>JARYZH020000293.1:0-395911 GCA_030021035.2 Notholithocarpus densiflorus | reverse complement strand
GAGATTGAGAGAAACTTTGTTATACATATCATAGCCATAAAAATGGTAATTTCTCTCTTTGAAAAGCCTTTCTAGGAATGGCTTATAATGTCCTTTTAATAGTACAATAAACGGATCACGAATCAGTCTTGAAATGAGAAAGATGGGCTTTTTTACGTTTTAGATTATTGCTGATATCGCAATCTCGATCGATCGAACTAGGTGTCGAACTTGAAATCGAAAATCTCGATCGGTCAATCAAGGTGTCAAGCCAGCAGTTGAACTGATAGAGAATTTGTTTTCTTGTTCTGAAATTGATTCTTTCTTGATCCGAACTTGGGTCTTTGTTTTGGACTTTGAATTACACCTTTAACATATTTATGACTCACCAAAAACACTACAAATGGATTACAATTGATCAAAGCTTGCAAACCTAATTTCTCTATGGCTTCATACAGATTTGCACTATGGCAGCAACAATACTGTGTTGATCTTTCTCTATGTCCTTTTGAACTCTCACTATTTTGACTAGCAACTAATGGAGGCTCTGGTCTATTTTGAAAGTCTCCAGTATAGTGAGATTGAGAGAAACTTTGTTATACATATCATAGCCATAAAAATGGTGATTTCTCTCTTTGAAAAGCCTTTCTAGGAATGGCTTATAATGTCCTTTTAATAGTACAACAAACGGATCACGAATCAGTCTTGAAATGAGAAAGTTATGGGCTTTTTTACGTTTCAGATTATTGCTGATATCGCAATCTCGATTGATCGAACTAGGTGTCGAACTTGAAATCGAAAATCTTGATCGGTCAATCAAGGTGTCAAGCCAGCAGTTGAACTGATAGAAAATTTGTTTTCTTGTTCTGAAATTGATTCTTTCTTGATTCGAACTTGGGTCTTTGTTTTGGACTTTGAAGTACACCTTTAACATATTTATGACTCACCAAAAACACTACAAATGGATTACAATTGATCAAAGCTTGCAAACCTAAAAATATGGACTCTACAATAGATATTTTCCTAACAAAAATAATTGTTAACGCCATCACAACTAATGTTCCCCTAGCTAAAGTTATCAACTTCATTCTAGTGGCCATTCTAGTTTATCCATTAGAGTGACACATTTCAAAATCGGTTTATTTCAATGTACTATTTCAAGGTTCTGGTTTATCCATTAGAATGAGATATATGGATATCGGTCTATTTCAACGTATTATTTATAGTTTATCTATGGCAATCTTCTTCGAATTCTGGGATTAATTTTTTGTTTTAACTTCTTTGTTATGTACAAAATTTTCAGTTTAATTTTTTTTAAGTATAACTATGCATTTTCATGCCTTGGATGTACAATAATTATTAGAACACACCCAAAAAAAAAAAAAAAAAACCTACAACTTTTGCAACAACTATCCATGTAAAAGACTATGAATGATGGATAAGAAGTGGTGTGTTCATATAAAAATAACAGACAACCAGCTGACTCAACCAATCATAGCTTGCCATGTAGGATGGTTGTGGCAAAAGTTGTGAAATTTTATATGATACTAGAATTACTCTTAAAAAAAAAAAAAAAACTTTTCATTGCACATTAAATCAAAAGATCTAAACAATGATTTGCCAATTGCTACCACGACTTTTTAAAATATATGGACCAACAACTTTGATATATGTGTACTTTTCAAGTGAAAAGGATAAATATGTTCTTTCAAGCCCCATCTCTACTCCATTTCTCTCTCCCAATGGCCAAACAAAACATCGGCAGAAATATCACCCAAGCTCAGGCAATATTGTTCCTTCCATCACAAATACTTAATAACTTCCCTGTGAATTAACTAAAGAATCTAAACCGAATCATTGATGACTGATGAGGTATTATAGCTCCTTCCATCAAAATTAACATAAATATGTCAAATGACACATATATGCAAATAGTTTAATTAATTTAAATATGGATGAAATAGTTTCTCATCATCTTTATATATGAATAAAAATTTACAAATGTTTATTGGTAAAAAAATATGACAAAAATATTCTCATTTTGTTTATGTTTATATTTAAATTTTCTGTTTATGTTCAAGGTTTTTTTTATTTAAATTTTATCTTGATAAATAATTCTAAATGTTATTATCCTTAGACACATATATGCAAGCTTTAAAGTCTTGATGAAAGAAAATCACATCCTTCATCAAACTCCTCAAGTGGTTGATGTCATTTTAGTGTACGACAAGTATATAATCCATACTGCATATATAGCATCACCTCAGTTTATACCTTTGTCATTGCATGATCTTGATTAGTGAGAATAGAATTAGGTTTTTACTCTTGTGTTCATTTAATATGCTTCCAAAAAGCTGCTTTAATGATCTTGCAATTTCATCTTATACAAGTGAACCCCAAAACTCCAAAGATGACACAATACTCTTAAGGTGATGGTCAATTAGGTGGTATTTTTCATTTCAGTTTAAGATAAAGGCCAACATAAACATAGACATAAAGTTAATTGTTTGTATATGAATATTCATGAAAAATTAAAAAATTTAAAGAGATTTGAAAGGTAATTATAACGTTGATCTTTTTTCTACTTTTTATCATTAATATAAAATTCTACTTCTTATTTACCTTTTCTCCCCCCACTAACTTACTAATAAAGTGGTTATTGGTGTGAAAATTCAATTCTTTTTAGTTGGAAAATCCCAATAATTGTGGTGGAGAAAAAAATATTGAAAATCATAACTCAATTGGAGAAACAATAAATTAATATGTGATGAAGGAAACATAAAGCAGAGAGAAGTAGTCAATATGAAACTAAAGTCGTTAATAATTTACCATTGATGTTTGAAATGAACTTAAGGTAACACTTTAATAAATTTGAACTAGTGCTACAAGAAAGAACAAAAGACCATTTTTAACTAGTCTTTTGAATGCATCTTGAAAATACTTCATTCCTGAAAAGTTTTCAAAATGCATTCAAATGAATCATGAAAATACTTCATTATCTTTTTGTGCATATAGCCTAAGATTGATAGAGGAAAATTAACATCCAATATCAGAATTGTGAATCATTTGTTAGGGAGGATAATCATTGTTTCCCTCATCAAATGTTCAAGTACTATAGGACTAGGAGAAACACTAACATTTTCTTAGAGCCTAAAGACTGAAAGTTAAATGTCTCTTACATTTATAGTCGAAAATTGATTTGTTAATAGTATAATTAATTCAAATATGGATGGAATAGTTTATCACATATTCCCATATTTATATATGATTTTAAAAAATAACATATGTGTTTTAGTACATATGTTTATATTTATATTTATTTTCATGGTGCTTTTTAGTAAATAATTCTAATTTTTTTATTATTATTTTTTATACATAGATGTAGATACCGTATTTTGTCCGACCTCATTAGGTTGGAAACCCGAGTTTTAAATCAAGGGTCTTGGGGGCTTATTTTGACATGACATTAAACATATTGGAATTCTCTTCATTTTAATATTCAAAGGCAAAAATTAGACATGAGTTGATTGAATTGTTGTGGAAATGAGAAATTTAACAATTAAAGGTTTTCCATTAAAATGTGCTTTATTTCTTAAATTGGCAATTGTTTCCCCCTTGAGATGCATTAAAGGTCATATCTGACATTACTGGAGTTTTCAGGACTGCCATTTGGGATGAGCTACATTTGGGATGGAAATAAATCTTAGCATGTACTCGAAGCTGCCATTTAATGTAGGAATTTAGCTGGATTTTTCAAGAAATGCTCGTCACTAGTTTTAATTGGGTTCGACAGTTCTACATTTATTTTAATTTGGTCCCATGATATTTATCTCTTGATTAATCTATCTATCCTGACATTTTATTGAGTGTGTTTAAGGTCTGTTGATTGTTGGTGAGTGTCAAAAAGGGATGGAATTGGATTGATGAGAAATGGCTTGTAATTAGTTCTAGACTATTCCCTAAGTAACAAGTTCGGAGCTAGCACAACTACAGCTCATTGTTGGCCAACACAATTCATGCTTGGATAGCACGCAGGACTCAGTACTACACTCCCACACATTCCTCATTTCAACAGGAAACAAGACCACAAAAAAAGGCAGAGAAATGAAATCTCTCTATCCCTCCTTTGTTTTCTTTCCCTTTTCCTCGAAAATCCCAGAGAGAGGCTGAAGAAAAGAGAGAAAAGGGAAGCAACAAGCACAAGGCTTTCATGAGATCTATAAAGAACCAAATCACAAAACCATGAGCTTCCTTTCTGTTATTCCTTTATTCATTTTTTTGGGTTTTGCTTTAGTTTTGATAGGCCAAGAATGTATTGACCCCTTGTGATGAATTAACCAATTAATTATCCAAGTTAATTAATTAATCCGATTAACATGCAATAAGCGTGATAGCACAAACAAATCATCAAATAACTAAATGCAACAGAAATTAAATTTAACATGGGTGATTTGTTTACGAATGGAGAAAACCATCGAGGCAAAACCCCACTGGGTGAATTTAAGGTCACCACTCCCGAGAATCCACTATTATCAAAACAAGTGATTACAAGTAAAAGAATCTCAGTACCTTATACCAACCTACAGTTGAACCCTTACCCCAATACCTAATTGGACTTTTTCTGTAGTGACAATCTTTCCTTTTAATGCATGGCTCCCAGTACGTGACTAACCAATTCGATGCACGGATCCAAGTACATGACTAACCACCAACTTGAGAAGGATGTTGGCTACAAAGTTTTTCAGTTTATCCACACGATGAAGATCACAAAGCTCCTTGGTTACAAAACCCTACGGCGTACAAATGCAGCAACTTCTTGAAGAAAAAGATGAACTAGGGCAAAATGTCTCCGGTCACAATATGCTTGTGAAAAACTTTTGCATCAAGTTGCACACACTTGCATCGGCTGTGACGGCCCTTAAAATAATCCTTATATATGTTTAGGGTTGTGAGAAAAGAAAGCCCAAACATGTATACACGGATTGGAGTGAAATCAGATTTGAAAAACTGATTTTCTTAAATCTTGATAAATAGCTTATCTATCGAGTAGCTGTTAAGTATCGAGCTTAAACAGCCTTTTAAATCTTGATAGATACTAGTTGTCGTGATAGCTGTCGAGCTTTAAAATCTAGCACTTTTTCACTTGATTCTTGGACAGACTTGCATGGGTTTAACACTTGAACTTGAAACATTGTTCCTTGAAGTATTAAACACATCCTAGATCTACCCAATTACAAGTAAAGTGCATTTTGTCAAAGGATTAGCCAATTCTAAATTGACATTTATTCCTAACATGAATCACATATGTCCTAACAAGTTTGAATCTAACTTGCTTATTGTGTTTCCCTTTTAGCCAAGCACTAATCGAAGCAATTACAAGCCAAAACTAGCAACAACAAGAACAACCACCATCAAGCATCGAAGCAAAGAGAGAACAAAAACAAAGATGAAAAGTAGAGAGAACACATCAACTGGGTATACCCGAAACCCTCTTCCTTTTCTCTGATTCTTTCCTTTCATAGCATCCCTTTGTCACACACACACACATACATTCTGTGACTCTTGTTTCTACGAAAGTTTGCTTCACACACACACACACACTATTACATGTTTACAAAGCCTCACAACACTGAGCACACAGAGAGAACACTAGGCACACACCAACACAAAAATTAGCACCTCACCCTCTGTCTAGTGTTGTTCAAGTGCTACTCTTTGAGTCCACGCGCCACCACTTCCTTAGTGTTTGGTTGATCTGAGACGACCTTAGTCTCCACACCTTTGATCCTTTGTTCATGCATTGTTTAGGGCCTTTTCAGGTGATAGATCAGAGAGGAGTTGGATGTTTCAATGAGTTTGAGACTGGGTAGATAGAGTGGGTTTAGATCAATGTGAGAGAGGTGAGAATCCGTTTGAGAGCTGTGTTTTGGCTTCGAGTTTAGGCTGAGAGAAGTCTAAGTTTTTGTTTGGATACCAATGAAAAATGAAAATTATTTCACTATTCAGCTTATTTTTGTTACTATTCATGGGCCCCATTGCACTTTTTTGTACTATTCATGGGTCCCACTGTATTATTTCAGCTAACTTTTACCTTTATCTACGGTACTTTCAGCAATAAGTTTTTAGTTTCAGCAAAATAAGTGGTATCCAAATAGACCCTAAGACAGAAGCCATCACTATGGTGGTTGTTTAAATGCTAATTAATGATTTTATTTTAGTCCAAAATTTATAACTCAAAATTTTGTACTTGAAAAGTCTGCAAGACTACTGAAAAAAAGAAAAAAAAAAGTTTGCAAGACTAATAGGATCAAACTACAAATGCTAATAGTCTTAGCATCTTCTTTGGAAGTTTGTCAACTAAATGTAAAAATTTAGGTAGAATCTCAACTAAATGTAAAAACTTAGGTAGAATCCTAACGAAATCATTTTAATTCAAACTCTAGGGCTTTATTTTATTTTATTTTTTAAAGAAAATGAAACAATAATTACATTAGCAAGTCACAAACTCACAATACAGATACACAGTACTTGTACAATAATTTCTAAGGCTTCCAACACATGAGCTGGTCGAGTTACTTAAATTACGTACGAAATCTATATATTGGACCATGAGTATTGTAATCAGTAACATTACCTGATATTTTTCTTTCTATTAAGAGAATTAAAGTTATAACCTCTTCCTCACTTATAATAACAATTTAATTATTAAAAAAAAGGAAAATTTATGATAAGACAACCGTTTCAACTAAATTATTTTATTTTCCAAAAAAAAATCAAAATGTGGACAAAGAATTCCTGGATGTCTTTAGAAGATTGTTTCAAAAAGCTATCATCATACACAAACTCACACCTAATTTTACAACTTGCTTGAGTGTCATTTTGTGATAGGATTTGAACACTTATACAAGAAACTCACACAAGAACTTAATTAAAAAAAAAAAAAAAAAAAAAAAGATGCACCAATTACAAGATAACACCTAATCATATTGTAAATTTGGGTATGTGCTAAACTTTCTCTTCAATAAGCCATTATTCACGGTTGGCCTTTCTATACTTCCAAAAACTGGTGAAAAGTTTGCAGTCGGACTTTCACCAGAGACTTTTCCAATTCAGTCCGCAGCCATCAGAGACTTTTTCCTTTCCATCCTATATGTTGTCTCCATTTTCCTCTACAGTCCTTATCTGAACGATTTTCTTCACCTTTAGTCGTTTATTTATCAATATTTATCTATTTTATTTATAAAAATGTAGTATTATTTTCCCCGGATGGACCCGGGGCCTTGACCCCTTTAATATAAGGACACAGAAATATTGAAATTGATTGATTAACTTGCTTGACTTCCTGCTTCACGGATACGAAATAGAAATAGTATATATCCTGTGTGATGGGTTATTATTCGGTATTTCAGGAGTATACTTTCTCTCTCGCATAAGAGTGAATCCCACCTACCTTGGGGTCCATCCTACGTGAGAGGGAGGAAGTATGATCCTGAACTACCTAATAAATTTCCCTGTGTGATATATTAGTGAAAAATAACAGAAATCTTAGAAATATTAAATCTAATAAAATAATATAAGTATTTATTTTGGTCTTTTTCTTCTTCTTCTTCTAGAATATATATATTGGCCCTTTAAAATTATCAGAATGTTTTAATATAGAGTAACCAAAAATAAAATGAAACATAAAAAAGCCCTTTTGACATGGAAAGATTGGTTGAGTTGGTCAATAAAATTTGCTTGACTAACTCTATATAGCATGAGTAATGCTTAGGTACTCTCGAAGCACAGTGAATGATACTCTCTCCTCTTACATTCATAGTGTGATTTACTAACTAAATTCATGGTGGGGTCCACCATGAATGTAAGAGGAGGGAGCACCATTTTATTATACTCAGGGAGTACATACGAATTTTCCCAATAACAAACCCCTTGTCATACATACAAAGATCATAATGAGTTATGCTATATATAAATACATAACAGTTTTCAATTGAGTTATTAGGTTTTTATTAGTTTTCACCTAAACTCACTATTAATATCACTTTATCGCCGTTCATCAAAAATAAAAAAGTTCATCAAAATATCACTTTATCGTTGAATATTAATAAGTTGTCACCTCGAATAATATGAAATATTTTGTGAAAATTGTTGTGAATGAAGAGTTAAGGAATCAGAAATTTTGCATCTTCACCATTCATTTCCTATGAAAAAATCACAAAAAATGTTTAAAATATACCAACTGAAATCTTAATTTTTGATGATGTAGTTGATAGTATACGTATTTTTCTTGACAAATAAACACTCACAACATAAAACAAATTGAAAGGGTATCAGTGTTGTATTAGTCTAATGTTTCCTGTGCCAAATTTAGAGCAATAAACATTTACGAGTATTCAACATGCTACCTTTGTTATGCCATGAAATTCAGTCTATATTGAATTTTCATTACAAAAAAACTAGACTATTGCGGCGGGCCAAAACCGCCACAATAGCCCAAAAAACCGCCGCTAAAAGTCCATTTGGCCTATTGAGGTGGGGTCTATCGTAGCGGTTCTACCCGCCAGCTTTGCAGTGCCGCAATAGCGGCGGTAACAAAAAACGCCACTATAAATTCACCTTTAATGGCGTTTTTGGTTTTTTGCGGTAGGCAGAAAACTGCCGCCATATGAGGTCAAAATTTGTGTCAACTGATAGCTTGCCACTATTGGTTTCCACCTTTAGTGACGGGCAAAAGGCGTTGCTATAGGGAACCAATTAAAATGGACTGATTGGACTTTTAGCGGAGGGGAGAAATGCTGCTATATGTGTAACCTTTTAGTGGCGGGTCAAAAACGCCGCTATAGGGCTTCATTAAATCATAATATATGCACCTTTAGCGGTGCTTTTTGACCGCCGCTATAGATTCTTTTTTTTTCCAGCAGGTTTTAAAACCTCTATTTTTTTTACAAACCTGTTACAAAGAACCTGTAATAGTTTTAGCTCTACTAACACAATACCACAAATGCAACTAATTAACAACACCACAAATGTCTCTAAACTAACGTAATATTAACATAGAAATATATTATCAAATACATATAACATTGTCTATAACCATAATCAAAGTTCCAAAGTATTTAAACAAATCCTTCAACACTTTTGCAAGAAGATGCCCTTGGTACACTTTGCAAGAAGAACCAGTAGTCCTAACTCCACGCCTGCTAGTAATAGTATACTTAGTAGTGGTCACTCGTTCTGGCTTAACATTGGGAGGTATGGTTGGAGGTGGCGGGAGCAAAGGTGGTGGTGGCCCACCAGCTTCCTCAGAACCACCTGATTTCTCCATCTAGGCTAGGGTCCTGCAATTTAAATATTTGCAAGAAAATAATAATCAAGAAAAAGAATGCAAATATGTTACGTCAATAATAAGAATTTGAGCAAATGGTCAAAAGTCCAATTGTAGAACTGATTTTATAATTTTTCCGATGGAGCTGGACAATCCTCTAGAGTCATTTCTACTACATTTGGAGGCCAAAAAGCAGCAAAAGAATATGACAAGTGATTACAATAGTGAATAATGGACATGCAACTTGCCAGAAGCACTACCCCAAGAAGTTTCTAAAGACGGCGTAAGGATGATCATTAGGGGCCTAACCAACTTCTAGCAAATTACTTTACAAAAATATACAGACATGCTGAAAGTATTGTTCATGGAGAGATTATTTTAACATATACTAAGAACAACCAAAAAAGTAATCAAATTTTAGATTTGAAAAGCACTGAAAAAAGAGATTGTAAAGTTGCTTCAAACTCCATCACACATTCACAGTTCCATAAACCATTCAAATCAACAACAACAACAACAACAAATCAAATTCTAAAGATTATGAGATTATCAAGACCCCACATTTTCAAACACCATAGTTTAATTCTCAAGCATAAAAATTATGAGATTATCACATTAGCTTATATCTAGTACAATGTATGAAACTATGAATAAAGTACCAAATAGATTTAAGAATAGGCTAGTGAGCTAAATCCATAGACATGAATCAACATTAGACAATATTCATTTAAAACAAAAGCAAAAGCAGAGAGAGAGAGAGAGAGAGAGAGAGAGAGAGACTAAACAATTTCAACAAAGAGAACCATACATGAAAACCAATTAGGGAGACTAAAAATCAAGCAAAGCTCCACTTCAACTAGAAAGATTTCTAGAAATAGAAAAACTATGAATGGCTTTTAAATCTACCAACCAGTTTCAAACAATTTTAAGGAGCAGAAACTAACCAGAGAGAGGTTTTGAAACTCTAAGACTCATCATCACTAGACTCATCATCATTGGACTCATAAACATCATTGCTAAGCTTTTCATCGTCGATAAAGTCTTGTTCAAGCAATTCATCCTCATTGATCAACGGTGTATCATAAATGGTTCCTTCTTCATTAACTCAAGCCCAAGCATGGTTGTCATTTGCATCATCACATACATCATCAGTAGTTATATTGTAAGGGACATTCTCAAGATAGGTACCCATTTCATCATCATCATCATGTGAAGCATTAATACCAACATCAAACACCTCCCTAGGTTTTGTTTTGACCACCACCGCCCAATCTTTATGTCTCACATCTTCCACGTAAAACACTTGTGAAGCTTGAGATGCATAAGGCTCGTCAATCAATCGACCACCCGTGTGTATCAATAGTGAAAAATTGACAAGGGGAAATCCAAACTCATCTTTTTTGCATCCTCTCCCACTAATAACGTCAACCCATTGACATTTGAATAGTACATATCGATACTTGTTAGAGTAGTTCAACTCAATAATATCGATTAGTACACCATAATAAGTAGCACCACCTTTAGTAACAACACAAACTCCACTGTTTTGAGTTTTCCTAGTTGCCTCAGAGTCTTTGGTGCGAAACTTCACATCATTTATAACATAATGCTTGAACTATTTTGCTTCATCATCTGGATATCGAGCAAGCCATATGACTTTATCAGAGAGTTTCTTTTTCTCAGATGCATCCATTGACATCACCTAATATAGATAATGACATTTATTATAAGTATGCTATCTAAAGTGTTACAACCAAGTTTTATATATAGACATTGACATCACCTATTATAAACAATAAAGTTTTATATATATGCTTTACTTACATAGTTCCTAAACTAGCTGTAGAATTTCTCCATGTGCTGCTTTTGAATAACATCATCGGTTACATGAAAAGGGAAAGCAGCCTTGATCTCCGCTATGTGTACACTATGTAGACAAACGTGTTAGTGTTAAGTTAGAATATTGTACTTGAATGCCATGAAAGGATACGCAATGACATATTACTTACTCGTGAAATGGGGTGATTTCTTCACAATTGAATAGCACATAACGATATGCTTGGATCCATGAATTTGAATCTAATGTAATGCTCACCACCGCACCCATGGATTCCTCGACATTCCTTACAGGCCGATTGAATGCAGTTTCAACAGATTTAAAATAGCATGAGCAGAATGCTAAGCATTCCTCTGCTATATACCCTTCTGCAATGGAGCCTTCTAGATAAGTTTTATTATGCACGTAAGACTTAAGTCTTGACAAGTACCTATTGGAAAACCCAAGATCAACAACGGGAAATTTGTGTGAAAAACAATTAATTAGATAGACAAAATTACTATACGTGTTACCACTCTATGGAATACATCCAACGATAATGAACTGGCCCAGCAACTTTGGTTTCGCTATCCAAATGCATGACTAGATGTACCATCACTGTAAAGAAAGAGGGAGGGAATATCCTTTCCAACTCACACAATGTCACTGCAGCTCTCTTCTTAAGAGCCCCAAGTTCATCCACATTTAGTACTTTGGAACATATCTCCCTAAAGAAACAAGATAAGCCAATTAAAGGCCTACTCACTTCAAGGGGCAATGATACACGTATTGCTATCGGAAAAAGTAGCTGCATTAGGATGTGATTATCATGGCTCTTTATCCCACTAATCTTGCGTTTTTTGAGTTTAATGCAACGTGAGATGTTTGAAGAATATCCATCTGGCACTTTTACATCCTTCAAAACTTGCAGAAAACCATCCTTTTCACTAGCATTCATATGGTAGCAGGCATGTGGCATACGTGACTTATCATTCCCAACCTTTTCCAAGTGAAGTTCACTTCTTATACCCATATCCTTTAAGTCTTAGCGTGCCTTCAAGTTATCCTTTGTCTTGCCATCCAAGTTCAACAATGTGCCGATTATATTATCGACTACATTCTTTTCAATATGCATCACGTCAAGATTGTGATGCCACACATGGTCCTCCCAATAAGGCAAGGTGAAAAATACACTTCTCTTCTTCCACACAGTTAAGGCTTCCTCTCCTCTTTTTCTTTTATTGGACAAATTAACTGTTTTCTTCCCAAACACATGATCGACTACAGCATCCGTTTGTAACATGATTTCCCCTCCGGATACCGTAATATGAGCTGATCTCGTATCAACATGCCCATCAAATGATTGTTTTTGCTTATGGAATTTATGATCACTATCCAAGAATCGCCTATGTCCAATGTAACTAAATTTCCTTCCATATCTTAACCAACGAGACTGACTATCATAGTTACAAGGGGGACATGCAAGAGCACATTTGGTACTCCAACATGAGATATCACTATATGCAGGAAAATCATTTATGATCCACAATAATGCAGCATGCATTTGGAATGATTTTTTTGGAAGACACATCAAACGTTTTTACTCCAACATCCTATAACTCTTTCAGTTCTTCTACTAGGGGTTGTAAGTACACATCTATATCGTTCCCGGGCGAGGTTGGACCAGGAATCAACAATGATAGCATGAAAGAAGACCTTTTCATGCACATCCATGGAGGGAGATTGTATGGGATCAAAATGACAGGCCATGTACTACGAGTACTACTCATATTTCCATACGGGTTGAATCCATCGGCTGCTAATCCAAGCCTCACATTACGAGGCTCAGATGAGAACTCTATGTACTTAGAGTCAAATGATTTCCAAACTTCAGAATCAGTAGGATGCCTCAGTAACCCGTCATTCACATGACCATTGGCATGTCACTTCATATGATTGGCTGTTTCAGGAGACATAAATAGTCGTCGCAATCTTGGCTTTAAGGGGAACCACCGTAGGATCTTTGCAGGTTTCTTCTTTTTTTTTTTCTTGTAGGAAGCATTAGTACTTTGTTGACCTTTAGACTCATTACTTTCCCATCTTGAACAGTTATAGTTCGGACAAACTTCAAGATTGGCATTCTCCTTACAATATAAAATACAATCTTTAGGACAAGCATGAATCTTCTCATAGCTCAAGCCCAAATCCTTAATAATCTTCTTAGCCTTATAACAATCTTTTGGCAACTTAGCATTTGAAGGAAGAAAATCAAGCAAAAATTGCAGCAATATGGTAAATGATTTGTTGGTCCAACCATTAAGACACTTCATATGATACAAATGCACAATGGCTGACAATTTGCTAAAATACTTACAACCTTCATAACAAGGTTGATTAGCATCTTCAAGTAATTTCATAAACCGAAATGCATCTTCATTAGGACCTTCTGTGTGTTGTTGCACAATAGGGACTTCTTCCATTGGCCCAGACATCATATCTTGTATGGGTAACATGTCATGCAACATGTCACGAAGATCGGCATACTCTATTGGGTTTTCTTGGACATGACTATTAGGAATTTCAGAAGAAGTCTGTGCAGATGATGATTCCCCATTAAAAACCCAAGGGTTATAACCCCTACAAATCCCTTTTGACACTAAGTGAGTCTGTACGACATCTATAGGCCACGAATTTGTATGCACACATTTTCTACACGGACATGAAATCATTCCATCCGGGTGTGCATGGTTAGATGCAAAATTCAAAAACTGTTGGACTCCATCTAAATATTCTCGCGACCTTCTATTTGTAAGTTTCATCCAACTCCTATCCATTGCTATAAAGTGGTTTACAAGAAATACCTATAATGTCATTTCATGAAAGCACAAAGCAAGAGTTAACACACATTTCATTTACACAATTTCACTTTAATTTAAGAAATAAATAATCTTTAATCATTCACTTTCAGCTATGTTCCTAACAAAACAATGAATTTAAACGCATAGAGAAGTTATCAATACATTTGGTAACTATAACATCATTACGAGTAATAGCCTAAAATGAATTAATCAAGTAAAAACAACTCAACAAGAATCATCCAATATTACACAAAACAGTCAACACTCCCAATATCAAATAAAAGCACCTTATTACTCCATGCAAGCCACCTGCTTGCCCCAATTCAACAACCCACCACAACCATACACACACAAAGAGAGAGAGAGAGAGAGAGTATCTTAATTATTTCACCAACTTCACTTACTTTGCCAGCAATTAGTTGTATCTATATTGCTACTTGGCACATATATAGTCATTATCAACAGAACTCTATCATGAACTCCACACTGATTAATAAGTAGTTTTGATGATCCTATTGAAGAAGGAACAAAAATTTTTAAATAGAATACTAGATTATGTTCCTACTTTAACCCTCCTCAATATATATATTTCAACTGATCCCTTAACAAGGACAAAAAATTAGATACCAAATACAATATGAATTGAACAAAATTTTGTGGAATCAACTTATGAAGACCGTGCAAATGGTTCATATATTATCTAATTAAACATGTGTTAAAAAAACTAGGTCTCACATTCCAATCTTTATCATAGTATTAGTATAAGTTAACCATGCTACAATTAAAAGTAATCTATTTCAACTTGAATATAGATTATGCATCGATCTAAAATTTTCAACTTGACATATAAAAATCCAAAAGTAATCCATAGTTCTTACTTCTTACCCCTAATGCAGTAGTCAAAAGTGATTTCACAAGAGGCTAAAAAAATCACCTTACAAAAATCTCCTTAAAAAAATCACCTATTATTTTTTACAACTACCTTACATTGCAGATTGTATTATTTAATTGTTACTTTCATATAAATTCACCATTTATTCATAGCGAACTACGTCAAAAAGTTACGACAAATGACAAGGATTATGTGCCTATGAGATCATACCTCACTACCAAAACTACTGTACAAAAGTCAATGAAAAGAGAAACATCAACTAAGAGGATAATACTTCTCCACAACCCAATTCTAACAGAGCCTATCTTGCACTGTTTTGCAGAGCTGTGTTGATCAAATTGGTCATAAAAATACTAAAAAAAAGATTCAATGGAATATCTTAAGGCTCCGCTTGGGAGTTCATAAGGGAATGGAATGGAATGGAACAAGATGGTTATAAGGGAATGGAAAGGAATGGAATGGAATGGAATGTATTTAAGTAAGGGAAAAGAATGGAAAAGAATGGAATGGAATGGAATTAAGTAACCTTGATTGGATGTTTTAAAATAAAGGAATGGAAAGGAATGAAAATGAATGGAATGTAAGTAATCCTGTTTGGGAGTAACATGGAGAGAATGGAATGGAATCATTTTATGACAATATTACTATTAGACCCCTATTTTAAAATAAATGGTTGAATATATAGGGGTATTTTGGGAGTTTTAGTAAAAAAATCATTAAATCTAATTCCATTCTCTCCCATTCCTCCCAATTTCGGGGGGAATGAAAATTTGAGGTTTTAAGGGAATAGAGAGGAATGAGTGTTCCCTCCTACCTATTCCATTCCCTCTCACTTAAACTCCCAAACAAGGGAATGAACTTTCCATTCCCTCCATTAAAACTCCCAAACAAGAGAAGGGAAGAATATTCTAAAATTATTCTTTTTATTCCTTTCCATTCCATTCCATTCCCTCCTTCCAAGCGGAGCCTAAAAGATAATGGAATTACAAAATTTCCAAATACAGGAATATATATAAATATATACTGACATTCAAAATGTGTTTTATGAATATACTTGCAATCTTAACAATGCAATCTTAACAAGAATCTCAGATTAACAATGCAATCTTAACAGTAAGAGCATAAAGGATTCTACAATTCCAAACATCAATATACTTGCCAACGTTTGCTCCAAGTGAGAGATAGCATACAATAATTTCTGCTTTTATGAACACACAAAATAGGATTCCCCCAATGGGTATCCAAAATAAAATTTCTGCTTTTATGAACATAGAACAATTTTAAAACATTGGGACCAATATAATCATAAACGGAAACAACATCATGTTGTATTGATGGCAGTACCCAAGGACCTAATTGCATTAACTTGGAACCTATTAAAAGCTTATATTTCCACACAACGGATAGAACAAAATTGAGACCTCAAGAATTAGGTCTACAGTCCTATATTCGTTTGTAAACCCATACTTTTGACATGATCACATTATACCCAGGTAAGACAAAAAAATGGAAATACACAATCCAATTAGTTCTTGGTAATGATTATGAGAGCATACAACAATTTTAAAATTCCTAACACAACAACACAAAGAACTAGAGTACAAAATAAAAACCAAAAACAAAAACCAAAACATTCTAAACAAAAACAAAAACAGAAGAAAAAAATAAAAGAGATTTTGTACCTGAACATAAAGGAAACTCACAGTCCTCACACAGAGTAGCCATAGTCATTGTGCATTTGGTACAGATCACTAATTAACTTTGTACATAACTTGTAGCAAGTAATTGCTCTTAACTTTGTACACACTAAACACTAAATGTATGTTTGATAAACATTACAAACCCAACAATTTAACAAATGCTGTTTTTAGGTCGGTTTAATTTCAACAATATATATATATATATATAAAAAAAAAAAAAATAGAGAGCAGATTGCAGAAAGAAATAAATACATTTTTCAAAGTTAAAAGAGAGTGGGAGAGGGATACCTGAAGAAACTGAAATGCCTTTGTATCTTCTTGTAGATTCCAATCATTATGCTTCAAAAACTCAAATTTTAATTCCAAAAAAAAAAAAACTATTATTTGGTTTCTGAATTTACATTAAAAGAAATGAGAGAGAGAAAGAGAGCTCATGATGTCTCCGATGATTCGAGAAGAACATTCCTTGCACCAAGAAGGAAACCGAGAAGCACCGATCAAGTGAGGGAGGGTTAGCTCGGAATGAAAGCTTCAGCGGCGAATGCGAAGATGAAGTGACGGCGGCGGCGGCGGCGGAGATGAAGTGACAGTGACGGAGATGGAGATGAAGTGAGGGTTTTGGAGAGAGTGAAAGTGAATAAGTGGGAAAATGAAAGCCTAATAAGAAGGAAGACGGAAAAAACAGAGGGAAAGGGAAATTTTGGAGCAGGAGATTTAAAGGTCTATAGCGGCGGTCCAACCCGCCGCTATAACTAAGAAAAAGTGCAGCAAAAAGGAGTCCCTTTTGCGGCGGTCATACAAAACGCCACTACAGCTAGCATATTGCGGCGTTTTTCTCTACCGCCGCTATAGTATATGCGCAAAATGATATATTTATTGCGGCGGGTTTCTGTAGCGCCGCTATATCTCAGTTACCACTGCTAAAACATATATATTGCAGCAGTTTTATGTCCTGCCGCAAAAGATTATACCTATAGTGGTGGTTCCAAAAAACGCCGCAATAGACCCTATGTACAACGGCGGTCCCAAAAAACGCCGCAATAGGCGACATATAGTAGCGGTTTTTGCACCCGCTGCAATAGTACATATTTCTTGTAGTGTTTGGTGCCATATTATTATGGTTTGTTACTATTTTATTTTTTTTATAAATACAATAGAACTTTAACCTATGGCATCCACCCAATGACAACAATAACTTTTTATCATCAGGTCAAAATATTAAATCGATTTTTGATGAATGTGGAGTTTGAATCCCATATTATGGTTTGTTACTATATATATATGTGTGTGTGTGTGAGATAGAACTTCAACCTATTTCATCCATCCAATGACAACAATTACTGATGTTGTGGAAGTCTGAAGAAAGCACACACGATGCTCTCTTTGATGGACAGAAACTAAACTGTTAGTTTCTGAGTAGTAAATCTCGAATCTGCTAGGGGTTCCTTGAATCCACAAGGTAATAAAACTGAAATCCACCAAAGAAGAAAATTGACAAAACATCTGTGTTGATTGATAATAGTCTAATTTGCCTCTGACGACTACAAAACATATAAATACAGAAAAGTAAAATCCTAGGACAATTAGGAAACATTTGAAACTCTAATTCACACTAATTACATGATTAGTGACAAAATACCGAAATTTACCAAAAATAGCAAAATTGAGTTAAATGCAAAATCATAAATTACTGATCTTAAGGGTCGTCCCAAAATAAACGGGACCTTATTCTGACTTTTGAGCAAAAAGTTATTAAGGAAACAAAAATTATTATAAACGAAAAAATTACAGTTTTCGAGGCCTAAATGATGGAATTCACCATTTTCAGGGGGTACCTTGTGGCAAAGCGACAACTATTGCTCAGAAGACCGTTTTGCTTTAGCCTACCAAATTTCATGTGATTCCAACTTTGAGGCCCATGATTTCTATTAGTGTGTTTTTGCCTTGCGCGATGATTTTAGACGTGCGTAAGAGTCCAAAAAGGATATAGCGCTTTTTTATACATCAATTAATTTTTGGACAAAACTTAGGTACAATACCTAAGGTGTTGTTTCTTAGGTTCATCTCTTAAGATTCAGCATAATAACTGTTTTCTCGCTTTAGGTTTTCTCTGAAACCTTATGGCGACGAAACTTCTTGTCTATCGTCTTGTGATAGACCTCTCTTTCCCCATTTGTGGTGGAATTTCTTACTCTTCTTTCTGCTGTTCTTGGTTTGGTCTGGTCTCTTACCAATGGAAGACCTCACTGGACGATGGGCAAAGCTCTCACTTAACACTACGGAAAGCCAAACCGTTAACCTTATTGATGATGAGGTAGGGAATAGTAGGGTTTTATTAGCCAAAATTTTCACGAAGCGTAGGGTTAGTTTGGATGCAATCACAAGAACACTGAAGAGTATGTGGCGGTCTGGGGGAACTTTGACATCCGAGACTTAGGGAATAACGCAGCTATGCTTTTGTTTGATGATGAGGCTGATCCGAAACCAATACTGATGCAAGGACCTTGGTCTTTTGATAAATATTTGATTGGGTTATTTTACCCGGATGATGCAGCAACGGTGGAGGATGCAAAGTTTGATTTCGTTTCTTTCTGGGTGCAGATCCATGGGCTTCAGATCAGACGCATGACTACGGCCAATGCTAAAGCTATTGCAGGTACAATTGGGACGGTGGAGTGTGTTGATGAATCAGTTAACAAACCATTGTGCAGAGGTAGGTTTGTGAACGTTAGGGATCAATCGCAACAGTGGATTTATTTTTGGTATGAGCGGATGCCAATCTTCTGCTATTGGTGTGGAGTTATGAATCATGACGAAAAAGATTGTCGGGTATGGGCAAATAGTCAAGGGACTCTAACGAAGGAAGATCAACAGTATGGGGCGTGGATGCGTGCCACCACAGACCGGTTCCAGGTTGCCCATGTAGTGTGTGATAGGCCTGTGCAATCACCGGATTATTTTGTACCTCACCACCATACGGTCCCACCAACTATACATCTACTAGAAGCAATAGTTGATAAGCATGGGGAGAGAATTTCCAACCGTGACCATGGAGAGGTACAACCAAAGTGGGTTGCTAAAGAAACTGAGATGAAGCATCCCCTAACAGACAAAGAAATACTTGGTAACCCGGAGTTGTTTGATGCACACCTACAGGATATTGATAAGGAAGTTGCAAAAACATCTCACACTGGAACTTTGGCCGAGAATGTAACTAAGTCTTTAAGTGAGGATGTGTCACATGTGGAAGGAAATAATAATAACTTATTGAACCATCCAATAGAGCCAGAATTGATGAATGTAAAAATGGATAACTATTTCCAATTTCGGGCAACAACAGTGGAGTATGAGAAAGGGCCAAGTTGACAAAGATGATTTAGATCATGGGGCCCACATGGATATAATGGGAATATTAAGGAAGGTGGAAGTGTGAGGAAGGATGAGGAAAATATTAATGTGGGCTTAAATAAATCCACTTCGGCCCAAAAAGGAAAATGGAAAAGAATTGACCCACCTCCAAAACAGTTAGAGACAATGGAAATTGAAGTAGAGCTACAGCATCAAAAGAGGTTAGATATTGAAACAATAGCTCTGAGCAAGCTTATGGCTCAACACTTGGAATCGGCGGGGTCTGCTAAACAGCCTCGCCAGGTCCAATGAGAATCTTAAGTTGGAACTGTCGGGGGCTTGGGAATCACTGGATAGTTCGGGCTCTCAAATGGGCCTTATAGGATGAAGCTCCCAAGGTCGTCTTTCTCATGGAGACAAAGTTACCTCAAGAACGTCTAAATTTTTTAAAGCATGAATTGGGTTATACACAAGGTTTGGTAGTTTTAAGCGATGGTCAGAGTGGAGGTTTGGCTTTACTTTGGAAGCCAAAATCAAAGGTAGAGGTCAGAGGTCTATCAAGATGGTACATTGACGCTTATATAGACTATGATAATAGGGGGGAGATGTGGCGGCTAATAGGTTTCTATGGTCATCCTGATACAAATCGAAGGGAGGAGACGTGGTCAATACTTGAATCTTTTGGTCAAAACAATCAACATCCATGGCTATGCATTGGGGATTTCAATGAGATTACTAGTAGTTTTGAAAAATCAGGGGGGAATGTCAAACCTGCAAGACAAATGGATAGATTTTGAAGGGCCATCAATCTTTGTGCATTTCATGATTTGGGGTATATTGGATCACCTTTCACTTGGTCAAAAAATAATGGAGATGAAGGTAGGATAAGGATTAGGCTGGATCGTGCTTTGGCAACATCTGAATGGATGGCAAAATTCCCAAGAGCCAAGCTACACCATATTTCCATGTCAGCCTCTGATCATTCCCTTCTTGTTTTGCGTTTCTCGAGTATTAGTAACCAAACCCGTGTTAGTGGAAAAGTTTTTCAGTTTAAGGCAATGTGGCTATGAGATCCTTGGTGTGATAAGGTTGCCCAAGAAGCTTGGCAGGAAGGATTATACAAAACGAGTGGGTCCCCATTTGTGAACTGCATGGAAAGTTGTCGTGATAGGCTTGTGTCTTGGAATAAACTAGAATTCGGACATGTTGGGAGAAAGATTTCTGAGCTGCAAAAGAAGTTACAAATCTTGGAACTTCAAAGTGGGAGCAATATAAATGGTGAAGTAGATGAAGTTCGTAGGGTTTAAATAGTTGGTTGGATACAGAAGCAGTAATGTGGAATCAATGCTCTTGAAATATGTGGTTGGTAGGGGGTGATCGAAACACTAGTTTTTTTCATGCTAAGGCCTCAAATAGATACCAAGGAAATTTGATCCAAGGGATGTGTGATGCTAATGGTATTTGGCAGGAAGATGACCGAAGGGTGGAAAGCATTGTGGTCGACTATTTTAGTAGTATTTTCTAGACAAATGGCCCAGCTGATGCATCGGCAGTAGTGGATGCAGTCCATCCTGTGGTGACAACTGACATGAATTTAAGGTTAATACAAGATTTTAAGGAAGTAGAGGTGGTTAAAGCTTTGAAGTAGATGCACCCCAAAAAGGCTCTTGGACTTGACGGTATGCCTCATCTATTTTATCAACATTATTGGTCTTCAGTTGGTAATTGTGTTATTAGCACTATTCTTGATTTTATTAATCATGGTATTATTCCTCCAAAATTTAACGAAACACATGTGGTGCTCATTCCAAAAATTAAAAATCCCACAAAAATCACCTAGTTTCGGCCCATTAGTCTTAGTAATGTTATCTCACGTATTGCATCCAAGGTTCTGGCTAATAGATTGAAGCATTTGTTTACAAAAATCATTAGTGAGAATCAAAGTGCGTGTCTGAGTGTCTTATTACTAATAATGTGTTGATTGCTTTTGATACAATGCATCATATTAATCAAAAGCGAACAAGGAAGGTGGGTGAGATGGCTGTTAAACTTGATATGAGTAAGGCCTATGATCAGGTGGAATGGGGTTGTTTGGAGAAAATTATGTTCAAGATGGGTTTTCATGTCAAATGGGTTGATATTATGATGAGGTGTGTGCGCTGTCTCTTATTCCATCAAAATTAATGGAAGGCCAATAGGGCACATTACTCCTAGTTGGGGTTTGCGCCAAGGGGACCGTCTATCACCATATTTATTTTTGATCTGTGTAGAGGGTTTGTCTGCAATGTTAAAGAAATTTGTGGTGGTTGGCTAAATGAAAGAAGTAGTTGCTTGTTCAAGGGAACCAGAAATTTCACACTTGTTCTTTGCAGATGATAGCCTTATTTTTTGCCGAGCCATGAGGGAGGACTGTTCTAGTCTTGAGAAAACTTTGGAGGCATATGAGAATGCATCAAGCCAACAATTGAACCGAGAGAAGACAACCTTATTCATCAGTAGTAATACACCATAGGATATTCAAGACGACATCAAACACAAGTTTGGGGCAGAGGTGATCTATCAACACGAGACTTACTTAGGTTTACCATCCTTAGTAGGTAAATCCAAGAGTAATACCTTTTGGTAACTGAAAGAGAGGCTGGATAATAAGCTATCAGGGTGAAAGGAAAAAATGTTGTCACAGGCGGGAAATGAGATTCTTATTAAAGCGGTAGCTCAAGCAATTCCTACATACACTATGAGTGTTTTTAAACTTCCAAATACTCTATGAGATGAGATGACTGGCATGGTTCAAAAATTTTGGTTGGGACAAACAAATGAAAAAACTAAGATGGCTTGGCTTAGTTGGGATAAAGTTTGTACCCCAAAGGAGGAGGGTGGCTTAGGCTTTCGTGACCTTAAAGCTTTTAATCTTGCACTTTTAGCCAAACAAGGATGGAGGCTTCAAACCAATACGTCATCTTTAGCTTATAGAGTTTTAAAGGCTAGATACTTTCTAGATAACGATTTTCTTGGGGTAGAACTGGGGTCTCGTCCATCCTATGCATGGAGGAGCATTTTGGTGGCACAGAATATTTTTCGAAAAGGGTGTAAATGGAAAGTGGGTAATGGAGCTTCAACTGATATTTGCTAGATAAATGGCTCAATGGGCCGGCCACATTCAGTGTGCTTACTAGACCGAATACCTTACTAGATCAATCCTCAGTTAGCCTACTCATTGACCCAGTGACTGGTGGATGGCGTGATGAACTAGTGAGACAGGTTTTTCTTCTGGCTGATGTTCATTCCATCCTGAGCATCCCTTTGAGTGTTCGCATGCCACGGGACAAGTTGGTATGGGCTTTCACTTAAAGGGAAACTTTATAGTTCGTAGTGTGTACAAGATTGCAATGGCTGATCCTATGGTGACACGCATGGAGGGAACTTCAAATGGTGAGGATCACATAACATTTTGGAGGAGACTTTGGAGCTTAAATGTATCGAATAAAATTAAGTCCTTTGCCTGGCGGGTGTGCCGAAAACGAAGGTGAACTTGTGTCATAGACAAGTTATTGATGATGATATGTGTGAAACATGTGGGTTGGGTAAAGAAACTAGTGGTCATATTTTTTGGGATTGAGGTAGCTCGTGAAGTATGGGTCCAATCTGGCATTATCTTTGAAGCACAAGGAGTCAGGTACAATGAATTTGCTGATTTAGTCTGGTATGTCATTTTTATCCAGCATGTGGGGAATGAATTTTTAGAGATGCTATTTATGATTGCATGGAGTATGTGGCATAATCGAAATGCAGCTCAACATGGGAGCCCACGACAATCTTCGAATCTGGTAGTACAGAGAGCTCGAGTGTTGCTGGATGAATTTCAAACAGCAAACCACTTTATTTCCCAGCTGAAGGAAGACATGCAGGAATTCTGGGCAGCTCCAATTGCACCTAGCTACAAGGTGAATGTGGATGGGGCGAATTTTAGTCAATCTTGCCAACTTGGGGTGGGTGTTGTGATCCGAGACTATGAAGGAGAGGTAATAGCAGCTTTAAGCAAAAAGATTCACCAGCCGCCAGGACCTTTGGAAATCGAAGCAAAAGCTATGGAGGTTGGGGTTTCGTTTGCTTGGGATGTGGGTATAAGGGAAGTGATTTTTGAATGTGACTCCAAGATTGTATCTGATGCTCTTTTGGGGTTATGTACACCACCTATGATTATCTCAAATATCTTGGCCAGGGTATCTCTTAAGTTTCAGGATTTTCGATTAGCTCAAGTGTCTCATGTTAGGCGTCAAGGCAATAGGCCAGCTCATATATTGGCAAAGCATGCCAAAGATATAGTCAATAGTGATAATTTTGTAACATGGATAGAAGAAAATCCATCACTAATTGAGTCAGCTATTGCTCATGATGTATTGAATTTATCTTCGTCTTAATAAAGTTACAAGTTTCTTATCAAAAAAAAAAAAAAGATTCACCTATGTGGCTACTTAACTAAAAAATACACTTCTATCTCATGAGAAAAAATCCATATGGTAAAATTTTAAAAGGAGAACTTGAGGAATAGCACCTAAGTACTATACATAAGTCTTGCCCTTACTTTTTTATGATCAGGTCAACATATCCATTGATTTTTGATGAATGTGGGGTTTGAACCTCACCATATTTCTTATTCAACAACAAAATGTCTTTTACTAATTACACTAACTAGAACCAGTATTATATTTTATTTTGTTACTTAATTTAAACTATTGTGGTAATTGTCGAGTCAAAGTAATTGTTGAATAATTAGGTGAGAATATAGAAACTTGCTAAAGACTACACTTTACAGTATCAAAACATAATTGCATTTGGGAAAGTTATCTTTATCATGCTTTTTGGCTAAATAACGTGATTTTTCTACGTTTGCACATTGGTCCATTCTATTTTTCAAGAAGTAGAAAAATAATATCAAAGCTTCTCATTCATTAACAAATGTTTTAAGAGCACTAGCACTGGAAGGTGTAAAAACCCCCCAAGTTGCTATTTTAGCAACTAAGACATTAAAATAGAGCTTCATTCAGGTATGGGTTTGTAAAATTTTTTTAACATCCATGAACAGTAAAAATGTTGTATATATACAACCTAACTGTTCATAGGTTCTAAAAAAAAAAATATTGATATTTTATTCTCTCTCATACTTTAAAAGGGAGAAACATAATTTTTTTTTTTATATTATTTGATGGTGTAGTTTATATTATTTTAATGAGTTGTATGTAAAAATAGAAACTGAGATGTTGGGTGAGTTATAAAATGAGATAGTAAAATAAATAAAGTATATTTTGAGGCTGTAAAATAGATGTTTCTTAACAAACCCAGATGCTAATACTTTAAGAAAATTCGGAGCTTAAGGGCATTAGCATTGGGGGGGTGTAAAACCGCCCAGTTGCTATTTTAGCAACTAACAAGCCAAAATGAATCTACATCCAGGGATGGGTTTTTTTTTTTTTTTTTTTTATTTTATTTTATTTTTTATTATTATCCGTGAACAGTTGGTTCTTGTTAAGGACATATTTTATGTAATTGACTAATCATTTGATAAAACGCACTTTACTTGTATTTTGGTAGATCTAGGATGTGTTTAATACTTCAAAGAACAAGAGTTCAAGTCTGGTATTGAAGCCATGCAAATCTGTCCAAGAAACAAGTGAAGAAGTGCTGATTCATTAAAGCTCGACAGCTGCTCGATAGATAGCTATCTATCGAGGTTTAATGAGGCTTGACAGATACTATCTATCGAGGTATCTATCGAAAAATTACGAAATTCAGATTTCCAGATCTGATTTTCGGCCCATGTTTATGTATTTGTGTAGGGTTTCTTTTCTCACAACCCTAGACATATATAAAGTTTATTTTAGAGGCCATCACACAAAAGAATACAAGGAGAACATATGCAAAAGGTGACCGATGCCTTATTCTCTCTGAAAGAAGCTACTACGTCTTTGCGCCTTAGGATTTTGTAACCAAGTGCTTCTTGATCTTCATTGTTGATGAAGTGAAGAACTTTGCAGCCAACAATCTTCTTTAAGTTGGTGAGTTAGTCATGTACTGGGAGCCATGCATCAAAAAGGGTGGCGTTCATATATTGAAGAGTTCAGAGGTTCTGAAGCGGTAGAAGGTTTCTGCTGTAAGTTCATCTACGGGGATTGTAGAGTCTAGGGACAAAGGTTTTGTACTAGATCTGAAACTTCTCTTTACTATAGTGGATTGCTTTTCGGGAAGGTTTCCCCCAGGTTTTTTACTATGAAACTAGTTTGTTTCATTGGTTTTCTTGGGTCATCATATCTTGTCTTATTTACTTTTCCGTTGTGCATGATTTTGACATGATATTGATGTTTGTTTGTTTTAACAAGTTTTATTCATAATAAATCTAATTAACAACTTAGGTTTAAAACTTGTTAATTCTATCAACCGGGGTCTAAATTTCTCAACAGTTCTCATTTATGAGAACCAACTGTAACTTAGGATTTAAAAGAAATAATAATATTTTATTCACAAATATCTCATCTTTTTCTCTCTCATCACTCACACTCTCTCTTCCTCTCACTTTATGTTTCAGACACCTCATTCTCCATTCTTTTCTCCTCTCACGGTGACACTTACCTCTCTTTCTCAACATTTTGGTTGGTTGTTTGGGGTGGCTTCAGATCGGTTTGGGTGGTGGGCTTCAGATCGACCTTGGGTGGGTACTGGGTACGTAGCTGTAGATCAGTGGGTACTTGTAGACCAGTAGTGTCGGGTTTCAAGTTGTGGGTTGCCTGGGGTCTTAGGGTCGTGGTGGGTCATGGTGGGTGTGGGATGTGTGGGTTTGGGTTTTGGTGGGTCATTAGGTGGTGGAGTCCAGTCTGTGTGGTGGTAGATTGTAGTGTTGGATTTGGCGGTGGTAATTACTATGTTTTTTGTGGTTGGTGGTTGTGGGTTGTGGTTCTGATTTGGTTTTTGTTTTGTTTTTTTATTTGGGTTTATGGGTATGGATTTGGCAGTGCTGGTGTTGTTGGATTTTAGGTGGTGGTGGTGAGCTCTGAGGGTGGTGGATGCTGTGCTGTGGTTTAGCTTAGTTTTTTCTTTTTCTTCTTTTTTATTTTGCTATGGGATTGATTTTTGGATGGATGCGATTGTGGTGGCCATGGAGGTTTGTTTTGATTGTGGTGGAGGCAGCTAGTTTTGACTTTTGATTTTAGGTTTGGTGGTTGGTTATATTTGTTAGGTTCTAACACTTTAGGAACTAATGTATTAGAACTTCAATATGTATTATGTTGGCAAACCATGATCAAAACATAGAGTCTAGGTTTAGGCTTGCTCAAAGTGTGATTTAATGTAGAATAGGAATCGAGTGATTGCAAGATTTATTGGACAAAATCTACAAGGCTCGATCGAATGAAAATTAGACTCGATCGATCGAAACTCGTGCAGATTTAATTTTCTGCAAAAATTTCAATTCAGCCCAAGCTCATATGACGTGTAGGTTTAAGTGTTTTACTTCAAGTATAAAAGAAAAAACCCTAGCTACATTTTAGAGATCTTTGAAGAGTTGTGTGTTGAATCTTCTGTGAGATCTAGAGGTGTTTACCTTCATACTCACACATAGAGTTGTCAAGATCAAGATTTGCGTCAAGAACTTGATGATCTCTTCAGTTGCTGCATAAAGAACTTTAAAGAAGATCTGAAACCTTTAAGTGGAGTCTCAAAGTCATAAGTAGGAGAACTTATGGTTGTTGTGGATCAAAGAAAGAAGTAGTCCGTGGACTCGGAGCTGTCACATGGTCGTGGTAGTAAGTTTTCTACTCAAGATAGCAATAGGATGCTAGTGGTCTAAGTTCTATTGTAAAAACTTCAATTCTTTCATAGTGAATCTGTTTTTACCAGTTAGGTTTTCATCCCTAGGTTTTTTATCGGTTAGGTTTTCTTAGGTCATCATATCATGGTGTTCTTTATATTTTCACATTATTTGCATGATATGATATTATTGTGTTAACCTAAAACTGAATAATTTATCTAAGTAATCACTTGGCTAAATAACTAAGTTAAACAACTTATGTTAAGGAGTCTAAAAACGTACAACATTTGTGGTTGGGGTGTAGTGTTTGTGGTTGTGGGTGAAGAGAAAAAAAGACTACGGAGGAAAGAGAGAGAGAGAGGAGTGATTTTTATTATTTTATTAGATAATTTATATTATTTTATTGGATTGTATGTAAAAATAAAAATAAAAATATAAAGTGTATTATAAAGTGAGTTGGTATAATAGATAAAATATATTTTTAAATGGTAAAATATCAACTAGTTCTCATCTCCGGATGCTATTGCTCTAATCGATGTTAATTTTAAGAAAGAGTTAAGGAATGTATTGTGAATATTAATTTAAGAAATATTTTTAAAATTTTGTTTGATGCTATTTTTATATTTTTAAATAATTAATTAATAAATGCAGTTATTTACAGTTATTCTTTTCATAATTGCCAACGTCTGTTTTGGTCACACCGACAAGGACACAGCATTAAAGGTTTTTTTGTCTGACTTGGTTGACGTGTTGACTTGCGTTAAGAGACGCCCTCATCCAAAGGCAAACTGTGCATTTTCATTGCTCAGACCTAATCCCATTCATACTCACCAAAACATGTATTTATACAATAAAAAATCTCCGCATAATTGCTGAGAGGAAGAGATTAATTCAACAAAATGACTTCCTTCAATCCCTTCTCTCTTCCCATCTTGTTCCTTTCCATACTCAGCTTCCTCAGCCTAACCTCTCATGCTGCTGACCCAGTTAATCTCAACACCGTATGTGAAAACTCCACTTTCAGCTCCAATAGCCTCTACCAAACCAATATCAAGTCTCTCCTCTCTTCAATCTCCTCCAACACCACTCAAAACCTCGAATTCTACAACGCCACGATTGGCCAAAACACCTCCAACCCTGTTTACGGTCTCTTCAATTGTCGCGGTGATGTAACCTCTCAAGTCTGCCGAGACTGCGTGGTCGCAGCAGTGAAAGAAATAACCAGCAAGTGTTCAAAAGAAAAGGTTGCAATCATATGGTACGATGAGTGCATTTTGCGTTACTCAAATCGGTCTTTCTTTTCACAAGTGGATGAAAAACCAATGTTCGGTTTGTTAAACACTCAGAATGTTACTGATCAGGCCAAGTTTAATCAATTACTGAACTCTTCGATGATTGAGTTAGCAAATAAAACAACCTCGGATGTTCCAACAGGTGCTAAAAAGTTTGGGACCAGTCAAGTGAACATATCTGCTTTTCAAACACTGTACAACCTTGTACAGTGTACACCGGACCTGTCCAGCGCCAATTGTAGTAGATGTCTTTTGGATGCTATAAAGCTTCTTCCATGGTGTTGTAGTGGAAAACAAGGGGGTAGAGTTGTTTTTCCCAGTTGCAGTGTTAGGTACGAATTGTACCCTTTTTACCGTATGGTAGCCACTGCACCAACACCTTCACCTGGGGTTCAATCTTCACCACCTCCAAGTCCAAGTTCCGTGAGTGGACCAAAAGGTAAAGTGGTTCACCCATTAATCCCATTTGAACTCTTTTTCATTCTTGATTAGTATTAGTTAATACTATTAGGTGGTGTTGACTTATGTCAACATTTCACAGCTTGCTTTTTGGAAGAGCTTTATCTTACTCATAGTACAATAGTCTATAATAATATGTTTTCTCCATCGGTTTGATTTTGGTGTGAATCACTCTCTTTATCTTTAAGAAATATGGAATAATTAGGTACAATGTGATGGTCGTGCCCATGAGTGGTTGCAATCATGACTGGTACTGATAACATAAACAACAAATTATATCTTTAAAATAAGCAAGTGTTTCTGTATTTCGACATTAGATTATAGAGTCCATTATACTATTATAGGTTCTGGACCCCGCCAATATGTGTATTCTATATAGCAGATCAGTTGTACCTAAATTCAACAACAGACAAACGAGGAAAAAATGAAGTGAAAGTTGACTAGATACGATTAATTGAATTACATAATGTTTAATGAATTCAAATCCTCTGTATTTAGACAAACTTCTATTTACCCTAAATTAAAAAATAAAAATTGACAATGTTGGATACTAAAATGTTAAGCTCATGAGTATTGTTTGTTTTCTTTACCTACGGTTACATTCCTTTTATGTGTTTATGTGATTCTTAGTGGTTGATGGTCTTTTGGACCATTTCCTCTGTTCCGTAGTGCACAACTTGATTTACCTTTAAAAAAAAACAAAATGTGTGTGCCCACATGGTACTTGAAGAGGAGGGAGGGAATAGGAATATGTACTCCTACCTGCTCTCATGTTGTGATAAACTTCCACATGTTTTAGAAATTTAAGCTGATAAGAAACTGTGAATCTAGTCACTCAATCATTATTGTGACAATTTGTTTCTTATGTACATTTAACTGAAGAAAGTAGGATTAAAAAAAAAAGAAAAGGAAAAGAAAAGAAAAAAAACTGATCACTATGACTCTCAATTATACAGTGAAACTTAATCATTTTCAAGAAAGTGCTTATCATCTCTGACCATTGTATTGTTGAGCACGTCTGAAACATATGGTAATCAACAATGAATTTGAGCTGTACCAAGTGTAATCATACGATGTTGTTTATGCAGATAAAAGCAAACTGTCAACATCAAAAATAGTCGCCATTGTTGCTCCAATTTCTGCCTCTGTGGTTCTATTCATTGTGGGCTGCTGTTTCCTAATTAGGAGAGGAAAGAAGTATAATGCTGTAGACGGAGAAAATGGTAATGAATAAGTAAATTGGATATATGCAGTCTTTTATGTCCTCATGTCCGAATACAATGCTCTTTGGAGTGCAATATCTCACGTACATTCTTTGCATTTGTAGCTGCCAATGATATTACAACTGTAGAGTCCTTGCAATTTGATTTTGTTACAATTGAAAGTGCCACAAACAAATTCTCAGAGGATAACAAGCTTGGTGAAGGAGGATTTGGTCAGGTTTACAAGGTAAGCAATTAGAATACTTATTTTATTTTTATTACCATGCTATATTACAGGGCAGTACTAGTTAAGCATAACAAATTAAACACATAAAAATGTGAGTAATTTAAAGTTCACAAGATTTTGATGTTGGAAATTTTCAAATTATACAAAGTAAACTATTCTAAGGATTGGTTAAATTATATTCTCAGGGAACACTTCCTAATGGACAAGAAATAGCTGTGAAGAGGTTATCAAAAAGCTCAGGACAGGGTGCTGAACAATTTAAGAATGAGGTTGTAGTGGTAGCCCAGCTTCAACACAGAAATTTAGCAAGGCTATTGGGCTTTTGCTTGCAAGGAGAAGAAAAGATACTTGTTTATGAATTTGTGCCCAACAAGAGTCTTGACTATATTCTATATGGTCTGTCCATTTGAACATATGTTTAATAGTCTTATGTCATTATGATAACAAAGTAGTAATCAAGAATCATTTGTTTAAGCTTTTGTTCCTAACATGAAGTAATTTTTGATGAACTTGTAGACCCAAAAAAACAGGGACTACTGGATTGGTCAAGACGTTACAAGATAATAGGCGGGATTGCTCGAGGAATCCAATATCTACACGAAGATTCTCGACTTCGAATTATACATCGCGATCTCAAAGCTAGCAATGTATTGTTGGATGCAGATATGAACCCAAAAATTTCAGATTTTGGCATGGCAAGGATATTTGGAGTTGATCAAACTCAAGGAAACACAAGTAGAATTGTGGGGACATAGTAAGTTCTGAAATTTTTTGCATTACATCATTTCTGAAAACCAGTCAGGAGGCAGCTATGAACTCAACTTAAATAATTAGACTAGTGAGAATAAGGTTATTGACTTCTTATTAACTCTGTTATGTTCTTGGTGATGCCTTGCAGTGGTTATATGTCTCCAGAGTATGCAATGCACGGAGAATTCTCTGTAAAGTCGGATGTGTATAGCTTTGGTGTCTTGGTTCTAGAGATTATCACTGGCAAGAAGAACAGTAATTTCTATGAATCAGAAGTTGCTGAGGACCTCTTGAGTTATGTAAGTGTGAAATTGATGTTGTAAATATTTTCCCATTTAATGTCTATATCATCTTCTCCAAGTTGCTTAGAAGAGAAGTGTGGCATTCTGAACACAACATGATGAATTGATGCAGGTTTGGATACATTGGAGGGATGGTAGGCCTTTGGAATTGTTGGATCCAGCTTTGGGAGATTCCTTTTCTAGAGATGAAGTCATGAGATGCATCCATATTGGTTTATTATGTGTTCAAGAAGATCCAGCTGACAGACCCACCATGGCGACGATAGTTCTCACACTTACAAGCGGCTCAGTTTCACTGCAAGCACCTCAACAGCCAGCATTTTTTCCCAAAACAGACACAAACAACCCAATAAAGGGCTTGGAATCATCAGATCAATCTACAAGCAAGTCAATGCCATGGTCTGTTAATGAAGCATCCATCACTGAATTAGACCCTCGATAGTTATATTTCCAACTTAAGTCTCTGTTTATCAAGTGATGAAGTCTTAAAAAATTGAGTTATGGTTGCATATGACATTTGCTTATGGAATAGAAATTCAATATGTTTAGAGTGCCCAGTAGTTCAGTTCGAACCTCTATCCAAATCCGCTGTATGTTTGGTGTATATTATAGTTTTGCTATGAAGATGAATAAATGGGATGGGCTTCAATTATTTAAGAATGTTTCAATTAAAGTCAATGGTTTCCAAAACTATTTCATTTTGAATCAGTTAAAAACCAACGAGGCTCTTGTAACCTGCAGTCCCATTCTGTTTGGCAAATAAAATAACATCAAATAAATGTAGTGAAATGAAATAAATACCAGAGATCAAATATGCTAGAAAATGTTAAATATCTCCAAATTCTAGTGGCATGTTTGGTAGAGTATTTTAAACACATGTTTTCAGTTTTTAAACAATACAAGACTAACCCATAAAACAAAGTGCTAGACTGAAGCAAATCTTATTATAATCTTAGAGGTTAGAGAGGGCTTTGACTAAATAATTACAGTATGCATAATCTTCAAAGTCATAAATGATTCAATAAAATTTTAATTATATAAATCCCTTACCCTTTAATTTACAAAAGTAATGCAAGCTGAAAAGTAAAAAAAAAGAAAAAAGAAAAAAGATATAAAGCATAAGTTTGAGGAATGGCCTTTTGCATATACATTTTGAACATGGCTTGCAAAAGATTGGGGTTAAATGTCCTTATGTTTCTCTACACCAAGGTTATATTGTCCTACTATACTGAAAGATGTACACCTGGCATTCCTCAGGTGCCTCATTTAAGTCCAACAGATATGTAAATGCAAATAAACACATATTGAAGATCAAAGCCCACATTAGCTCTAAAGCTTGGATATTTAGCTCTCAAAGATTAGTTCTTATACTCCTATAATTATATTGAAAATGCTAACTATATACTAAGTCTTTATCCTCTTTAAGTATGGAATTTCTTATCAATCTAACAAAGAATAGGACTCTCCTTTTGGCCTTGAAGAAATACAGTAAGGAGTATGAATAGCTGCAAAATAACATAATTAAGTCCACCTTCAAAATAACATAATTCTTTCCTCTTTCCATTTAAAAAAGATCTAAAATTCCAATCTGCATAATCTGATTCTTCTTCCAACCCCAAGAAACCCATAAACACCACTCCATACCTAATTCCTACCAGTTTTCCCTCACCATAACCAATTCTATGCATATTTAATATCACGGAACCTGATTAGAATTCCCAAAAACAAATCTGATTTCCCTAAACCCAAAACTTCTGCAAAAAATTTCAGATTGCATTTGTAGAAGCCTCAGCCTTTAAGGTAATCCTATAGATCTATTAACAATCTCAAATTTGATGGCCAATGATATTATTTTGCTGAGTTTCACATATATGGAAAATGATGCAAAAGATTTGACATGGCTGTATAAGACTGTACGCAATTTAGGTAGAAATCAAATGCTCTAAGTAATTGAACTTACAATTTCTTGAATCTGTATAAGACTATAATTTCTTGAGTCTAAAATACTATACGCAATTTAGGTAGAAATCAAATGTTTTGTCAATGCTGACATAATTATGTAGGAATAAAAGTTCTGGACTTGAAGAAGAATCAAAAGATAATCCGCTTGGCTGTATAAGACTATAATTTCTTGAATCTAAAATACTGTACGCAATTTAGGTAGAAATCAAATTCTTTGTCAATGTTGACATAATTATGTAGGAATAAAAGGCCTTGACTTTAAGAACTAAGAATCAAAAGATAATCCATCTAGTGGACATTCATTACTATCAATTCATATTAACATTGTCTGTAAGTATTGAATCTATTGATGTATATAACAAAGCTCCAATTAAAAACCACAGCAATCAAAACAATCATCCACACCACAACACAAAGTACTGAACCAAAAAGACAAAGCTCCAATTAAAAACCCCAGCCTTCAAAATTTCAGCATAATAATCATCCACACCACAGCACAAAAGAGGCAGTAACAAAATGTAAAAAGGGAAACAAAAAGCATCAAGCAAAAGAATGGAGCACAAGAAGAACTGGGATTTAGAGATACCTCAATCAACTCCTTCAGGTTCTGTCAGTATTTATATAGGCTGAGGAGAGGAAGACAGGAAGGAAGGAAGTCAGATAGGCGGCTGTTACTGTGAAACCGTAGAGCAGGAAGGTGGGGAGATTTTCACGGCTTCAAATCGTATCAGATTCTTTCCCTTTTACTGTGAAATGATGTGAAACTGTAGAGCAGAAGTTCAAACCATCTGTTTGTGCGTAACCGTAGAACAGAAAGGTGGGAGAAATTCAAATGGTCTATTTCCCATTCCCCACGATGTGTTTCTCACGCAATACCTTTTGTCAAACCCTGTTTCACGCAAAACCCTGAACGCTTCCCCCCTTTTTTTTCTTTTTCTTTTTTTTTTTTCAAACCGGCTTGAACGTTTTATATTTTTAATTTCTTTTTCCTTTAAGCTGAACTGAAAAGGCTTTGGGTTGGGCTTGATAGTGGAACTAAATAAATAAGAGGTGTGCTGGATTAATTATACAAATTTATTATAGAATGATAGTGGGAGTAAATAAATAAGTAGTGGGCTGCATTTATAGGGCTGAGATTTATAGAGCTAAAAATTGTAAAAACCATTTTAAAATTGAAGAGAAAATTATATATTTTTTTAAAGAAAATGACGTGGCAGCTGATGTGGTGCAACGTAAGAGCAGCAGTATTAAACGCTACACTTCAACTTTTAGTAATATATAAATTACACGCATTTTTACATACTTTTTCACTCACACGTATTTCAAAAAATACAAACAATATTACTCAAATTACTCTACCAAACAGGCCCTAGAACACATAATAGTCAAATCAAGCTAATCAACTGCTACGGTGGTTCGAAAGTTTCAAAAACTAGTGCTTTTTAATACCACCAAAAGTTACCGTCGTTATCTCTCTCTTTCTTTCTTTTGTTTTTTTATTATATTTTTCTTAACACGTTCTCACAGAATAGTCAAAACCGTCATGTTCTGATGCAATTGCATTGTACAATTAATCTCCTTTTTTCTCACAACAATTTTTTTACATAAATTTGATACAAAATTTGGGAAAAACATAAAAATTTATATATAAAAAATTAATCATATTTTTGTTTCCCATAAATTTTTTTAAAAAAATACTTTTTAAATAATCGCTCTCAGAACATCTTATAAGAAATCTTAGTGATTTAAGAGACGTGACATATACTCATCTTTTTCATTTGTTAAAAAGAAAAAAAAAAAATCTTGCTACCTTATCCCCTGTCTCTCTCTCTCTCTCTCTTTTATCCTAAAACATTAGTTGGAAATCTCTCTCTCTCTCTCTCTCTCGTTTATATCTAAAAGACTAGTGAAGCTAAGCGATGTGCGCAAAAATGGTTGACTTCGAAATCCCCATATCACTTAAGCTTGTGTCTCTCTATCTCTTATTAAGCTTGCTTAACCATACCACTGAGTCAGCACCTACATACGCCTCTCACTCCTTCTCCAATTCAAGCTTTTTCACACCCAACAACACCTACCAAGACAATCTCGACCTCCTCCTCAAGATGGTTTCTAATTGTTTGTTTAGACCCCTTAAAAAAAGATTAGTTTAACCTAATGAATTAGCCAAGTAATTACTTAGGTTAATTATGAGATCTAGGTTAAACATATACAAACATATTACTTGGTGCAGAAAAGTAAAGAAGACAGTAATATGATGACCTAGGAAAACCAATGAAACAAACCGTTCCAAGGTAAAAACCTAGAGAGGATTTAGCCTAACTATCCTCAAGTTAAACAAATCCACTATGATAGAATGGAAAATTACAATAGATTTAAACCCTAAATCTAAAGTTACCACAAGTAGAACTTACTAACATAATCACGTGCAGCTCCGACTCCACGGACTCTTCTATCTTGGATTTGTTGAACACAAACTCCCCATTTGTGACCTTGAGATCCCACTCAAAGGTTTCATATCACCATCAGTAGTAAATCTTTATGCAGCAACTTGTTTCCACCAGTTCTTGATTTTAGATCTTGTTCTAGTAGATGCTTGTTGAGTTAGAAGGTACAAAAACCTCTCAAATCTCATAGGAGTAACTCACAAGTCTTCCAAGAGCTTCTAAAATGTAATTAGGATTTTCCTTTTACACCTTGTAGTGTTGGACTGAAACCCTAAACGATTTCACGGGTTTGGATTTGGTTTAAATTCTACAACATTAACTTATCTACGATTTTCGATCGGTCGAGTCTAATTTTCTTGAACTCTCCTTTCTGCAGCTTGAATGTTCTTGAATCTTGACTTGTACAATCTTGAGCAATGTCTAACACTTAATCTAGACATTTTTTTCTTCTCAGTTTGCCAACATACACAAAATAAAAATCTAAACATTTAATCCTAAATATTTAGAACCTAAAAATATCCCCCCTTGGAAATTCATGACAAAACACACATAAGCATGAATTGCTCAACTTAAGAACTAACCCAATTACAAAGTATTGCCCTAATACAATTCTATCACAATCTACTATCTATTCGTTGCTAAAATATGCAGCAGTTGATGAAAGAATTAACCTGTAAATTCTTGAAACACTCAATACAAACCATAAACGCATGTGTGAAAAATACAGTGTAAATCAAAAACTAAAAAACTGAACTTGAATTCACAAAACATAATTAAGAGAAAGATATCAAATGAAAAATATTATCATCAAAGTATCAACATATCAACCATGTTTGTGAAGCAAGAACAAAAGATACATATCAACTATATAAAAATATATATCACATATCAACTATATATAAAAAATATATCTCTCCCCCTAGCTACAAAAGCTACATCAAAAAGCCCAGCTACATCAAATATATAAAAAATATATATCACATATCAACTATATAAAAAAAAATATCTCTCCCCCTAGCTACAAAAGCTACATCAAAAATCTCTGCTACATTAAAAAGCTATCCCCCTAAGTACAAGAGTTACTCACTATCTACTCCCCCTTTTTGTTACACATTGCCAAAGGCAACCATTAAGAATTAGAGTATGGAGGTGGAAAAGCACTCTTATACTCAGTAAAATCTGCTCTCAAAGCTGTAACCTCAGTAATGAGCTCATCCAAAAGCTGTCCATATACTGCTTGAGTCGTCATAAACGTCTCCATCATAGCACAGAGAGAGAGAGAGAGGAGAAGGAACAGTAGGCTCCGCATCACCAGTCTCAATATCTACCTCATCAACACCATCCTCAGCATCAGCAATTATAAGATCAAAAGAAATCTCCTCAGCAGGCATATCTCTAGCGGTAGACTCCACCCATGGTCTCTTGGATGAACCAGCACTTGGTTCAACCATCTTCTTTTGTGCTTGTCGTTGTCTAAGAAAAGAAGATTCTACAGGTGCGGTGAGATGAACAGAATTAGAGGCAGGAAAATCCTCAAGCTCTAGATAAGCTAGGATCCTACTAATGAAAATAGGAAAGAAAAGACAATGCTTCCTAGACTTACTCCTATGTACTGCAACTATGGTTTGAATAAAAAGAGATGGAAAATAGATAGATGCATTGTAGACACCGCATTTTGTACCCTTTACGACTTGGGCCTCCATTCCCCAATGATGCTCAAACTCTAAGGCCCAAGGCCCATTTAAAGCACAATCTGATATCAATTTGATTTAAGGAGTGTTAAAATGGAAAATATAATATTTTAAATGAGCAAAAACCTATTTTTGGAAATAAAATACCAAAGTGGCCATCGGCCCACGTATGTGGGCCAAAGTGTGCATACACAGGCACATTCCTACGTACGCAGCTAGGGTTTCAGAAGTATGGAAAATGCAATAATGACTGAGGTTTGGAATAAATCCCATATCGTCTGGGAGCTATTCCAAATCCCATTTTTTCCATTATATAAAGCTTTGTATGGTACATTTTCAAAACACACAGAAATCTCACAGGAAAAACCTAAGATTCACTAGAAAATAGTGAATCAAAAGGGAGTTTTTCACAAAACACCCTCAAGTCAATTTTATTTGATTGAAACCTTTTTTGGCCTCAATCCTTTGAGTTTAAGATTACTAATCACGTATTTATTAACTGTGATAGATTTGACTGAGAGGAACAATCAAAATTAAAGCTCAGGAACTCCTTTTGAGGTATCAAGCTTCAACCCTTTCTTTTTTATTTTTCTGTTTTTTTCATTTCTGTTTTAATCATGTTTCTTTGCTTAGTTTAGGTTTATGCATGTTTTCTTAGGTTAGTTTCATAGTTCTTTTACATTCTGAGCATGTTTGGTAGTTAGAATTAGGTTTTTTGTTTGTCCTCTATTTTCTGTTTCACGTTTCTGGGTTAGGGTTGTTGAACAAGTCCACGCAAGCATGCTATGAGCATGCATACGCAGGTGCTTGCCTAGAGACCCTAATTCAGATTTCTTATGTTGTTTGGTTTGTTTGTTTCACATGTTTTGTTTCTTTTTTAAATCCTTTGCTTATGTTCATACGTATCTGAGTCTTTGTCTTATATGCTTGTTTGTCTTCAACTTGCTTAGATTAGGGTTTTATGTTTGTTTCTTACTTTGATGACATGACCATGCATTCACATGCCCATTCATGATGCCATAAGTGCTGAGGTGCTGCAAGGTAAGTAAAGGTAAGTCATATCTTGACATGAACATGCATCTTTTGTGATGAACATGTTTGTGTGGTGTTGAACCTAAAGGTTTCCATGATTTCATGATGATATGCTTGTTGCCATGCTTGGGTGGCTGCTTTGTTTGATATATGATAGGGTTTCATATGTTAGGGTTCTTAGATGTGTTTGGGTTTGGCTCTCTTTTGCTTTTAGTTAGATAGGTGTTGTTTTGGGATAAAGATGCCATGATTGTATGTTAGATGCATGTTAGTGTGTGTGTGAGTTTAGATTGCAAATGTTGAATTAGTTTTTAATAGGGTTAAGACATAAGACATAACGATGGGAGGCCAACCTTAGGGTTGGGCGATCTTAGGTGCCTAACACCTTCCCAAGAGTGTACCTAAACTCCGAACCCATACTCTAATAGTAAGATCAAAGGTCTTTTATTGAGAGGACGCTATATATATGGTTCCTAGACCATTGCAAAAATTAGGTGACGACTCCAAAGACCCTTGTGTCCACATACATTAGTACTAAGAGCATACAGAAATACACATCTATCAATAGGAATAGTATGCACATGAGAGATAGGAAATAGATTGTGACATGCTATCCTAAACAACAGGTAGTTGTACTCTATCAACTCATAAGAGTTAAGTCTTTGTTCAGTTCCCCAAGTGACAAATCTTCCGCAAAGAAGTGTCATGACATCATCAATAGGAGAAGACTCAGAATATGGATTAGTAGGTCTACAGACAAGAGGCACACCAAGAACTTCAGATACTATTTGCTTAGTAATCTTAAACTCTTCACCTCGAATCCAAGCAGTCAGAATGTGACCACCGAATGAATCAGACTGAATAGAGAGATTCGAGTAGAATTCTCTAATCAAAGCAACAGGAGGGGGTATAATCATGACGGAGAGGCAACCAACCTCTAGACTCTAGATTCCTACAAATAGAAGGATCTAACTCATCTAGAAGGATTTTTGTAGTGGATCAAGCTCAAGGAAATACAAGTAGAATTGTTGGAAAAATCAACATAATCACTTATTGTCTTATATTGCACCTGAGAATTACCGAAAAGGATAATACATGTACATTTTAAGGTGATTGGTAGCTTGAATTTTTTTTTTTTTTTTTTTACAAATATACTACCATAATTGGTTTCTGAAATGTTACTTGTTGATTTTGTTGTATTAATGGTACTTGTTGGTAGTGGTTATATGTTTCTAGAGTATGCAATGCAAGGACGATTCTCAGGAGAGTCCGATGTGTTTAGTTTTGGTGTCCTAATTCTAGAGATTATAAGTGGCAAGAAGGACAACTGTTTATACCGATCAGAACGTGATGAGGACCTCTTAAGCTATGTGAGTGTGGATAAAATTATTTCAAATTTGATTGAACTTTATGAATGCTAATACAGTCAGTTCCGAATGCTGAAGAGAAATTAATTGGGTTATTTCTAGAGAGGGTCCTGAAGAAGGGAAAAAAAGTACTGATTTTTAATATTATCTTTGCAGGCATGGAAACAATGGAAGAATGGGACACCTTGGAATTGTTGGATCCAACTATTAGAGGTTCTTTTTCAAGAAATGAAGTCCTTAGATGTATCCATATTGGCTTATTGTGTGTTCAAGAAGACCCAACCAATCGAGTCGACCTACAATGGCAACAGTAGTTCTCATGCTTGACAGTTACTCTGTTAGCCTGTAGTAACCTCAGCAGCCAGCATCTTTGCTTTGAAGTAGAGCAAATTGGAACAAGCCAACAAAGGAGCCGCAAGGTGATAGTTTTTCAAGCCAGACAGTGCCATGGTCTGTGGATGGCGCACTGATCACTGAACTATACCCTCAATAGTGGGAGGAAGCAAGGTGTTATTCAACTTAAATTAATTTTTTGTTTCCAAGTGATGAAACTTGAACTCATGGCTGCATATGGCGTTGGAATCTCCTCTATTAACGTTTTACCTCCCCTTGCGGCCAAAATCTCATTTATATATCAAAAATAAATGTAAGTACTCATTGTGAATGCTAATTGGGCTATTTCATGAGCAAATACAAAGCCAAGGGTAGAGGACTGGCGGCTGCCAGGGTTGGGTTGGGTGGGTGGATAGAAAAGGAAAAAAGAAAAAAAGAAAAAAAAGATTTGCATTATTTGTATAAATATTTTGTAGAAAAAATGATAGTGACTTAAAAGTATTTTTTGTGACACCTTATATTGAAAATTTTATAATCTTTGTATTATTATATCTCTGGAGGAATTCTATTTATTAATCTGATCTTTGAGAAATTTGACACAAGAAAAAAGACAAGCATTTTAAGGCATAGGGGCCTATACTCACTTTCATTTAGTTGAGGGGTGTACATAGGTCGGTCCAGGCTGGATTTATGCTCAGCATGTGTTAGGTTCTAAGACTTTAGAAACTAATGTATTAAAACTTCAATATGTATTATGTTGGCAAACCATGATCAAAACATAGAGTCTAGGTTTAAACTTGCTCAAAGTGTGATTTAATGTAAAATTAGAATCGAGTGATTGCAGGATTTATTGGACAAAATCTGCAAGGCTCGATCGATTGAAATTCCAATTCAGCCCAAGCCTATATGACGTGTAGGGTTAAGCGCTTTACTTCAAGTATAAAAGGAAAAACCCTAGCTATGTTTTAGAAGTCTTTTGGAGAGTTGTGTGTTGAATCTTCTGTGAGATCTAGAGGTGTTTACCTTCATGCACACACATAGAGTTGTCAAGATCAAAATTTGCATCAAGAACTTGATGATCTCTTCAGTTGCTGCACAAAGAACTTTAAAGAAGATCTGAAACCTTTGAGTGGAGTCTTAAAGTCACAAGTAAGAGAACTTGTGGTTGCTGTAGATCAAAGAAAGAAGTAGTCCGTGGACACGGAGCTGTCACGTGGTCGTGGTAGTAAGTTTTCTACTCGATGTAACAATAGGATGTTAGTGGTCCAAGTTCTATTGTAAAACTCCAATTCTTTCATATTGGATCTATTTTTATCTTGAGAATAGTTAGGTTAAATCCTCCCTAGGTTTTTTACCGTTTAGGTTTTCTTGGGTCATCATATTGTGGTGTACTTTATATTTCCGCTTTATTTGCATAATATGATATTATTGTGTTAACCTAGAACTAAATAATTTATCTAATAATCACTTGGTTAAATAACTAGGTTAAACAACTTGTGTTTAGGAGTCTAAAAATGTACAGCATGAACTCGACTCAAACATTTAGGGTGGGGAAGAACAAAAGTCATTGTTGACTCAAAATGAATGGTGGTTTGGATGGCTCAGGTCTTGATGGGTGGCAGTCAAATTCTAAAAAAAAAAAGGCAAGAGAAGAGATCGTCACCAGATATTGTCGAAAAACTTGAGATCTATACCAGATTTGGCAAGATAAATCATTAGAAAAAGGAGGAAGAGGAGGATATTGAAAACGTTGGGTTCCATTGGTTCCTAAAGAGTAAATTTGACACTCGACCAATTTTAGTCGAGTTTTGGACAAGGATAACTACCTCCAACTACCTCTTGCCATTGAAACCATTTGAATCCCAACGAGTCGATTCAGGTCGAATAGGTTCATTAGGTCTTCAAGTTAAATGGACAGTTGCAGGTTTTACAGATAAAATCCTCTTGTTTGATGCTACTACTATGTTGTATATAATATATTGGACATCGTACTTCTGTTACAAAATTATATTTTCAATTAATCCATCGTAAAGAAACAAAGGATATGCTGTGTCTGCTCACTCACAATGTGTAGGTCACATGTTGTGAGTGATATGCAACATTCAACTTATGCATTTTAGTAAAGGATTGGAGTAATGCTAAGATGACAACTTTTGGTACAACTTGTTCACATGGCAAATCGTGAGTGGTGGAGTTGTAGGCTCATCATTTTTACTCCACTACTCACAACTTGTCACATGAGCAAATTATGGTAAAAATTGTGGTCTTAGCGTTTTTTAAAAGATTACCCATGACTATGCACGATGCCTTTTACTTTTGTGCACCTTTAGGCCAAGTTCAAGTCATCTAACTTTTGTTTTTGGAATACAAATCTTATGTACCACATTTTATATTACATTTTATATTACACTTTATATTTCACTAATCACAACTTGTCATCTGTTGTTTTTGTTTTTGTTTTTTTTTTCATTTTAAGCTTTTGCTATGCTATTTTATAAAAAAATTTAAATAAATACATGACAAGCTGTGATTGGTATAATATAAAAGAGAACACAGAAAATGTCGTGTTCTTGTTTTTGTACTTTTTTTTTTTTTTTTTTTGCCTAAAAGGCCTCGCGCAGAATTTAGTGCGCCTTTTTTTTTTTAATACTTTCTCCTGTACTGCCAGTCTGCCATTGAAACTCTATCCAAAATTCCAAATTCATAATAATCCATTATTCAAATAATATTTTCTTTATTAATTATTGTCTTACGTCAGATTAAGGAAAAAGAAAGCACTAGGATTAGGTAATTAAGGTTGGGAAAAAAATAGGATTTTCTTGACATACTTTCTCCCATTAACTGTGACTTCTTTAGGCCAGTTGCTTTTGTTGACTTGCCTCTGGAGAGTCTGGAGAGCCCACCTGAACGACCCGTCAATCACCCATATCCTCATCATATTATTTCTTCCCCCCCCCCCCCCCCCCGGATCCGGATCCTCTCCATTTCCCTTTGAAATGGAGAGGCTCCAATACACGGTCAAGATTTTTGAAAATGATCAACGGTAAAAAACATGCCACGTCATAAACTTAACCCAAACCACATAAACTTAACCCAAACCACATGAACTTAACCCAAGGTTAGATCAGCCTATTCTTTTCTCTCACCAGCCCATCTGAAATTTCAAAATTCAAACTTTCTTCTCCAACTCTCATCTCCGAGGATTTTCTCTCATCTCCAACTCTTAAAGTTGTTTCTCTTCTTGGGTATAGAAAATTGACGAATTGGCAGGACCCAAAGGAGATAGTAGAGAAGACAAAGGGTTTCGAGATTTCTTCAATCCAGATTCAGATAGTCCATTGAAGGACCATAGCCTAGTCCATTCCATCGACAACGTGGTGCTAAATATATGGTACAATAGAAGGCAATCAAGGCTATGGTTGTGGCGAGACGAGTGAAGGAGTGAGGGATTGGAGATGCGAGACGAGTGAGGGAGTGAGGGATCAGATTCTGGGTTGTGCAATGGTTGGTGGTTGCGGATGTGCAATTGCTGGAGGTTGTGGTTGATTTTGGGTCATAGTGGTAATGGTGGTGTTGTGGTGGTGTTTGAAGTTTTATGGGTTTTTTTTTTTCCCTAGTGGTGGTGGTTTGGGATGTTTGTGGTGGTTGTTTGGGATTTATGTAGGCTTGTGGTGGTTGGTTGTGGGTTTGTGGAGGTGGCCGGATGGGTCTGTGGGTTTGAACCTTATGCCTCTCTTTCCCACTCTGATCCAAAAGCTTCAGTTCAAAAAGCGCTCTCACATCAGCATCTTCACTCGCCAAAACTAAAAACAGCAAAATATACCTAGCATTGTACCGCCCATTCTCGCCATCCGGGTAAAAATAGATAGCCCAAGAGTATCCACTGGCGGTGAAAGTATCGGCTGGGGAGAGAAATTTCAGATGGGCTAGTGAGAGAGAGAGTTTGAACTTTGAAATTTGAGAGAGAGAGAGAGTTTGAACGGCTGGTGAGAGAAAAGGGGTCCGGCTAGTTTAACCAGAGTTGAATTTGTTGAGTTAAGTGTATGTTAACATTTTAAATGACGTGGTTCAATTTTGAGCGCTAATCATTTAAAAAAAAATCCCTACCGTAAACTGGAGCCTCTCCATTTCAAAGGGAAATGGAGAGGATCCGGATCCCACCCCCAAAAAAAAAAAAAAAAAAAAAAAAATTTGAAACAAACATGAAATTGAACAAATGCTAGGTGACCTTGCAATTGAGGTAACCAAAATGTATTCTTTCAAATTTCCCAGGCTCCTTTTGTGTCTTTGGCTAATTACCTTGCTTAGCCTTACCAGTAGTACAGAATCAGCACCCACTTACAGCGCTGACTACTGCGTCAACACAACCTTGTTCACCGCCAACAGTACCTACCAAACCAACCTTAACCTCGTCCTCTCTTCTCTTACCTCAAACTCCACAGACAACAGTGGATTCCACAACGCCTCAGCTGGAGGGAACACTCCTGACGAAGACGTGGTCTCTGGTCTCTTCCTCTGTCGTGGCGATGTCAACACCACAGTCTGTCAAGACTGCGTTGCCACTGCAAAACAAGAGCTATTACGGCGGTGTCCTCTAAACAAAGTCGCTATAAATTGGTACGATGAGTGCCTTTTGCGTTACTCAAACCAATCCATCCTCGCTACCATCAACGAAGTGCCTGGGTTTGACTTGCCCGGTTCGCAGAATATCACAGAGGCGGAGAGTGATCGGTTTAACGATGTGTTGGCCAACGCGATGAACTCTTTGGCGACGAAAGCGTCGAACTCTGACTCGGGCAAGAAGTTTGCGACGGAGGAAGATGAGGTTACGAGTTCAAAGAAGCTGTACAGTCTCGGGCAGTGCACGCCGGACTTGACTGTGTCTGATTGTTATAGGTGTTTTCGAAGTGCCATAGGAGATCTTCCTACGTGTTGTAATGGAAAACAAGGTGCAAGAGTTGTGCTCCCAAGTTGTAACATCAGATATGAAGTGTACCCATTTTACAACATCACATCTGCTTCGCCTATTCTTCCTCCGCTTGCTCCACCAGGTACGATAATTAAGAACATTTTAATTTTTTTTTCCAGATCTGTGATTCTTAACAGTTTCAGACCCTATGTGGCCTTAATTGGGTCTCGCAGTTGAGAGATGGTCCTGTCTCGATCTTCTGCTATTGAAGATGGTTTATTTATTTATTTAAATTTTAAACAATTATCTTGGGTGTCCAGAATTATTAATTTGTGTAGTCTTACTGTCTTACAAACTGAGTTAATACAGGAGGAATCCTGGCATGACACCCATGATACTAGACATGAGGTTTTGATGCATCTAATGCTAAGAGTTATTAATAGACAAAATAGAAATCTTATTGATTAAATTCTTGGTTTGTTGCTATAATATAAAATAACCAGAGTTTAGAAAAGAAGAAGATGTAATTGGGACAGAATTTTTATTGGTCTTTTTCCTGCTTCATTCTTTAACTATTTACCAATTGGTTGGGCTGTCACTGACATATCATTTGTCTAGTTTATTATTACTAATTATATATAATGTTATTTTTAATATTAAAGGATCACGATGAACTGTCTTACTTTCTAAAGTAAATGATGCATATCGTTGTATGCAGGAGAAAAAAAATTGTCGTCGCTAACAATTGTTGCCATTGTTATCCCAATTGCTGTTTCTGTGGTTCTTCTCTTCATTGGCTGTTGCTTCTTTTGTCGGAGAGCAAGGAAGAAGTATAATAATTTACCAGAGGAAAATGGTGAAGAATAAAAGATTATTATTTAATCACTTTGCTTTTTGGTCTTTGTGGTATAAACAATTCGCAATTGGAATTTTTATTTTAAAAAAAATCATTATATCTACTGCTTTGTTGTCTAGGTGGAGTCGAAATTACAAATGTAGAGTCCTTGCAGTTTGACTTAGATATCATTGAAGATGCCACAAACAAGTTCTCAGAGGATAATAAGATAGGTGAAGGAGGATTTGGTGCCGTTTACAAGGTAAAAATTAAGTTAATACTGAAGGTCAATGAGAGTTTTTTGCACACAAAAGATTGTTTAATCTTGGTTCAAATATATTTTCAGGGTACCCTTCCCAATGGACAACATATAGCTGTGAAAAGATTATCTGTAAGATCTGGACAGGGTGCAGTAGAATTTAAGAATGAGGTTGTATTGGTAGGCAAGCTTCAACACAGAAATCTAGTGAGACTATTAGGATTTTGCTTGGTAGGAGAAGAGAAGATACTCGCCTATGAATATGTTCCCAACAAAAGCCTTGATTACTTTCTATTTGGTTAGGCCCATCTGAACTTAAATCCAATTATTTCTTTCTTTCTTTGTTTAATGTCTCTAAGGTATGTATGGTTACTGATTAGTATCAGAGCACATGATACTGATCACTTACATATCCATCAAAATTCACTTGTCTTGAACTTCTCACAAATTGAATCAGTGCCAAGGAGCTGAAATTCTAAGATGATAATTAAATTTTGTTTTCGAATTGAATCAGCATATTTCCTTGTCCATTTGAATCTCATTCCTAACTTGAGTATTTAATTATGACAAAATTATAGAGCCATCAAAGCAAGGAGAATTGGATTGGTCAAAACGTTACAAGATTATAGAAGGAATAGCCCGAGGGATTCTTTATCTTCATGAAGATTCTCGACTTAGAATTATTCATCGTGATGTCAAAGCTAGTAATGTTTTGTTAGATGACGATATGAACCCAAAAATTTCAGATTTTGGCATGGCAAGGATATTTGTAGTAGATCAAACTCAAGCGAATACAAATAGAATTGTTGGAACATTGTAAGTTCTTTATCACAAATTTATTTATTTCTTATAACATGTGAGAGTTACAGAAATGAAATATAGATATACTTTAACACCATCAGTTCATGCTCTGCCTTGTGTAAATAGCAATGCTGTGAGAAGGATTATCTTAGGAGATTGATTAGCTTGAGATGTTCCAAAATTTACAGATATGATACTATGATTGACCTTCTAAAAATTCCTTCTTTTATTTTACTTAAGGCTGTTTCTTTATGGTTCTTGATTGTAGCGGTTATATGTCTCCGGAGTATGCTATGCATGGACGATATTCTGTGAAGTCTGATGTGTTTAGCTTTGGAGTCCTAGTTCTAGAGATTATAAGTGGCAAAAAGAATACCCATTTCTATCAATCAGAACTTGCTGAAGACCTATTGAGTTATGTAAGTTTGAATCAGATATTTTAAATTTGTCACTTTTACAATGAAATTATTTTTCTTTGGTTGTGAGGAAGAAAGATGAACTTGATGAACTTCACGTTTTTAACGAGTTTCTGCAGGCTTGGAAACAATGGAGGAATGGAACACCCTTGGAATTGTTGGATCCCTCTTTGAGAAATTCTTATTCAAGAAATGAAGTTATTAGGTGCATCCATTTGGGCTTGTTGTGCGTTCAAGAAAATCCTGCAAATCGACCTACAATGGCAACAATATCTCTCATGCTTAACAGTTATTCTGTTACGCTACCATTACCTCAGCAACCGGCATTTTTGCATCGAAGCAGAGCAAAGCTAAATAAGCCAATAACGGAGCTTGAGTCTGATCAACATACAAACCAATCAAATGGATGGTCTGTTAATGAAGCATCATTCACTGAAATATATCCTCGATAGTTTGACTAGACAAGATGCTTTCCAAAATCAGTATATATTAGTAAGTGGTGGAACTTCTATTCCAGTTCTCAGATAGCTCTTGTTTATGGACTGAAAACTGTAAACAATCGTAAATATAAGTTCGCTGTCAATTAGAACTGATATCAGTACGATATCAAAGTTGGGTGGGTGTCAATTGTATTTCTCATAGGGCTGGTTAATTTTGGATGGGGGTGAATGACACTTTCTCAATATTCCATTCTCATCATGGTGGAGGATGAGGTATTTTAACTGGTCTCTTCTAAAATTGACCTGGTATCACATCATATTATAATAAACATTTAAAAAAAAAAAATGATGGTGACTCAGAAATTTATGAGACACACCTTATAATGAAAGTTTTATAATCTTTGCATTATTATTATTATTTTTTTTATAGAGGAATTCTATTTATACATCTGGTCTCTGAGATATTTGCCACAAGAAGACAAGTATTTTGAGGTATAGGAGCCTATACTCATTTCCAGTACCTTCTTTTTGAGAAGTTGAAGAACACCGCTTGAGTGGCAAAATTTTTCCCAAATGACCACTAGTAAAGGCTTAGGGGCTGTTTGGTTTTTATGTTTCTATCATTCATAATTCTGTTTTCATCACCCATAACTCAAAATATGTGAAAACACATATAAAGAAAAAACTCAAAACACATTTTAGATGTTTTCAGTTTTCAAAACTCAGGTTATGTTTGGTAATAGTTTTTGTTTTCTATTTTCAAAAACTTGTTTTTGGGAATATAAAGAAAAAGCAATTTTCTTATATTTTTAAAATTAAAAACATGTTTGGTTGGCTGAAATTAAAAAGATCGTTTTTTGAAGAAAAAAAAAATTTGTTACTAGGATTTGAACTCTAATGCTAACTTATTAAATGAGACAGGTTCATTAAATTAAATGCGTGTTTTCATTAACTTTTGAAAATTAGAAACTGAAAACAATATTTTGCATGTTTTTCAGTTTCCTTCACAAATTGAGTTTTGAGAACAGTTTTTGTTTTTTGTTCATTTTGGGTTGCCAAACAAGTTTTTTAGTCTCAAAATAGAAAATTGTTTTTGGAAACAGAAAAATAAAGGGAAAAAACAGTTACCAAACATACCCTAAGTTTTCTGTGGCATTTTCGTAAATATATTCACATGGTGGCCCCCGTTTTCTGTGTCCTGTCTTTTCCTTGCCAGCTCATTGACTACCAACGGCTCTCTCATCCTTCAGACCATCTCTTTTCTTTCTTTTTTTTTTCCTCTTCCTCTTCTCTTCCCAAGGCACTCTTCTCTCCATCACCATCTCTCATCAGTTCTCTATCTCTCAACAAAATCGAAGGCTCTCTCTCAAACTAGTGCTCTCTCTTCCCCTAATTGCCGATCTATTTATCATCTGTCTCTGTTGCTTCTATTCTCTCTGACTGGTGTTATGGGCTTCGGGTTACTGGGGGTTTGTTTGTGTTTCGGGTTACTGGTGGTGTTGTTTGAGTTTCGGGTTGAATCGGTTTGAGTTTCAGGTTGCTGTTGGTGTTTGTTTGAGTTTCGGTGTTAAATCGGTCTGAGTTTCAGTGTTGAATTGGTGTGAGTTTTGGTGTTGAGTTGGTTGAGTTCGGTGTTGACTCGGTTTGAGTTTCGGTGTTGAATCGGTTTGAGTTCGGTGTTGAATCGGTTTGAATTTCGGTCTTGAATCGGTGGGTTGCTTGCCGGTTTGGGTGTGGGTTTTTTCTGGGTTTGGTGAGTGGTGGTGGTGAGCGGTGGAGGGCTTTTTTCTGGGATTTGTTGTTTGTGGTGGATGGTGATGGTGGTGGTGGTGGTGATGGTGAGTATTTTTTTTGTGGGGGTGAGTGCAGTGGTGGTGGGTAGCAGCTCTGATTTGGGTTTCGTTTTTTTTTTTTTTGTTTTTTTGTTTTTTTTGTTTTTTTTTTGTGGGTTTGTGGGTATGGATATCTGATCGGTAGGCTTAACAGAAGGGTCTGACCAATTTACAGGTATGGGTCCCACAAAAAAGTAGAAAAATTAAGTGATGAGAAGCTGAGTGAAGTGTGCCAAACGGGTGGGTATAGGAAATTGGGGTATTTTAAGTGATGAGTGATGAGTGACGAAAATTGAGTGAGGAGTGATAAGTGATGGAAAAAAAAAAAAAAAAAACCAAGCAGCCCCTTACCCACTGCGCCACTGTTCACGCCAACTTTTACTTTTGTGAACTGTAGGGTCACAATTTACAGCTCAAGCCCAACGTATAGAGGAACTTGGCCAAATAAGCCCAATACAATAAATTTGTAGATAGTGGGTTAAAGAATAGTGTTTTAGTGAAATGGACAAGGTTTAATATGACTTTAGGACCAGGTTAAGAGGTAACAAGAAGAAGAAAAAGGAAATAGTTTTGGATAAATTTGCTCTCGGCCTAGTCCGAGGAGGTTTAATTCAATATCAATAAAGTTTCTCAATTACAAAATGTCTCCCTCTTTCCAGGGAAGATCTTTTACATTATATAGCTCCCCTTTGGTCATCTTGACCCTACACTTGTTGATCATCTAGGACATTACTTGAGTACTTGTCCTATCAAACACCTTCTTTCTCCCTTCTGTGAGTTGTAGTAGCTTCAGTGGCACTGTTCAGAGGTCCTCTCCACATAAATGCGGCCAGAAAAGTAGCTGCAGTGCATTTAATGCGGTAGTAGCAGCTTTTCCTCAGATATTTCTAGATCTCTTCCTTCCCGTATGTTCATGAGACACGTCCCCACCGTTGGAACTTCTTGGAAGGTCACTTCACTTGTGGGATATCTATTTGTGTTGTACTCTTAACGTCCGAGGATAAAGTCCTCCTCGGAATAACTTTCTTCACATTTCCTACTTATGAGACTTTAAAATAAAACACCTAATAAATGCGTCACTACTCGGATCATGGACGTCCTCGGACCAAGCCCAAGATGTATGATTTTGTACCCTCGTCCACACATGAACCTTTTGTCTTAAGATCAAGTTTGGGAGAAATCATTACTTTATTAGTTCCATTGCATAGTTCTCTCGACTAATAAGATGACGTTATTTATGTAAATGCACGAGTGAACTTCTTAATCAGTATAAAGAATAAAAAATAAAAAAATTACTAAGTAATGTCATATTTACATAAATAATAGTATTTTATTTGTTAAGAGGTCATGAAAGACCATGTCAGCAATTATCCCATGACTTAATAATTTCTCCCGTATAAGGCATACCTATTGTTTTTGTGCCTTTTTCGCCTAAGAAGCCCATGCGAAGAACTAGAATTTTATTGCATTCTTTCTAATACTAGAACTACTCCTTTCTCCTAGGCTCTTAAATAAGAACTATCCACATATAAGAACTTTCCATTCCCCTCTATCCTAATTCATAAAAATCCACGATTATTCAATTAAGATGAACTTTATTATTGTCTTATATCAGAATAAAAAAAAAAAAAATTATAGAAAAAGAAAGCACTAGTATTAGGTTGGTAATAAATAGGATTTCCTTGACATCTTCTCCGATTAAAGTGACTTTTGTTGAATATATTAGCATTGATGTCTATACCATGTTGTATATATTGGAGTAAATGCAGAAGAAGAAGTATAGAATAGGAACACAAGAACACAGGGTTACGTGGTTCAACCTTAACGGCCTACATCTACAGAAGAAGTCCTTAAGGGTTACATTTTTATTAAGTAAAAGTGTAATATAAAATCTGTGTTACAATAAAATATAACATGAGTATATATAAGAGATCAAACTCTATCTCTAACATTCTCCCAAATTCAAGGTGGAAGCTTGATAAGGGTTTAAAGTTGAATAAGCATGAAAAAATTCCTTAAAAATACCTTGAAGAGTGCCTTTAAGGAAACCACAACGAAAAATATGTCAATTGAACAATTTCAGAACTTCAAATGAATAAACGGAATCCAAAATTAGAATCTACACAAAAACTGAGCAAGATAGATACTTTTAGAAATTTTGACTTTTGGTCAATGCTCCACAAAATAAGTCAACAGTCAACAGTCAAACTTCTGGTCAACTAGGAACAGTAAAGTTGGTTTTGTTCACTTGCGTCCAGAGACCCCACCCGCACTACTCAATACTCATCACCCGTATCCTCATCCTATCACCAAATCTTTTATCTTTATGACTTTATTCCATTGCCCAACTTACCCAAAAAAACAAAAATAATTACACATGAAATTGAACAAATATTGGGTGACCTTGCAATCGGTGTACTTGTTAAGAGGTATAACCAAAATGCGTTATTTCAAATTTCCCAGGCTCCTTTTGTCTCTCTGGGTAATTACCTTCCTTAGCCTTACCAAAACTGAATCAGCACCCACTTACAGCGCTCACTTTTGCTCAAACTCAACATTCTTCATCGCTAACAGTACCTACCAAACCAACCTCAACCTCAACCTCAACCTCGTCCTCTCTTCTCTTACCTCAAACGCTTCAAACAACAACAACAATGGATTCTATAACGCCTCAGCTGGGGACAACCCAGCTGACGACGTGGTCTCTGGTCTCTTCCTTTGTCGAGTCGACGTCAACACCACCGTCTGTCAAGACTGGTCGCCACAGCAAGCAAAGACATATTGGGGCGATGCCCTCTAGACAAAGTCGCTATAATATGGTACGACGAGTGCCTTTTACGTTACTCTAACCAATCCATCTTCGCTACCATCAACGAAGTCCCTGAAATATTCTTGAGTAGTACGCAGAATATCACAGGGGCAGAGAATGATCGGTTTAACGATGTGTTGGCCAAAGCGATGAATTCTTTGGCGACGAGAGCGTCGAACTCTGATTCTGGTAGGAAGTTTGCGACGGAGGAAGATGAATTCACGAGTTCAAAGTCGCTGTACAGTCTTGGTCAGTGCACGCCGGACTTGACTGTGTCTGATTGCTCTAGGTGTTTTCAAAGTGCCATAGCAGCTCTTCCTACGTGTTGTAATGGAAAACAAGGTGGAAGAGTTCTGCTCCCAAGTTGTAATATTAGATATGAACTGTACCCATTTTACTACATCACTTCTGCTTCGCCTATAGTTCCTCCTCTTACTCCTGCAGGTACGGTAATTAAGAACATTATTTTTCCAGATCTTTGAACTTTAGACATTTTAGACCATATAATATGCATGTCCAGCTCGATTGGGTTTTACACTAGTGAGAGAAAAAATTTAGATAATTTCGGAGTATTATTTCGGGGGCTCACCCCGTCTTGTGAGATGGTCCTGTCTCTCTTCTGCTATTAAGGGTTAATATTTTTATTTCTATATTTTTAAAGGAAGGTGTCTAGAATTCTTTGAGCACCAAACCATTTCAGGAGTGTATAGTTCTCCCTCTTACATACACGTATAGGTTGCACCAACACGCCATTTTTGGCAAAGTACCGGTGTCCGACACGTGACAGACACCGATACCGGTACGACTCGTCAGACTCCGGTGTCCGAGCAGTATCTTTTTTTTTTACTTCTCCGACACAGCGTGGACATGGTCGTTCGCTTCTCCGACACGACGCCGACTAGTCGCTCGCTTTGAACAATTTTTTCAGGCATTAGACAAGAGCCTTCGTCGCCTTTGTTTTCTTTTCGTCGCTTTTGTTTTCTCTTTGATGCAGAGGACTTGGTTCGTTAAAACCAAGATGACTGCTTTTTTTTTTTTTTTTTTTGCTCAATTTTGTCTTTTAGTAACATTAGTGGGGTTTGAGTGGGCAACCACTAATGTTTAATAAAAAGCACATCAGACTTCAACTTTTTAAAACCACAAATAAATAATAAAATAATATATAAGTACATGGACCTTCCAGCCACTACAACAGTTGCTCAACAGTACCCTTCAACAATTCCCTACCTCACCAGGTTTTATTTCTACTTTTAAATTTTATAACATTATTTTATTCCTATTTCTTAGTTCCTACATGTAATTTTAATTTAAAAAGCTCTTTTTTTTACTTTTACTTCTCATTCTCCGGACTTCTTTTCTCTCTTTTCTTTTTTGTTTTTATATTTCTTCTTTTTTTCTACTCAGAGCAACTCTCTCTGTTCTTCTTTTCCCAAAAATATTAAAAAATATGCCTAAATATAAAATTTAATTAATTATTTAATTGCCATGTCCACACCGTGTCGTATCCTTATTTTTCAAAAATTGTCGTATCCCCGTATCCGTGTCCGTGTCGTATTCGTACCCGTGTCCGTGCAAATGCTAGATTGAGGTTTTGAATTAAAGACCTTGGGCATCTCATGCTTGATAGAATTATTAATAGATAAAGTAGAAATCATAACCAAAGTTTATAAAAAAAAAAAAAAAAAACATCTTAATGTTATATCACACTTTATTTTTCATTATAAATGATTTTATTGGTCTTTTTCTAGTTTCATTACTTAACTATTACTAAATTACTAGTTGGCTGCCTTGTCACTGACATATTATTTGTCTAGTTTATTATTACTAGCATATGTTCTAATAACTCTTCAATTCATAATAAAAAATTCTAGAATATGAAAAACACAAAGGACACAAACATTATGGAATGACAATAAGTACAAACAATTATAGAAAAATAAGAGATTCAAACTATTAAGGAATAATAATCAAGAGGCACCTTTTGATTTACCATTTCCAACATTAAAGTAGCTAGTATTTCTCATGATGAACTATCTAACATTCTAAGTAAATGATGCATATTGTTGTATGTAGGAGAAAACAAAATGTCATCCACTACAAGAAAGTTTGCTATTTTCAACGGTTGAAAACGTCGAAAAAAGTATTAGAAACCGTCGAAAAAAGTATTTTCGACGGTTTAAGTGACCGTTGAGAACCGCCACTAAAAACTATGTCGAAACTTTTTTTCTACACCCTATGTGACCGTCGAAAAATGTGATTCACCTTTATCAACAATTATTAAACGTCGAAATATTATTGAAAACTGTTGAAATATATGTTGTTTTGAGATAAATTTCAACAGTTTGAAACCGTTGAAATAAGTATTTAAAAAAAAAAAAAAACTAAACTAAAGCAATACCCTTTGCTATGAGTGTCTTTCCAGTACCAGGAAGCCCATATAGCAAAATTCCCTTGGGAGGCTTCACTCCAATATTTTCAAAAAGCTGTGGATGCCTTAAAGGCAATTCCACCAACTCATGAATCTGATTTATGTTTAAGAAATCAACATAAATCAGTGAAAAATGGAAGATGATGGCTGTGTAACACTTTCACTTGTTCCAGACTCTTCTCTTGCAATAGCTCCATTATTTCTAGCACTTCCAGCTGATTCTTCTCTTGCCATAGCTCCATAGTTTCTAGCACTTCCAGCTGACTCTTCTCTTGCAATAGCTCCACAGTCTCTAGCACTTCTAGTCAACTCTATTCTTGCAATAGCTCCATTGTTTCTAGCACTTCCAGTTGACTCTTCTCTTGCAATAGCTCCACAGTCTCTAGCACTTCTAGCCAACTCTTTTCTTGCAATAGCTCCATTGTTTCTAGCACTTCCAACTGACTCTTTTCTTGCAATAGCTCCGTAGTTTCTAGCACTTCTAGCTGATTCTTCTCTTGCAAAAGCATCATTGTTTCCAACACTTCTAGCCATCGGTAGAATTCCTTCAAATTGTCTTAAACAAGGCTATAAAGAGTAGACATGTAATAATGAAGACATGTAAGTCACTTTTCCTAGAAAGAGCAGAGACATTAACAATTCCATTATTAATAGTAGGCATATCTAAAGACATTAAGAGCTAATTAATAATTTTTAATTTTTTTTTTATGAACTACGTACTAATGTGTATACATATATAGACATTCATAGGTATGAAACATATTTGTAGGAACATATTATAAGTAGTATAATACAATAAAGTTTAAATGTGTAACCAACTTCTTAGGCTTAATTAATGATGGCCACTAAAGCTTTGAACACAGTGTCTCTACCCAACTAGCAAAAGTACATAAGCAGGCAGAACCACTTCATCATTGAGGCCACGGGTCATATAATATAAGTTTATGGGTCATATACATAAGGAGCAATGGACCAAAACATAGTTTAACAGATGGAATGCTAAAAGACCATGAACTTTTTGGACTGCTTCCCAGTATATTTAAGATTATAGTCAGTCAATATTCAATGCTTAATAATACTAATCATACACATGTTCATTATGCAACAAATTCCTATGCCTATAATTGTATTCAAAGCATTGTACTTATAAGTGTCTTAGCTCTTTTAAGTAAAGAATGATCATCAATAAACAGACCCAAAAAAAAAAAAAAAAAAAATCTAAAATGGATAATTTTTTATATAATGTAATGCACAAGAAAGTGACCAAAAACAATAACAAAGTCACATAAAGGATGCTAAAAATATTGCAAAGACATCTAAAAACCTGACAACCAATTATCACACACAAACACATTCTTTGTCAATACAATTTCAGTAGCTATTATGGTCTCCACAAGCCACTCAGGTCAAAATCCACATCAATTTTGAATATTCAACTCCTCTCCAATAGTTGCCATTGCAGTGAAGATACATGTTGGCATTTCATCAAGCAAGCTAGAAAGTTTAAACCTAGCAACTAGCAGAAGTAGACAGTATTTCTTCTAAGGGGCTAGAATATGTACCTAAACACCAATTACTTGACTGAAACTGGAACTTTGCAGTAAAAATGGTGACATGCAAACACCAAAAATACCATCTACCAAACAAAAAGGCAAATAAACAGAGGATATTAAGAACCATCAGGCATACCACAATACAACTCCAGAGAGAAAAACATGTATTGCATCAACCATAACGAATAATGCGATAACCAGAATTAACAGTACAAAATTTTTAAGAGAAAATAAACTTTGAAAATCAGAAAACAATCCTGTCTAGTGGATAGATCAAAACAGTGCTGGAAGATATAAAAAGACGCTCTAGAACAACTAAGTCCTCTAAAAGCTTAACAGAATGTATGAACAGACAAAATTCATGAAGCTAACCTAGAAACACACATTTAAATTATCAAAATGCCTCTCTACCAAACAAACCCTCTAGTTGCAACTCCACACCAATAGACTATTCTATTACAAAAAATTTGAAGTACCCTAGACCTATAGATGGCAATTGATTAGGTGAATGCCAAAAAGGTCACCCAAAAACCCAAATTTAACTCAAATATCCCATTTCAAGCCCAATCCTAAGACAAGTTGGGTTTCAACCTTAACCACTGATACCAGACCCACCTCACTTGATAAAGATACAAACGAGACAGAAATGGAAAAAGAATTCTTAAATTTTTGCAAGAAGAAGAAAAAAAGGATTATCTAGCATTTTTCTATAAAAGCCACAAGCCTTACAAAAAGAAATCAAATTTTCTTTTACCCTAGACAAAATTCAAGAACTGCAAAGTCAATTATGTACATAAAATTTATGAAACCTACAAATTAAATATTTTGTTAATATTAGAAGTCAATTATATTTTTATTGGTCAAGTCTTGGACGTAAATTAGGTTATTAGTAATTCATTTAATTTCTTCGAATCAAGCATATTTTTGTAAATCAATAGTTGGCTTTCCTAAGTCAACTAGAATTAGGGTCAAGGTAGTTAAAGGTGAAAGGCAAACTTAAGATGCCAAGGCCTTATATCGCCCAAGGCCCCGAGGTGTGAGGCGAAAAGGCCTTTGGTGCAACCAAGGTCAGCCCATTCCAGAAGACCTGGAATTTACCAAATTGTCTTTAAACTGGGAGAACTTAATTAAAACCAATCCAACAGGGAAAAACAAAAACAAACAATCAAATAAGAGTCAATTCAACTTTAGATTGACCAAGGAAGGTCCCAAGAAAACTCTTCATCATCTGAAACATCCCAAATTAAAAAGTCTTTAAAGGAAACTGCAATCAAATAAGAGTCAATTCAACTTTAGACTGACTAAGGAAGGTCCCAAGAGAACTCTTCATCATCTGCAACATCCCAAATTAAAAATAGTTGATGCTAAGATGAATACATGTCATTCCAATAATCCAAACTCATAGGGAATCCCATGCTTGCCACTGCGAGTACCTTCAATATTGTAGAGTTGTATCTACACCTCCATGTAAGCACCTTGGATGGTTGTTTTTAATTTCATCAATCATGTAAATTACAATTTCAAAAAAGAAAATTAAGAATAATTATTCGTCTTTCATCATAAGAAAAATTAATTAATTAATGAACTAAAGATAGTTTGAGTTGACCTAAAAACAAATGTGGATAACATAAACTCACTTATGTATTTTTCACCTTAATTAAATTGTAGTTCAAGCTTTCCAAAATTTTATTATAGAAGAAGTGAAATTTATCATACAATTTCATAACACAAAAACCATTATATGAGACCTCTGTGTCTAACTACTAAAGAGTCCTAGGTTTAGTAGTAAACAATTTAATGTTTTGTTTAGTTTAAATGATTTTAAATACTTAAGTGAATATAATTCCAATGATATTATAGAAATAGAAGAAGTCCAATAATATTCTTAAAGAGATAGTTAATTTAAATTTTGAACACACGTAGTAATTTGAAATTTTGAACACATATAGTATAAGTGTTCATTCATAAATCCTAAACTATTTAAACTATAAGCTTTAGCAATTCCTTACTGGAAAATATAATAGATCAAATATTGTCATTATAAAAAAAATTAAACTAAAATTGAATATGCAATAACCACAAACTAAAATTAAATAAAAAGCATCAAAGAAAATTGACTATATAAAGAGTCACTTATCAAATAATAAAAAAAATCTTATAGCATTAGAGTCATGTCCACCTTTCCAAACCAGAAAATGGAAATTCATCTTTCTAATGCCTGGCCTGTACCCTATTCTGTGCCCTATCGGATCTTTATTAGAAAGCTCATTGTATTTCTTCCACATGTAGGAGTGGCGTTAGGGGATAGTTGGATCTCCCTAGAAGATTTTGCGATACATAGTTGTAATTTCTTTATGTCCAGCTCTTATGCTTTAGGTTTAATGTTAATTCTCTAAATTATAAAATGCAACTTTTATATTTCAGTTATGGTTTAAATTTAATAATGCAATTTTCATGGGATCCTCTTCTCAAAGATGTCACTTAGATTAATAACAATGGGCTGCAGGCATCAAACATATCTATGTTTTCTACTTTTAACTATCTAAGGATTGGAAACATTTTCAATCCCCACTAACAAACCCATTTTAGAAAACAATGTAACTCAAAATATTAAGAAACAAATTAAGCAAGATGAATATGTGAGCCAAGAGGGAGGTAGTAGTCTCCAAATTTGTGAGAATGTTCCTGCAAATCAAAATGGAAAATTGCTATCAACGTACAAAATGCAGTAAATCCATCCACTTTCAAGCTACAGATTCCCTCTCAGCTACACAGAATATCCCCTTCAGGCTATCTTGCAGGTTTGTTAGGATGTTTCCTTTAATCCTTTTTTGATGCTAAGTGCTTTTCAGCCATGGCATTACCAAGAACGGCTGTACATTACATCCCTTTGATTTTGAGGGTAACTCCTGAGTTTGCATCAAGATGAAGTTGCAAACAAAGAAAAGAAGAAGTTCAATATTGTTTACCCAAGTAAGAAGAAAAAAAAGAAGCCTGAAACTGGGAAAATAATTCCAAAGGATAGTTTAAGCAGTCTACATAATTCATTCATTGAAATAACCCTATATCAAATCCTAATTTATGTTCAAGTGCAGGTTTCTTCTCGGCATTCTCTGTTGTTTTAAAAGAGCTTTGAGAGAGGGCTTGTATTTTGTTCTTTTGAATCAAAGTAGTGTAAATCTCATTCACAACTCTAATGCGAGTCCGGTTGACAACTATAATCAAACACATTCAAGGCAATTCATCAAATGACAAAACACCCAACTCTTACTTTTTAATTAGCACACATTGTTGCTTTCAACAGTATAAAGATAAATTTTAATCAAGAGCCAAGCTAGTTAGTGCAATTTAATCTTCAAATTGCTTCAAAAACATATCATGAACTTATGCAAATTATCTCTTGCCCAAACAGATCCAGGAATTTAAAAGGTTGACAATAACAAAAATGTTTACATAAAATTTAATTTTCCACCTTAACTTGCTTCTACTTGGCAGAAAAACACAGGATTAAGTTTCACATATCATTGAAGATTGGGTATGCTTGGTTTCTTTTCCAGGATACGACAAAAATAGCACATGGTTTAATGCCACAATTCATATGCTTAAATTATTAAGGTTTTTAGTTGGTCAATGAGTACATGTACTCAAATTGATAAAATCAAGAAAAAGGAAATATGTGTGGATATCTCAGGGCGTTCTTGATCCTCATGGAGACTATAAAACTATTTCCATTAAAATTTAACATAGGAAGTAAAAGTTTAATTTATATCCACAATTCCCTACACATGTTTACATGAAAAAATTACACTGGAGTCTCCCCCATCTCAGCAAGTTATTGATCAATTTTTGGGAAAACAAAAAAGGAAAAAAAAAATCATCAATTGTAGGTATCTATTGCCCAATTGCTCATTCCTAGTACAAATAAGACTAAAGTTAAACTCCATATGTTCTCAGCTTTGGTTACCTATAACCATCAGATTTTAATAAATTTAGAGGGAAAAGGGGGGGGGGGGGCGGGCAATTGATTTTAAACCTTAAAAAAACAAAATTAAAAAAAAAAAAAAAAAAAAAAACTCTAGTTCTTTATAAATGGGTTCAAAAATTGAACTTTGTTTTAAATATACTCAAAATTTTCAAGTAATACTATAATGTTGACAATTATCATACACCAGGGTTTCTCTTCCAGATCATGCCCAATACCAAGCAGTGATGTAAGCCAAGCTTACTGTGATTTTAAATGTATATATGTATGTATGTATGATGATGATCAATATATCCATACCACATCAGCAAGACAATCTCTAGCTCATTGAAAAAGTTCTCTCTCCAACGTTCGTACTCTGCACCAGTCTAGAAAATAAAATATAAAAAAAAGGGATTATCTACATAAATCAAAGAAAGGAGAATTAAAGGTTTATTACTAAGAACTAAGTATGGGGATAGAACCCAATGTGCAGAGAGAGAGGGGGAAAGCAATCCATTTACAAACTTAATGGGAAAACAGGCATGCGTTCTTCAAAATATAAAAATTCCTTCCTTTAGCGTGGCATAATTAGGCATACAATAAAACAAAATTTTTATAGTTTGCCATAACAATAAGATGAGCTTTATGGTTTGCTGAGGCTTCTTATAGATTCAACAGGCAGAGGTTTACACAAAATTTTCCATGTTGTCCATTTATCAACTTGATAGTTTTTGATACCAAAAAGTACATTGTATGTCTATCACAGATTCTTTCAATGTCATAAAAAGAAAATGCAAATCTTCCCTCATTTCCCTGAAACTTTAAGTGAAGTTGCCTTCAGCAAATTTTCTAGTAAAAAATCAGCTTGCACATATAACACCCATAAAAACCAAACAATTTCACCAAGACCCTATTTTCATTACTTAATCCTTGTTCATCATTCCCCCGTCCCCCCCAACTTCACACGATCTCAAACATTTCTCGCATTCCATCAAAGCCAGCACAACTTTCTAAACTATAAACAATCAGCAAAATAATTAATTTAACATTAAAAAAAGAAAAAAAGAAAAAGAATCACCCTCATAACCCATATACAATTTATCTCATCATCAAAATGCACAAAACCCATAAAAAATTTAAAAACAAACCACACTTTCACCAACCAAAAAGCAGACTCCATTGGAACATTGACCCCAAAAAACTCCCATTTTCAAATAACATCCCAAAGATAACACATTTATAAACCACAAGCCAAGTAAACAATTAACAAAAACCAAACTTTAAATAACAAAATGTGTTTTCTTATCAAAACTTTGAATAACCAAAAAAAAAAAAAAAAAAATTATTGTTGAGTTACACAAACACCCAATGGGTTTTAAAATCCACGATCTCACCTTGCAACTTGGGGGAAGGAAGTGCCATTCGTGCCAAAGCTCATTCCTACCAAAACTTCCCAAAAATTAAGAATGGCACACGCATTGTCAAATACACAAAGGATTTGAACCAAGTATAACAACTATATATACCCAAAAGCTCCAAAAGTACAAAGAATTCGCCCACCACCAAAAATAAAAATCCAAAGACAATTCATATAAAATTACCTGAAGCTCCTTGGCAAGGGCCACTACTTCATACAAGTTTACATTACTTTCCTATTACAAAGATAACAATGCCAACTGACTGGTTTTGTGGGAGATTCTTAAATTCTATAGAAAAAACAGCTAAATATTATTAAAAAAATTAGAAAACAACAAAAAATCGAAATTTTCACATTTGCTTCTGATTCCATTGATTAAATTGAGTAAGCAACAGGAATTTCACCTCCTATTAGCACAATGACCTAAAAGATGACTCACCTTCAGGGTTTTGCCATCAGGGGCTATATCCCTATCATGGAAGCACCACCAATCAACTCCAAGCTTGTTTATGAATTCAAAATTGGCTTTCACTGTTATATGCATTAAGAATTTTGAGGGGAAAAAAAGTTCATATCATTTCCACTGGTAAATTATCAGTGCTAAGTATACAAAATTGGACAAATAAAGATCAATCTTACTTCTTCTCTTGGCCATAGCCACTGAATTTGTACCATCGCTTCAGCATTTTCTATTGAAAATCCACTTCGTTCTTTAAAAATTTCTTCTAATGCAATGTGCTCCTATCAAACGAAGTATTTCATTAAAATTTAAAAATAAAACTTTACAGGTAACAATTTCGGCAATCTGACTGTGTGTGAAGAATCTGATTTTTCTTTCTCTACTTTATAATCTCAAATCTCTACATCATTATTCAAAAAGCCCCATTTTTTTCCTATTTGATACTAAAACAGTTTTTAACAGCAATTGCTATTCTACCTTTCAACAGAAACTGCCATAGAACGGTTGCAGACAAAAAAAAAAAAAAAAAAAAGTAAGAAGAAAGAAAAGAAAAACCAAATAGAATTCATAGAATAAGAAGAAAGAAAGAAGAGAACAATAGCATTAACAATATATATATATATATATATATACAAATTTGAAAAATAAGAATTAGAATTGATTTTTTTTTTCCTTAGAACTTTGAGTCTCTCTCATTCCGTTGTGCGCCTTATGAACTGTTTCTCTTTGTGATTGTGGTTCCGGTGGTCTAAGTCTGGCGAGGGAACAGAAGGTAGAGGAAAAACTGGTGGTTATGGCCAACCTTAAATATTTATCTCTTGGCGCCCTACGAACTCTGTCTCTCCTATCTCTGTATCTCAAGCCTTTCGAGTTTCGATTGCATTTTAAGTTTTTAACTCAAATAACTAAATCTAAAGCAATCCAACCAAAAAATTCAAATCTAAATCATATTCAATCCCCAGATTTGAAAAAAAAAAAAAAAAAAAAAAAACTTTACTAGTTACGGGTATACGGCAAAAAAACCTAAAATAAATATCAATGCATCATTCAATTCTATTCTTATTTAATCCCAAAGATTTCGTTAAGATTAGAAACAGAATACCCAAACTAAAATCAATATTTTTAGTGATTTCTGTAATCTAAAAAAACAAATAAAAAACAAAACAAAAGCAAATATCTAAAATTAAGAAAACAAACATTTTGATAGAGAATCCAAAAATCCATAACAAAAACGAATCAAATCTAAACCTACCCAACAAAAAAAACTCAATTAAAAGTAACGTTTTATACCCAAACCTATAAAATTGAGAAAAAAATGTACCGTTGTCTATGTTGATTTCGACGATCTGATAGTCTAAATCTGGCAAGGGAACGGACGGTGGTGGGGAAACTAATGGTGATGGCTAGCCTTAGATATTTCTCTCTTCACCGATAAGAAGTTCCAGAAAAATTCAATGCGTACCTTCCGAATATGGAGTGAAGGGGATTGTTTTTGCTGTTCGGTGTATGGTTCCGACAAACTCTGCTCTCTTTCCCCGCACAATGGATGGCCTTAGATATTTCTCTCTTTCACTTGGCGCCTTAGAACTCTACCTCTTTCTCGGTTTCTTTCTCCATGTCCTAGGCCTCATCGCCTCTCTCTCTCTATTTCTATCTCTGTGTGCATAGTATTTTAACCGGTTAATTTTTTATTTTTTTATTTTTTAGAGAGGCTTTTAATCAGTGTTGTAGCATTTCCAAACAACATAATTTATTGTTTTTTAACTTATACGTGTCAGAATTTTAGATAGGCATTTTTCCTACATGGCAGCACCTCCTTAATTGTAGGAAAAGGCTTCTGCTATTATATATAGTATATGATTTTTCAAAAAGTTCCTAAACTGTTTGGCAAAATAAGCAATCTTAGTAGAAGAAATCTCATCATCAAACATACTCTCATCAACATCATCTACTGATTTCAAGGCCATAGATTTGGATTTGTTGGTTTTAGGTAAGTCAGACTCATAAATTTGAAAGGATCCAACTAATTCATCCACAGGGATTGTATTAACATCTTTGCTCTTAGTAATTGCAATAACTTTTGGCCTAAATTCTTCAGTTAAGAATCTTAAGATTTTTTTAACTATCTTAGGTTCCTCATAAACTTCACCCAAGTTAAAAGTAGATTTAACAATGTCACTGAGTTTAGCGTAAAACTCATCATTGCAATTTATTTATTTTCACATCTTTAGTTCATTTGCACAGTTTGTAAGATATTTCATATAGTGTGTACTACCTCTACATTAGATATCTTTTTAAATTCTTCTAGTGAAATAGCATTGAAAATCGCATTCATTGCCTTGCTATTAAATCTAGTTGCTTCCTTTTGAGCATTAGTCCATTAAGCCACAGGAGTGGCAAGTTTTTCCCAACTAGTTTCCACATACAACAAAAAATTTTCATCCAAAGATTTCAAGAAGGCTTTCATCCTCACCTTCCAGTATAAATAGTTATTCTTATCAAAGTGTGGAGTGATCACTAGTGAGTGACATGATAGCAGGGGTTGAGGATCAACTTTGGGTAAGATTACCTAATCAAGAGCTAACCTACTCTAATACCACTTGAAAGGATTTAGAACCCTGGAAAACACAATATGTTTAACTTAATTTATTAGTCAAGTTGTTACTTAGGTTAATTATTCAGATCTAGGTTAAACATTCATCACATGTATCATGCACAACAGAAAAAGTAAATAACACAAGATGTGATGACCCTAGAAAACCAATGAAACAACTCATTTCAAGGTTTAAAAAAAAAAAAAGAAAAAAAGAAAAAAAAGAAAGAAGAGATTTACAGTCAAAAATACTAATTTGTAGTAAATCTAACACAGTTACCAAATTGGGCTTTGAACTCCTCAGGCTTTTTTGATCTAGATCTGTTCTCATATGAACCTCCTATTCATGCCTTGATCTTCAGTACACTTGATAGCTGAAGGCTTGGCTGCAACTTTACTCCATTGGTACTAGTAATATGGATTTGATCTCCAGTAGGTGCTTATAGAGTTAGAAGGTACAAAACCTCACAGATCTCACAGGATTAACTCTCAAGACTTGAAAAATGTGTATTAGGGTTTTCCTTTTATACCTAGCAATGTTGGACTTAAACCCTAAACATTTTGTGGGCTGTTGGGCCACATTTAAAATTTTGCAAATTCGTAGTTCGATCAATAGAAGCTCTCTCTCCATTGGTTGAGCTCTTCAGTTTTTGAATTCTCTTTTCTACAGCTTGTACATTCTTCAATTTTGACTTGTATTAACTTGAGCAATGTCTAAAATACTTCAAATACCCTAATTTCTAATCCTAGACAAGTTTTTGTTCTCAGTTTGCCAACATACAACATATTTAGAACCTAAACATTTACAACTAAATATTTAGAACCTAACAGAGTCAAATTATAAGAAAGATAAAATGGTGATGGAAGTGTAATGGTGAAGTAGAGGGTAGTGGGGGAGGTAAAGATGTAGGGGGAGGTAAACAGGCAAATAGGGAAGGGAAAGGTTGGAGGAAGTGTAACCATAGGTGTTTTTTTTTTAGAGTACTGAGAAGAAAAGTTTAAAAGAGAGAGAGAGAAAAAAAAAAGTTTAAAAGAGGAAAGAAGAGGTAGAAAATAAGTGGATGATGTGGCTCAATGATTGAGTAACAAAATTTATTTTATATTATATATATATATATATATATATATAGAATGATGGAAAGAAAATGACACTCAATGTTGAAAGGAGCTTTCAATATAGACAATAAGCAATTAGAGTTTATGATGGCTTGTAGTTAATTAGCCAAAAATAATTAATTTTGCAATACATAATCCATAAAGATGGAAAAAAAAAAAAAAGTAATGTGGCCACTGATGTGGCTCAATAGGAGTGTAGCAATAGTAAATATTACGCCTCAGCTTTTATATATAGATTACGAAGGAGGGGGGAGAGGGCCCTAACCCATCTCCATTCCCCCAATGTGGGAGAGAGGAGATGGTTAGTAGCATATCCCATTTATAAAAAAAAAAAATAGCCCAACAAAACAAGGTTGAGCAAAGAGAGTTTATATGTCTAGGAATTGTTAGGTCCATAGTTATATTTTTGGCAAAGCGTGTCAAATTGTAATCATTTTATTAGTCTTGAGTCTCTAGATTGTATACCTAAAAAAGTCTTCTAAAAAAAAAGAAAAAAAAATATTGTGTTCTTAAAGAACATTTTAAAGACTCAAGACAAGCTTGGGAGAAGTGACGTTTCTATCTTGGCGATAGCCACCTCAAATTTCGATGGATTGAGATTAAGCTGTCAATAGCCATCTTGATCAAGTCCCGATCAATCCAGATGCTTCAAGCCAAAATTAGATTAATTTCTAGAGTGTGATGCTTGATCTTGATATCATGGATATTCTCAAGTGTCTTAATGCACATTCTCATTAAAATTTAAACAAGGAAGACACTAATGATGCTATTGTTTTAGAAGTATATGTGAACTATTTGAAAGGAATTATCTAAACCTTTAAAAATTGTTAAAAAAATTCTAGGAAGACTTAAAAGAGGGTTAAACTTGAAATTGAAGAATGATTGTAAAATTGGGTAGGGAATGGGAAAAAAAAAATTAATGTTTGCTGTGGGTATCCTTAGGTGAAAACAGATAAAATCGTTGGTCAAATAGCTTTGATGTGCACAATAGCAGAGTTCGGATTTTAGTTTAGGGGGGGAGATTAAAAATAAAGCTAATCTAAACAATATTAGTCAATATAAAACAATTGTAAACTAATATTACTGTCAAACAAAATCAAATATTAATATAGACGTAAGTATTCTTTCTTTCTCACCTAGGGTGAGCTTTCTTTCTCATGAGTGTTTCCTCTCACACGGGGTGAGCTTTTGGTTTTATTCTCTATTTCCTCAATCTTCTAGTCGTTTCATCTTTTCATTCTTTTCTTTCACACACTCTTAAGCCTGGTAGCAATTGTTGTGTACCCTTTCCTTCACTAAGCCCTATGGACTCAGACTTCATAGAAAGGTTACAAAGCATCAAGTTGATTGAGGAGGAAGGCGAGGTTATTACAGTGGGAGCAACTCATAGGGAGAAAATACTCAATGAATGCTCGCTTAGCCTTCTTGGGCATTTCCTAACAACTAAACCATACAGTCAGAGAGTAGCCAAAGCACTTCTTCGGTCCATGTGGAAACTTGGCACGGACTTGAGAATTGTGGACGTAGGGGATGGCTTGTTCCAGTTCAAGTTTACATTGGAAAGCCGTTTGAGATGGGTACTGAATAATGGTCTTTGGAGTTTCGATAATCATCCGCTAGTTCTTCGTCGATGGGAGAGGGGAATGACAACGAGTTCAATTAACTTTATCTTGCTTCCCATATGGGTCCAGGCGTGGGGATTACCCTACGATTTGATCTTTGAAGAAGCAGCAAGGGATATCGGCAGAGGTCTAGGACAAGTGGTGGAGATTGATAATAAAGCTTTCACGTCTAAACAAGCCCGTTTCGTCAGGATTAGGGTCGAGATTTCCATTGATAAACCGCTGCGTCATGGTGGTTTCGTTGTTAATCCTGAAGGGGACAAGATACGAATCAAGTTCAAATATGAAAGGCTTGTTGGCTTTTGCTTCCAGTGTGGGTGTTTGGGTCATGAGGCGAGAGTTTGCTCAATTCCTAGAAACTCAACACAAACTGAATTTCCCTATGGTGAGTGGCTGAAAGCGGGCTTCAAAAGGACCGGGGATGGATCGGATGGCAGTAAGAAAAGCCCTCCTCGATGCGAAGCACCACAGGGTGAGGTTCACGGTCTACGTCTCAATCACAGAACTTCCATCCGATGGAGACTGAGGTGACCAACGTCCATGATGGAAACCGAGTCGATTGCGGAAAGGATAGGCTAAACTCGAATTTTCAGGAAGCTCAATTTTTGAATTTGTCCAGCCATGCATTAGTTGGGCCTCAGGTTTCAAATTTCAAACTCCCTCGATCCTCAACAACTCTATCCCACGTTGCTAATAATCCTATAATGGGTGAGTTAGACATGGTTAAGGATTCTGAGTTGATGATAACTACTCCTCATGAGGAAAACGAAAATTTGGTAAGTGTTCCAGTGGTTACGTAGAATATGAATTTTAGTGTGGGGCAATCACGTGAGATGGCACATGACCTACCTAAGAAGCCGAGTTCAAGCCTTATCGGGATGAATAGCTGGAAAAGAATTGAACGTGTAAAACAAACCCACAAGTAGCATCGGTTCAAAGAGAGGAAGCTTGGTTCATGGGTAAGATCTGGATGAAGAATTTTGGAAGGGTGGGAAGAGTAGTAAATCTGTGGTGGATGGTCAAACCTTTTCTTCAACGGCGGAGGCTAAGTCCCAGCCCTGCCGAGCCCAATGAATATTTTAAGTTGGAACTGCCGGGGGCTTGGGAACTAATGTGTAGTCAAGGTCCTCTCTCATTTAGTGAGGGAAAAAGCTCCCAAAATTTTGTTTCTTATGGAAACAAAATAATCAGTGGACGAGATGCAGCGGCTCCAAGCTGATTTACCCTACTGCGGCATGTTAGTAGTTCCAAGTATGTAGAAGTGGAGGATTGGCTTTATTGTGGAAGGAAGAGGTAGATCTGCACATCCAAACCTACTCTATGAATCATATTGATGCACTCATACTTACTGATCCAAATTCCCCCTAGAGACTTACTGGTTTCTATGGTTGGTCAGAAGAACAGAGGAAACACGAATCATGGCAATTACTAAAACATATCCACTCCAGACACACAGTCCCATGGTTATGTTGTGGTGATTTCAATGAGATACTGACCTCTGGGAAGAAGCAAGGTAGACTACCTAAACCATTATGGCCTATGGAAATTTTTCGAGAGGCTTTACTACATTTTGGGCTCGTGGACCTGGGGTTTCAGGGAAACATCTTCACATGGAATAATGGCTGGTTGGGAGATGAGTTCGTGCAGGAGCATCTGGATAGGGCATGTGTAACAGTGGAATGGAAAGATCTATTTCCACATGTCAAAGTTTATCACATCCAGGCATCTTATTCTGACCATGTGCTAGTGCTCATATCAACAACAAGATCAGATAATCTGGGAAGGAGGAAGAAGTTACCTAGGCGTTTTGAGGAGAAGTGGGCCTCTCATGCAGATTGTGAGACGATTATTCGTGGGGCTTGGGAGATGGAAGTTCCAAATGGGAGTCCTATGTTTTGGCTGTTTGAGAAGATTAAAAGGTGTAGAAAAGTTTTGGTGGGTTGGAGCAGAACCACCTTTGGTAACTCCAAAACCCAACTACAAGAAAAACAAGCGGCTTTGGACGATCTCTTCATGCAGAATAAGGTGAAGCACCTCCCATTGATCAAGTCTTTGAAGATGGAAATTAACAATATCCTCCACCAAGATGAACTCTTTTGGCGACAGAGATCTAGATCCATATGGCTACTTGCAGGGGATAAGAATACTAAATTCTTCCACTAATGGGCAAGCCAAACGAAAGAACAACATCTCGGGGGTTGAGGATAACAAAGGAAATTGGTGTACCTCTGAAGACCAAATAGCCTAGATTGCAGAACAGTAGTTTCAAGATCTGTTCACCTCAGCTAATCCGGAGAATCTTAGGGGGGTGTTGGACTCTGTTGATAAAGTCATTACTCCGAATATGAACAACACTCTTCTAAGGAGGTATACAACTGATGAAGTTAGGAGAGCCCTTTTCCAGATGCATCCATCTAAATCCCCTGGACCTGACAGTATGTCCCCTTTTTTTCTTTCAAAAATATTGGAATATAGTTGGTTCTAATGTGTCTAATGCTGTACTGTCACTATTAAATTCGGGTCATATGCTGCATAAAATGAACTATACTCACATTGTTTTGGTCCCTAAGAAAAATGATCCTAAGAAGTTGTCAGATTTTTGCCCTATCAACTTGGGTAATGTGATTTCTAGAATCCTGTCTAAGGTCATAGCTAACTGGTTGAAGTATGTACTACCTAATGTTATTTCTGATGCCCAAAGTGCTTTTGTTCCTGATCAGCTAATTACTGACAATACCACAGTTGCATATGAGCTACTCCATAGGATGAGGAATAAAAGAAAAGGCATGGTGGGTCAAATGGCGGTGAAATTGGACATAAGCAAAGCATATGATAGAGTGGAATGAAGTTTTTTACAGGAAATTATGCTCAAGCTTGGCTTTGATCCTAGATGGGTCCAATTAGCAACGGAGACAATCACCACAGCCACCTATTCTGTTCTTATTAATGGTGAACCTAGAGGATTTGTCACTCCTTCTAGGGGTATTAAATAAGGTGACCCACTCTCTCCATATTTGTTCTTGCTTTGTGCCGAAGGTCTTTCTGCTCTCTTAAGGAAAGCTGAGGCGAATCACATGCTCAAAGGGATTAAGACTAGCCAAAATGGGGTCTGTATCTCTCATCTTTTGTTCGCCGATGATAGCCATTTATTCTGCCAAGCAACTGTGGAAGAGTGTCAGAGATTATTAGACTTGCTGGGGAAGTATGAGGCGGCATCAGGCCAAGCCATTAATAAGCAGAAAACTTCTTTGTTTTTTAGCAAAAACACACGGCCAGAAGTGAGAAATGCTATACAACAGATGCTGGGGGCTCAGATCATGTCTGAATGCGAGAAGTATCTTGGCTAGTGGAAAATCTAAGGTGGGTACATTCAAAGAGCTTTAAGAAAAGATAATGAAGAGGGTGATGGGGTGGAAAGAAAACCTCATCTCCAAAGCGGGTAGAGAAATCCTTATTGAAACAGTGGCGCAAACAATCCCAACTTATTCAATGTATTTGTTTAAGTTGCCAAAAACCATTTGTGACAATATTAATTCTCTTCTAGCCAAGTATTGGTGGGGTCAAAGTAAGGAGGAGAGGAAGATACATTGGATCAATTGGGGTAAATTATGTACTCATAAGAAAAAAGGTGGGATGGGATTTAGAGATCTTCATGCCTTTAATCTTGCTATGCTAGCAAAACAGGCTTGGAGGTTAATTCATAACACGCAGTCGTTGTTTTACCGAGTGTATAAGGCGAGGTACTTCCCTGATTGCTCCTTCATGTCGGCTGAATTAGGAAATAATCCTTCTTTTGTTTGGCGCTCTCTTCTTCAGGCAAGGGACATAATCCAGGCGGGCTCCAGATGGCAGATTGGAGATGGTGCTACAATTGGTGTGTCCACGCATAAATGGTTAACTCAAGCACCGGTTTTTTTGAACGAACCATCACAGGATATGAGGGTAAGCGATCTAATCGACAGGCAGACCAGGCAATGGGATAGAGGGAAGGTTTTCTCCATCTTTGATCACCGGACTTCCACAGAAATTCTGGCGCTGCCCCTCAATCATCTCAGCTCCTAAGATAAGTTGGTGTGGTGGGAGAATAGAACACACCAATTTTTTGTCCGTTCTGCGTACCAGGTGGCTCTCCGTTTGGGTCATAATTCCCAGGCGGAGCACTCCTCGGTGAAGGCTCATGGTGCTACATGGGGGAAGATATGGAAGTTAAATGTGCCGCCAAAGGTCCGAACCTTCATATGGAGAGCATGCTCGAACTGCCTTCCCACTAGAGACAATCTCCATAGCAAACGGGTGCGAGTTGAGGCGGTTTGTGAACTTTGTCGTTAACACCCTGAGACTGTTAGCCACATACTTTAGGAATGCCCATTTGCTAGAAATGTTTGGGCTTTGTTTAAAGGAAGAACTCAGAAATGCAGCAATGAAGCGAGTGATTTTTTCCTTCTTTTCAAACAACTGCACCAGAAACTGGGCTCCCTTGCACTGGATAAATGGGCGACAACGGCTTGGGCCATATGGAATGCGAGGAACCGGTTTTATTTCCAGAAGATCCAGGTACACCCAAAGGTGATTTTTGAAGGGGCGTGTGGGCTGGTGGAAGAATACCATCGCTTCATGGCAGCTCGGGCATAGGTTCACCGGGGACATGAGTAGAGCTCCTTCGTGTTTATTTTATTTCCTGAGCATGTAATGTATTTTGGCGACACCACTGTTCAGTTGTTGTTGCCCCACTTGTGCTAGTTTCAATTGTTGCTAGCCTTACGTGTACTACCTTTTGTTTTAATAAAAGTTTTCTACCGTTTCTTCGCTCAAAAAAAGAGTGCAAAACAGTATATAAGTTCACTTTTCTTGATTGCTTTCAAAAAATATAGAATTGAATATTGTTTTTTACTCTTCATAAGTATTTAAAATGTGAGTTTATAAAACAAAAAATCCAAATTTTGGAGCTATAAAAAACCAAGAGATGGAAGAGAAATAAAAAATAGTGATCGTTTTAGTGTCTTACAAGACCATTAAGTAGTTTTATTATTATTATTATTATTTGTAAATTTTGGGACTCATTAATTAAAATGACATGAGACATAAAAAAATTGCAATAATTCTAGAGTCACAAACAAAATTTACAAAATATTTTCATAATTGTTAAGGTGACTAGATGTTAATGGTAAATAAAAATAAAAATAACTAAATAGTGGGCCAAAATAAAAACCACTAAATTTTACCGACCTCTTCTTAAAAAAAAAAACTTATCTACTTAACTATCGTGATATGAAAATTGTTGTGCCCATAGTATTAAAAATTGGAATAAGCAAGAAGTGCCGTGACTGTTAGCGGAAAAGTGAAAAAAAAAAAAAAAAAAAAAAGTTAAACAAGTTTTTGACTTAAATTCATGTGTCAGGAGCTTTTGTACCATGCTAACTTTATTTATTTTTTATATTTTCAGTTTTACCCTCAATTTTGGTTGTTTTTACCTAGAATTTAAAAATATTGATTTGTAATTATTTATGCTAGGAGGGACATATGATCTGTCTGGTAATGTTGTTTAAATAATAGTTTTTGTTGTTTAAACAACAGTACACATATTTCAACAATACTTTTTCTCTCACATATATTTTCACAATATTTAAACAATATTATTAAAAATCTCTTACTAAACAGGCTCATATCTTTGCAAAACATAGGTTGAGCATTCAAAAAATTAAAAAAATTTTTTTTTTTTTTTGAGCAGTCAAGGGGGGCAGTTGGCTCCTATTCCCCCCCTAGCTCCGCCATTGGTTGGGCATGTGGAGTGGTGTCTCCGATGGTTTAGTGGGTTGGGGGAGGAGTTTGTTGCTTGGGGGGAGGTTGGTTGATGTGTTTTATGGTGATTGAAAATGTTTTACACCAAGGCCATGTGTAAAATATTTTACACCTCTCTCAACTGTGTTTTCTTGATAAACCGAAAACATTTTTGAATTGACCAGAATTGTGTGCCCACCAAACGTCAGAAAACAATAAAAAACAAATTTTGGAAAAATGTTTTACGCCTCGCCAAACGCAACCTTACTTTAAGCCATCGTTAGCTTACCTGTTCGTTCTCCGTCAAAGACTCTTCTATGCCATATATTTTCCACTGACTCTGAATGGGATTTTACTGCAGCTAGCACTTTCTTTTCTTCTTCTAATCTTCTCTGAATGTCATCTTACCTGTTTCACACGCTTTCCACGAAAATCTTCCATGTCAATGTTCTCATTTTCAGCAGTAGTCAACTCCGTGATATGTAAATAGAATAATATTATATTTTTATATACATTCTTTATAATACAATAAAGTAACATTTAACAATTAAAGAAAAAAAATTACAACAATTTAATAACACAAAACTAAATCACATCAATCCAAAATAGACTTGTAAAAAATACAAAAATTTATTAATTTAAAGTAGAGATGTTAGAAAAATAAAATATCTCCCAAAAATGAAAAAAAAAATTGAGAGAGAGAGATAAAGGGACAGAGGAATCACGTTAAAGTAGAAAATAATGAAGAGATGAAAATGTAAAGACTAGAAAAAATGTTAGAAAAAGTGTAACAATAAGTTATAAAATTAAAGAAAGAAGAAGAATTAAAAATATGAGAGAGATGATATTTTGATTGTTAAATAATAGTGTTTTTAATTCACCTTAAATGAGTAATTGTTAAAAAAAATTATTGAAAAAATTGAAAAAAAATGGATAATGACATGGCTGGCTGCTAATGAATAATGAAAAAAAAAATCATGGCCGCTAATGGATGATTAAATAAAAATTAGAACCTTCATTCGTTATCTTCCTATTTCTGGATTGTTTATTCCTCATCAGGTGCTGAATAGTCAAAGCCGTCGTGCGTTACCCTCCCATCTCATCTTTTTCGTTTCGTTTGGAAATTGCCTCCTCATCTTTTCTCCATCTCATTTATGATATCTTACCTAATGCATAAACCAAGACCACAATAAGTAGATGAAAATATTGGTAAATTGGAGCTACTGATACTTGCAAATTGCATGCAAAAATGGCCCTTTTCAAAATTCCCATATCCCTTAAACTTCTTTCTCTGTTCCTCTTATTAAGCTTGCTTAACCTGTTCAGCAGAAGTGAAGGAGCCCCAACTTACGCCACTCATTACTGCTCCAATTCAAGCTTTTTCACTCCCAACAGTACCTACCAAGCCAATCTCAACCTCCTCCTCTCTGATATATCTTCCAAATCCACACGCCTAGATGGGTTCTACAAAACCAGTGTGGGTCAAAAACTTCCAGACGTGGCCACTGGTCTTCTTTTCTGCAGTGGTGATCTCACCCCAGCTGCTTGTAAAGACTGCATCTCTACTGCAACAAAAGACATACGAACCCGCTGTCCTTTCGACAAAAACATCATAATCTGGTACGATGTGTGCACGTTTCGTTACACCAATGAATCAGAACTGAACAACTTATATCCCTTTGAGGAATTTAACACTACAGCCCAGAATGTCATCGAGTCAGAACGGTTCAATGGGCTATTAGCAAGCACCATGAAATCATTGGCGCAAGAAGCTGCAAATTCCCAATCGGATAAGAAGTCTGCAACGGCGGCTGTAAAGTTTACGAGCTCGGTGACACTCTACTGTTTGGTGCAGTGCATACCGGAGCTTTCTGTCAGTGGATGCTTGACAGGTTTGGAATGTGCCATCAGTTCTCTTCCCATGTGCTGCACTGGAAAACAAGGTGGAACAGTTGTGCTTCCGAGCTCTAATATTAGATACGAACTTTACCCATTTTTTAATTACACGGCATCATCAACTCCACTTCCTCCTCTGCATCGAGGTACGCTATAGATACATTTATAGCAGGCTAAATTTTTTTACTTCAATAGCATCATTATTAATTTTCTCTATGATTTTCAACTCTATAGTTTCAGGCTGCAATTAAATAGAGTTATAGATGTGTAATTAATATTTGAGGAGAGGAAATTTAAAAAATTGTTATTATGCATGAATATTCTTGTGCTTTTTGTTGAATTTAATGCCTTAATGGTTACATATTTTTCGGCCACTCTGTTTACCATTAAATATTTAGCCTTTTGCTTAAATGCACCTTTTGTCTTCAATTTTAACTCACTTGTCACTCTCTAATATTTTTAAAAAGAGACCTTTAGTTCAAATCTCCTTATCTAAATATCAAATTATAAAAAAGTAATAATAGTAATAATAAATTAAATTAAAATTTTCGAAAATAAACTAACTTTCGTGGTAGACTTATAGTAAGAGAATTCACAATGATGATGGTACATCTAATAGTTAAATTGCTATTATACCATCCCAAACATTAAAAAATAGGCCACATTATAGTTAAAAAGATTTGCAAATGAGCTGCACTGTAACTACCAAGTTATAAAAAAACAATTTTTATTCCGCTTCTCTCTCTTCTTCTCTTTAAATTTTTCTCTCTCTCTTTCTTCTCTCTTCAACTTTCCCGTTTCTCTCTCTTTTTTCTCTCATTCTTCTTCTTCTTCTCCGCTCGCCTTCTTCTTCTCTGATCTTCATTATTTACGACCTTGAACAAGTCTATCAAAATAACACCTACTTTTAACCATGCAAATAGATCGTACTTATTACCAAAAAAAAAATTGCGTAGTTTAAGAAGTCTGTTGGTCCCTTAGTTAATGTAATCATCTCAAAGGATGGTGACCCATTTGAGAAGGACATGGCTGTTTCCTTCTCAAGTCCCAAGAATATTAACAACAACCCCTTGCATTAAGATTCGGCCATGGTGACATCACAAAAGCAAAGGTAATTCCTTTGAGATCTTTGTACTAACAGGCCGTTAAATATTGATACCTAATCGATTAATATAAATATATATATATATATATAAATATATATATATATAAAGTAGAGATCTCATGTAGGAGAGTATAAAGTTCTACTAATTGGCACATTCCTTGAATCTCTTTCATTTAGGCTTTCACATCATCAAAGTTTACATTTATGTCAAATTTTTAGTTTATTGAATATCTTAATGGAGTAAATGCACAAATTAATTACTATAGGTGTGCACTAATATTAAATATATATATATATATTTAAGTATTTTATATGGGTTTTAAAAAAAAAAATAATATAAGAAAGCAAAAATTTCATGTGGGTGACCATGCAGTTCTATCGTGTGGCACTTTGTAAAAGTAATTTTTCATTTAGCTTTCAACCTCACATTTTTTTACATATTTTGGATTATATTAAAATTCTATTAGTAAGATGTTACTCTTTTAACTGAGTGTTTAACCTACCATTATCACACTTCAATAACATAAATGTAATATCATAAATTTTCTATGATATTTTCATAAGTCAACTAAACATTAACATTATATTATAAAAAAATTTGCTAACCCCAATGCATTGAATAAACAAAAACTATTATTAAAAAATAATCAACTTATTACACAGCATAATAACTAAATTTAAATTTTATGACATTTACTTTATAGTCTAAATTCTTCATCCCCCTAATTTTGTATTACATCATTAAATCAATATATAAGCAGAGATCTCAAGTGTGAGAGTATGAGATTCTGTCAAATGGTACATTTCTTGAGTATCTCTCATTTAGGCTTTCACCTCATCCAAGTTTGCATTTATATCAAATTTTTAATTCTTTTTTTTTTTTTTTAGAATACTAATTATTTTAACACACGCACACAAGGAGAGGGGAGAAGGTCTTAAATAAACTGACAGTGGTGTATATCCAAAAGGGCCTTAATTCATTGAATACGCTAATAGAGTAAATGCGCATATTAATTATCTATAGGTGTGGACTAATTTTATATGGTTTTTTTTTATAAATAATTTATATAAGAAAACAAAAACCTCATGTGGGAGACCATGAAGCTCTACCATGTGGGGTTTTGTTAGAATACTTTTTTATTTAGCTTTCCACCTCACATTTTTTTTACATATTTTGGATTATAATAAAATTCTATTAGTAGGATATTGCTATTTTCACTAAGTGTATCACCTACCACTTTCATACTTTAATAACATAAACATGACATCATAAATTTCTATGATATTTCCATAAGCCAACTAAACATTAACATTATATTATAAAAAAATCATGCTGACTTTGACTCTAAATGCATTGAAGAAACAAAAGCTATGATTAAAAAAATAATCAACTTATTACACCACACAATAATTAATTTCTAATTTTATGACATTTAAGCTTTGTTTGGATTGCGTCTGCGTTTTCACGCAAATGCGTTTTTGGCTTCTTTTTTTTCTTTTTTTTTTTTTTTTTTTTTCAGTGCCTAGTGCATTGTTCATGGGACATGAACAGTGCATTTAGGCTTATGAACAGTAATTTTAAAAGTGAACAGTAACCGGAAAATGATTTTTTTTTGTTTTCAGTTTTCAGCAAAATAAGCGGTATCCAAACGCACACTTACTCTATAGTCTAAATTCTCCGCCCCCTTAATTTTGTATTACATCATTAATTTAACAAAAACTTCTTCATGTTATTACTTAAAAATATTCTGAACATTTTATATGAAAATTCTCACATGGCAGATTACAGCATTATTCGCTGATTGCGTAGGCCCATTGCTAGTATCTAAGAAACACCAACGCTAAAAAAATCTCTGATGTATTCGTGTTTGACATGTGGCTGTGTTAGAACGTTAGGATACTCTCCATGTTTCTTCATTGTGTTAAAGATATATTTTGATAGGATACTATTTTGTTAGAGATTTTGATAGTTGTTATTTATTTTAAAATATGGGTATAAAAAAATATAATATACCTAAAGATTCATATTGATTACTTAATTAGTTGTTGTATCTCCATCGTATATGGCCTATTTTTTCAAGAATTGTAGTGTAGGAAAAGAATAGAAGAACAAGAGACTCCTCTTCCTACCCTGTCACGTGTCATATCATCTTTAGTGCATAGTATGGTAAATACATCAGAAATGAGTTTTAGTTCTCGATTTCTCATAAACTTTTTACCAATTAAGATTTCAGTACATACCCATATACATATGGCTTCCTGTGCTTCGTAAACTTTTTTTTTTATTGATCTGAATGGCCAATTGCTAACCACTTATGTAACATAACCTTACAGAAAACAGGCCATGCACCACTCTCTTAGCTACATGGACCTTTAATTCCCATAACGGACCATCAAAGCTTTTGCTGAGTCAATGATGTGGTTAATTGTTTTTGCAGGAAAAACCAAGTCATCAACAACAATTATCGCCATTGCTGTCCCAATTTCTGTTGTTATGGTGCTTTTTGCCATTGGAGTTTGCTTCCTGCGTAGAAGAACAAGCAAGAAATACAATACATTTCTGGAAACAAATGGTAAAAAATAGTTATCTGATCATCATATGTCATTATCCTTAAACTTTTGACCGTAATATTTTTGTCGTTTCGAGAATCCAATTTATTTAATGTTTGGTTGTGTAGCTGGAATTGAAATTACAGCCGTAGAGTCCTTGCAATTTGACTTGGTTACAATTGAAACTGCCACGAACAAGTTCTCAGATGATAATAAGATTGGTAAAGGTGGTTTTGGTACGGTTTACAAGGTAGGAATATAGTTATATAAATATATATATATATATATTTCAATAAATAGTTTTTAATTAGATTGCGTTATAGTATTTAAAGTTACACAAAATGTAAGTTATTCCTGACCCTATATATTTCCAGGGTATTTTTCCCAATGGACAAGAAATAGCAGTGAAAAGACTATCCAAAAGCTCTTTGCAAGGTGCAATAGAATTTAAGAATGAGATTGTGCTGGTTGCCAAGCTTCAACACAGGAATCTAGTGAGACTCTTGGGATTTTGCTTGGATGGAGATGAAAAGATACTTATTTATGAATATGTGCCTAACAGAAGCCTTGATTACTTTTTATTCGGTATGGCCAATCTGATTTATTTTTTATTTTGTGTCCAAGGAAATGCATGGTAGCCTAAAAGTTTATACAGTGACATACATGATACATCACTTTAAAATCGCTTGACATCTTAAGGCACAAATGTTTCAATGATTTGCTTGTCATGAACTTTCCACAAGCTGAATACTGCTAATTAACAAGCTGAAAATTTACAAAATAATGAGAATATATAAAGTTGATCTTTTGAATTGAATCAAATAATTTTATCATCCTATTGAGTCTCATTCATTTCTGAGTTGAATATTTAATATTAAAAAAATTAACAGACTTAGAAAGGCAAGGGCAACTGGATTGGTCATGTCGTTTCAAAATTATAGGAGAGATCGCTCGAGGGATTCTCTATCTTCACTAAGATTCTCGGCTTAGAATTATACATCATGATCTTAAAGCTAGCAATGTTTTGTTAGATGCCAATATGAATCCAAAGATTTCAGATTTTGGCATGGCAAGGATTTTTGTAGTGGACCAAGCTCAAGGAAATACAAGTAGAATCGTTGGAACATAGTAAGTTTTTAATTGCTCTATTTGACCTTACTTAGTCAAAATCAACAAAATCACTTATTGTCTTTTGCAGTATGTTAGAATTATCAAAAAGGAAAGATGTATACTTTTTAAGGTGATTGATAGCTTGAAAAGCAAAAGACTTTACAATTATGCTAATATAATTGGTTTCCAAAATCTTATTTGTCAATATTGTTGTATTGATGATACTTGTTGGTAGTGGTTATATGTCTCCAGAGTATGCAATGCAAGGACGATTTTCAGTAAAGTCCGATGTATTTAGTTTTGGTGTCCTAATTCTAGAGATTATAAGTGGCAGGAAGAACAACAGTTTCTATCAGTCAGCACACTATGAGAACCTCTTAAGCTATGTGAGTGTGGATCAAATTATCTCAATTTTGTGTTAAACTTTATGAATGCCAATATTATCAGTTCTATGTACTCAAGAGAAAAGATATTTGGGGTGGTTCTGGCTGGCCAGGGTCATGTAAATAGAAAAACGTAATGATTTTGAATATTATTTTTGCAGACTTGGAAACAGTGGAAAAATGGGACACCCATTGAATTGCTGGATCCAACTATAAGAGGTTCTCATTCAAGAAATGAAGTCATTAGATGCATCCATATCGGGTTATTGTGTGTTCAAGAAAACCCAGCCAACCGACCTACAATGGCAACAGTAGTTCTCATGCTTGACAGTTATTCTGTTAGCCTGCAGTTACCTCAGCAGCCAGCATTTTTGCTATGGAATAAAGCAAACAGGAGCAGGCCAAAAAAGGAGCTGCCATGGTCAGTTGATGGAGAACCGATCACTGAACCGTATCCTCGATAGTGTTAGGAAGCAAGGTGTTATCCAACCTTAATTACTTATTTTTTTTACCATGTTGTGAAACTAGAACTTATAGCTACACATGGCTTTGGTTGGTTTAAGGAATGTATAGTATTGATTTTTTTTTTTATTTTTTTTTTTGAGGATCGTATAGTATTGAATTTAGGACAATAACTCTGAGTTACAAGTCCTTTAGGTCGAACTTAAGTACATACATGTTGGAAATTTCCAATGTACGGGTCATATATGGAGGCACTATTAATTATTGTGAACCTTTTATATTGGGGGAGTGAATTCTTTGGCACTCATCCTGTGGATGTAGACACACCGTCTAACTACGTAAATCTTTGTATGAATTTTTTCTCTTTTTCTCTCTAATTTTACTATTATGCTAAGATATGAAATCATCAATATTTCTATTGGCCTATTCGACTAACAATGGTAAAGGGATTTTTTTTTTTTTTTTTTTGATACATCAATAGTTGGGGGTAGGTGGATTTGAACCCTAGCTATCTAGGTTAGAAACACCAAGATAAAGGTGTCAACTAATTAAACTACAAAACTCTTGATAATTAAATGAACTAGTCGCAGACCCACGCGATGTGTGGGAATTAATAATTATTTTGTATTGTAATATAATGTATAATTTTTTTTTTCTAAAATATTTTGAAGATAATTTGTTCTCTCTAAAAATTAAAAAATTTATATTCGGTCCAATTAGGTCTACTTCGGTCCCATTCTGTCTAATTAGGTCTACTTTAGTCCTACTTGTTCCACTCAGTCAATTTCAGTCCCCCTTCAATCTTTTTTAGATTAATTGGGCCTTAAATTGATTCTTTTTGTAGGTTTTCTTTTTAAGTTTATCTCAAAATTTCATTTTTTTTTCTTAATTTTTGGGTTGAAAAGTATGAAATTTTATTATATTTGGGCTAAACTCTTTAGTTTTGAGTTAAAAAATACAAATAAAATACTAAAATAGACATTAGAAATTAGAAATATGAACCCTAAAAATGCAATAAAAATTATAAATATTCAAAAGTCTTATTCGGTACACATTGGTTCTGTTCAGTCCAATTTGTCCTATTTGATCCTTTCAATTCTATTTTGTCCATTCTGTCCACTAAAGTTCTATTCGGTCCATTTGGTGCTATTCAGTCCACTTTAGTCCAATTCGGTCCATTTAGTCCACATTGGCTCTATTCGGTCCACATTGGTCCTATTCTATCCACTTTGGTCCTATTCAGTCCACTTTGTTTCTATTTGGTCCTATTCGGTCCGTTCTATCCACTTTGATTCACTTCAGTCCTATTTGGTCCACTTTGGTCCTATTCGATTCATTTTGTCCACTTTGGTTCTATTCGGTCAATTCTATCCACTTCGGTCCTATTCTGTCCACATAGCTCCTATTCGGTCCACTCTATCCACATTGGTCCTATTCGATCTAATGTCGTCCTGTTTGGTCCATTTTGTCCACTTCAATTCGTTATTTCTTATCAGGTCCACTCAGTCCTGTTCAGTCATATTCTGTCCATTTGGTCCAATTTGTTCCATTTGGTCCATTCAGATCACTTCGATTCATTTTGGTCCAGTTCGATCTATTTTTGTGCACTTATGTAATGGGAAACGACATGTTTGGGTTCAAAGCACCTAATCTAAATCCAAAATTATTAAAATATTTATATAAATCTCAATCTCGTAATATCTAAAATCTTAAGCATAGAATTTATTGTTGTTACGCTTTTTTGAGCCACATTAATGTAGCATTTTAGTCCACTTCTGTACGGTTAAATTTAAGTGAAAATTTTTTAAAACATAAAGGCATTGAATATACAAATGTAGTCTTCATGGCAATTATTCATTTTTTTTAACGTCATTCCTTTTAAATGAATTGCATGAGGTTGATTATATATTTAAGCAAAATAAATAAATATATACATATATATATGTATGTATGTATGTGTAATTTTTAATTAAATAAATTATTCAAATTATTCATTCTCTTAAAAGAGATTATCATGATAATCGAAACTCATGTCAAACTTATACTAAATATGTATAATTTATTCTCTAAATTTTATTGTAGAGAGAGAAACAAGCTGCTTGTGATGGGGAACTAAAAAATACAACACCAAAATGTATGTACCCAAAATAGTTTTTTTTTTTTTTTAAATCACAATGATTCATCAATATAAAGTAGAGTTGCAAGAAAAAATAAAAATTCAAGAGAAAGAGAATAACCACTTTTTTCAAAAGATAATGTAAGAGAGAATAATAAGAAATTTAAAGAAAATAATATGAGAAAAAAAATAGTAATAAACATCAAACTGTGGTAATATATACTTATTGTTGGAAAATCTAGTTTTGTATCTCATACAAAACACACAGCGGAAGCAACAGACACGGATCTACTTCATTCATGAGAGATAACATGTAATCTTGAATTATAGAACAAAGAATAGAAAGCGTACCTCGATGCAGTGAAATTCAAAACAAGACTTGAGAATACCTCTAATCAACATCCCAATTCCACATGGTGCCCAAGATGAGTGGTCTCTCAATCAGTCTTTATGTACATTGATTCTCAAAGAAAGTTCTTCTTCTCATTGTAGAGAAAATCTGTTTTCTTTTCTTTTCATCATATGTACATTCTAACTATCTTCATAGTTACTTTATTTAATAACTCTTATTAAATAATAAAAAAATTATATAATTGGGTTAGCCTTTTGGGCATGCTCAATTGGGCTTTAGTTTGTGGCTTGAGATTGGACCAAAGAGAACAAATAAGACTCTACCTCCAATGGGCCTTGGGCTTATCTGTCAACTCTTGATAATCAACATCCCAATTCCACATGGTGCCCAAGATGAGTGATCTCTCAATCAGTCTTTATGTACATTGATTCTCAAAGAAAGTTCTTCTTCTCATTGTAGAGAAAATATGTTTTCTTTTCTTTTCATCATATGTACATTCTAACTACCTTGGTAGTTACTTTATTTAATAACTCTTATTAAATAAAATCAGATTATCTAATTGGGTTAGCCTTTTGGGCATGCCCAATTGGGCTTTAGTTTGTGGCTTGAGATTGGACCAAAGGGAACAAATAATACTCTAGCTCCAATGGGCCTTGGGCTTATCTGTCAACTCTTGATAAGTTCAAGTTACTATTAATTATATTTAATACCACTATATAAATATAGTTGTACTCTAGGCCTTATTAATAAATTATATCCCAAGACTCTAATGATATCATTTGACCTCTCCATGAAATATCCATAGTGAACAAAGTCATAATAAACTGTCACTTTGTAAACAACTATTTTATCATTGAGTACCCGGTTTAATCTTTTAGTTATTCATATTTATTGAAATCCGATTTCAATAAATATAAACTTTAGTAACTCCTTAGTGTTGGCAAAGGTTACAGACTGTCTAACTGACCGTTTGAAAACATTCTTGGCATGTACAGTTTCATAATAATATACAATAAATAATAAAAATTCTGGTATGTATTATGCATTTACAATGGTATAAGTTTTTGAAACTTCACTTTTGCAATTATGTATATATAAATATATTTTTACCAAAAATATATATATAAATATACACGTCTTGAGAGACATCATGTTCTGAAGTCCACTTACCTCTAGTTGCTAAATCAAGCTTTACTTCAATCGTCCGAAACGATGTCAACTAGAACCTAAATAACACCAAAGATAGGTCCATCAATACACAATTTCCCACTTAAAATCAGTTTTCACACTTAAATAGTTTTATCCTAGACAATACTGATATATTCAAAATTCTCCATTTATTCACTTAACTATCCAATTCACTTTCAACTTTGATCAGATTTTTGGACTTAAAATGTTGCTGCCTAATCAGATTTTTCCATTAACATAATCATAGGTATTCATGAAGCTTCAGTAAGGCTGAATGATATATATTTGATCAATCTAATAAATATAGTTGAAGCCAATATTATTCTTAATATATATCAATCCAATTGCCAGCCCATTATTCCCTTAATACCGCCAAACTTAATGATGGAGCTGGACAAGTTTTGAACATTGGCAGGCCCACGACAAAACATGAGATGGAATTGGCTTGAGCATGGTCAGCCAATCCGAAAGAAACAAAACCAGCATGGCCATACGCAGAAGCTAGAGTTACAAGTGCTTGTCACTTATATCTTTTCGTTGGCAGAGTAACCATACTTCTATAGGTACTATATTTTATCTATCAAAATTAAAAGCTACAAAGTACCCTTCCTGCCATATAACTATTTACATCACTCCTAATCTAATATAATAACAATATAGGACATCTTTTCCCTTAATGTAAGGATAGGTGGAGATTCATGAATATTTCAACTTTCCTAAGTTTAGAGCAAGAGAGAACCGTACCTGTAGTCTCCACTCACAGCCACAGTGAAGAAAGCAAAGTTCAATGGTGTGTTGCGGCTGAAGCAAAAGGAAGCCTCATAAGTATAAACACGTGTAACTTAGGGTAAAAGCTAGGGTTTTTAAAGTTTATCAAGGCCCATATATTTACTTATGCCACCTCACTTGGGCTTCATATACCATAGTATTTATCTTATTTTTAATATCTTAGGCCTAAATCAATTAAATCCATTTAATTGTAGGCCTCTTTTTTTTTTTTTTTTTTAATTTACATATAAGAATTAAATTAGTATCAAAATTATGGAGTGTTACACATGATATGTAATACAAAACACAAAAATCTTTTTGGTTTAAAAAAGATTTTATGACCAAAACTAAAAGCACACATTATGCTAAATGAACAATGCAAATGCAATGCATGACAGTGCTTAATTAAGCTTTAGAGGGTACACAAACAAGAAATATTAATTTCTTAATTAACCCATGAGTACATGTACAAACTAGTACATACTCACACAAAATCAGAAATAGCTTAGCACTTATATAACACAAACTATTCAAGTTTCTCCACAATATCAAGTATGTTCTAAATCAAGAGAGAGATATCATAACTCATGTAATCCTCAAAACAAGTAAAACAAGACACAAAATAAAATATTTTTGTCTTTTTGAAAATTTTCAATGTTTTTGGATTTTTTTTTTATTAAAAAAAACAAAAAAACCAAAAACAAAAACAAAACATGTCCACAAACAATTGAAAGAATTAAATTAGGGACAAGTCAGCAACACTCGCCTTAGAGAATCTTTTCTCACCCATATAGCACGAGTCTTTGGCTTTGTAGGTGAAAATCCATGTGAAGCAGAGTGTATTTGAGGGATTACACCAATCTTCTGAAAAAGATTGAAATCCTGCAAATTCCTTTCACAAGCCAACAAGCTCAATTTTTTCAAAAGAATATGAAACAATTTATATGGACTTATGGGAAGAGAAATATCATCACATATCCTAGACTGAAACACAGAATGCTTAAATTTCAATTTATGACAATTAGGACGAATGTGACCGGAGACACCATAAAAGTGACAAACAGGAACAAATTTAGGAACATCAGTATTCCTAACAGCAAATCTAGTCTCAGATTTCAGTTTTTGCCTCAACAAAAAACAATTTGGTCTAATATGACCAACAACACCACAAAGGTGACAGGTAGGCATAAAAACAGATTTATTATGCTCTTTAACAGTAGGTTTAGACATAGGTTTAGAAACTTCAGCGTTTACATCAAAACTTTTACCTTTGTCTAACCTAGCAAAATAAGTCTTTTCTTTATTATTCCTCTTGAAAGGAGGGATATAAACTTTTTCAGTTTTAGGCTTAAGAGAAACAAAAACACTTCTGTTATCAACAGCAGGCTTGGTACTAGTCAAATTTTCAAGTTTAACTTTAGATTCAACTAACTCTTGTTCCAAGCTTTTCATCTTCTCATCTTGAGAGGAAATTTGATTTCTCAAAAATTCATTCTTTTCAATAGATTCATCTAATCTAACAAGTAATTCCTCTTTTTCAGGATTAGTCAATTTTAACTCTTCCTTGAATTTCTTAGCAATTTTCAAAGATTTAGATAATTCCTTACGAAGAGTTTCACAAGCATCAAAAAGATTAGCAGAAACAATAGTGTCCTTTTTATTTAAATTATCACAAACATGAGCAGAAAGACACTTCAAATTATCCATGATAACAGGGGTCAAGGATCAGCTCTTAGATCAAAAGATCTAAAACAAAAGAGCTACCCGCTCTGATACCACTTGTACGTTTATAGACCCCTTAAAACACAACTAGATTAAGCTAGTTATTTAGTCAAATTATCACTTAGTCCAAATTTCAGATCTAGGTTAACACAATCATATAATCATATCAATGTAAAGTGCGGAATATAAAGAACACAAAGATATGATGATCCAGGAAACCAATTCGGTAAAAACCTGGGGAGGATTTAACCTATCTATCCTCAAGGTAAACCTGAATCCACTATGAAAGAATCAGAGTTTTACAATAGCGACTTAGACCACTAACATCCTATTGCTACCTCATGTAGAAAACTTACTGACACGACCACGTGCAAGCTCCGGGACCACAGACACCTTCTTTCTTGGATTCTCTAGCAAGTACAAGCACTCCCGCTTACGTATTTTTAAGCTCTTTTGTGCAGCAACTGAATGATCATCAGCTCTCAATGAAATCTCCTTCTTGATAATCCTAAGAATGTGTGAAGGCAACCATCTCTCAGATCTCACAAGAGATTCATACACACAGCAAAATAGAGCTTCTACAAAAACGTGGCTAGGGTTTCCCTTTTATACCTAGGGCAAAACATAAAACCCTACACGTCATATGGGCTTGAGCTGAGTTGGAAATTCTGCAGAAAAAACATTCTGCCCAACTTTCGATCGGTCAACTCTAATTCTCGATCAATCGAGCTAGACCGAATTGCACAATGAATTCTGCAGCAACTCGATTCCAACTTTACATAAAACACATACTTTGAGCAAGTCTAAAACAAGACTAAAAACCTGTTTTGATCATGGTTTGCCAACAATACAAATTAGAGTTCTAATACATTAGATCCTAAGTACTTAGAACCTAACACGGTCGAGGCGGTCTGGGTCAGCAACTCCTCCCACTCCTTCAGCTCCATCCACATCCGCTCCTCTTCTTCTATGAGCGGTGTGACTCTCGAGGACATCATGGCGCAGCTACAACGCATGGATGCTCGCCTCGACACTCTTAGTGATGAGTTGTGTCAGGTGAACACCCGTGTGGGTCGTATTGCACGACACCAGGCGGTCATGGGTGGCTTCGTTGCTTTTCCTCCACCTACTCTAGAGGCTTCTGAGGATGAGGATAATGATGATGATGCTACTGCTTCCGATGATGAGGATGATGGAGATGCTAGCTCTTCTAGTGCTGACGAGATATCTACTTGACACTCTTACCCCTTGTCACTCGTGACGAAAAGGGGAAGTAGTTTTGGTTATAAGAGTAGTCATAGTTAGGGGGAGAGTTAGTATATGAGATTTTTGTTAGGGAGAGTGTTGATTTTAAGGGATGTAGTGAGGATCTTATGTATCTTTTTCTTTTCTCCACTTTAGATACATTTATCTCTTGTACATGGGTCTTGTGACCATTTTGACATACATTGTACTTATATTATTTATATTTTGATGTATGTTTTTCACATATCCTTACATGTGTTGTTTCTTTTCTCTCTTTATGCACATGGTTCTTATTACTTGTATGCAATCTATTATTTCTGTTTCACACAAAGATGCCTTGATGAGTTTTGTTCAAAGTGTTTCAGAAATACAGGTTGTCAAAGTCTACTTGCCATAAACTCTCTTCTTGCAAAGTTTTTCAAGGGTTTGTGTTAGGATAGATTTTATTGTATTCAACAAATGAGTATGAGTTGAGTGATTTATGACTTCTCTCATATGTTCATTTGTTTGTTGTGGTTTTGTCACAGATTGCCAAAAGGGGAGATTGTTAGGACATATGTGTTTCACATGTTAGGAACATATGTCACTATTTTATGTAATTGGTTAATCCTTTGACAAAACGCACTTTACTTGTAATTGGGTAGATCTAGGATGTGTTTAATACTTCAAAAAACAAGGTTTCAAGTTCAAGTGTTAAAGTCATGCAAGTCTGTCCAAGATTCAAGTGTGAAAAGTGCTGTTCATTAAAACTCGACAGCTAGCATCTATCGAGCCTTGAAGAGCTATTCCAGCCCGTGGCTCGACAGCAGCTCGACAGATAGGTACCTGTTGAAGTTTATGAAACTCAGAATTTCTGGTCTTTTTTCATCCAATCCGTGATTATATGTTTGGGTCTTCTTTTCTCACAACTCTAGACATATATAAGGATTATTTTAAGGGCCGTCAAAGGTGACACAAGTTGCACAAGTGTTGAGCAAAGTTTTGTTCAAGCAAATTGTGACCGAAGACAGAATTTGCCTTAGTTCATCTTTCTTATGAAGAAGCTGCTGTGTTTGTACACCGTAGGGTTTTGTGACCAATGAGCTTCTTGATCTTCATCGTGTGATGAACTGAATAACTTTGAAGCCAACAACCTTCTTTAGTTGGTGATTGAAGTCGCGTACTAGGATCCACGCAATTGGTTAGTCACGTACTGGGAGTCGTGCATTGAAATGAGAGATTGTCACTACAGAACAAGTCCAATTGGGTATTGGGGTAAGGGTTCAACTGTAGGTTGGTAGAAGGTATTATGATTCCTTTACTTATAACCGCTTGTTTTAATAATAGTGGATTCTCGGAAGTGGTGACCTTAAATTCATCTAGTGGGGTTTTACCTTGGTGGTTTTCCCCATTCGTAAACAAATTACTCGTGTCAAATTTAATTTCCGCTGTACTTAGTTTAATTGGTGATTTGTTTATGCTACCACGCGTTTGTATGTTAATTTGATTAATTAATAAACTTGGCTAATTAATTAATTAATTCATCACAAGGGGTCAATACGTTTTTGGCCTATCACTTAGCTTCCTCAACCTGACCACTCCCACACTTGACGCAAACTACCTATACCACATCTGTGCAAACACCACTTTCAGCGCCAATAGTCTCTACAAATCAAGTCTCAACTCCCTCCTCTCTTCACTCTCTTCCAACGCTGCACACAATCTCGAATTCTACAACACCACAACTGGCCAAAACACCTCCAACCCTCTCTACGGCATCTTCCTCTGCCGCAGCAACGTCACGTCGGAAATCTGTCGAGGGTGCATTGCCGCAGCAACCAAAGATAATGCCAACAAGTGCTCCAGAGAAAATGTTGCTGTGATTTGGTACGACGAGTGCATGATACGGTACTCAAATGAGTCTATTTTCTCTACTGTGGTCATAAGTCCTATAGTGTACTTGTGGAACACAAATAATATTACTAACCAGGACCAGTTCAATAAGCTAGTGAACACCGCGATGACTAGCCTGGCAAGTCAGGCCTCTGATGTTCCGATCGGTGCTAAGAAGTTTGGGACCAACAAAGTGAATATCTCTGCTTTTCAAACGCTGTACAGCCTTGTATAGTGCACACCGGATCTGTCCAGCACTGATTGTAACTTAAACAGCAATAAACCGTCTTCCAATATGTTGTGGTGGAAAACAAGGGGGAAGAGTATTGTTTCCTAGTTGCAATATTATATACGAATTGTATCCTTTTTGCAATACACCTGGGCTTCAAACTCCACCACCTCCAACTTCCCTAGGTAGACAAGAAGGTAAAGTGGAGCACTTGATAAGAGCAGCTTATGCAAAAACTTATTTATTTTATACTACATCTCATTAATATATTATTATTTTTTTAAATTTTTTCTTTTTCTTCACACGTAACTACCTTTCACTCTCTTCCTTCGTCCTCAAGATGCATAAAGAAAGAATAAAAAATTAAATACAAAATGAATAATTTCAATGTAAATTTACATGGTTACATTAACAACGATGTATTTTATATAATTTTGCATGGACTGATACAAGTGAATCTTGGATTTAGTTGGCTGATGCAAATGCTCTAATCCATTTAATTGCTTTTCAGTCTTAACCATTAATATTAAGTGATGGTGGGTCAACATTTACAGCATGCTTGTTCAAGAGCTTTAATTATGAAATCAGTACTATTGTCTATATATAATAATATGTATTCTATATTGGTATGATTTTTGTGTGAATTAAAAAAATAGGTACAATGTGGCAGTCATATGGCCAAGTGAGTTTAACATAAACAACAAAACCTTTAACCTAAGCAAGTGGCCATTACAGTCATTTAATTACGCGTTCATTTCTGTATGTTGACATTAGATTATAAGTTCATTATAGGTTCTGGAATCTGGACCCGCCAATATATGTGTTCTATATGGTAGATCAATTGTACTAAGACAACTAGGAAACAATTCATGATTTCAAGTATTGAATTGTTCTGTATTGATACAAACTTCTATTTGCCTAAATAATGTAAAAATTGACGTTTTAGGATGCAAAGAAGTGTTAGGTCCATGAGTTGGTTTTTTTTTTTTAACCTCTAAACTACATTACTTTTATGTGTTTATGTGATTATTTGCGTTTTTGGTCTTTGGACCAAATAGCATCTCCTCTGTTCCGTAGTGCATAATTTGATTTTACCTTTAAAAAGATAGTGTGTGCTCGCTTTTACTTTTGAGCAAAAAAGAAGAAAGAAATATACTTGCAATAAACTATGACTTATCTCAAATGTTTAAGCAGATGGAAAATGGTGAAATTATTTAACGGTTCGAACTCATGACAGTTCCTCCAATACTGTGATATACTACAACATGTCTCAAAATTTTAAGTTGATAGGAAGTAGTAAACTTAGTCTCTTAGCATGTCACTAACCTCTACGGTAATGAATGATGGATTTCGGTTTATATCAAGGTAATCACATACTGTTATTTATGCAGGAAAGAGCAAAATGTCAACCGCAATGATAGTCGCCATAGTTGCTCCAATTTCTGTCTCCGTGGTTCTATTTGTTGTGGGCTGCTGTTTCCTAACAAGGAGAGGAAAGAAGCACAATGTTGTAGAAGAAGAAAGTGGTAAAGAATAAGTAAACCAGATATATCGAACATTCTTTTAGGTCCTGATCACGTCGGTAAACAATGCTCTTTGTAATGTAATATCTTACTTTAATTGTTTGCATTTGTAGCAGCATATGATATTACAAATGTAGAGTCCTTGCAATTTGATTTTGTTACAATTGAAAGTGCCACAAACAATATCTCAGAGGATAACAAGCTTGGTGAAGGTGGGTTTGGTCAAGTTTACAAGGTATGAAATTAGAATGCCCCACTTATTTTATTGTTATTACATTTTTTTCTTTCAGGAAAAACTAGTTAGGAATAAAAAAAATAACAATTTTTTCTTTGCTGGAAAAACTAGTTAGGAATAAAAAAATTAAATGCACACAAATATGAGTAATTTTAAGATCACAAGCTTTATAAAAGTAAATATTTTTAGATGTTGGTTAACATATATTTTCAGGGTACATTTCCTAATAGACAAGAAATAGCTGTGAAGAGGTTATCAAAAAACTATGGACAAGGTGCAGAACAATTTAAGAATGAGGTTGTAGTGGTAGCCCAACTTCAACACAGAAATTTAGCAAGGCTATTGGGATTTTGCTTGGAAAGAGAAGAAAATATACTCGTTTATGAATTTGTGCCCAACAAGAGTCTTGACTATATTCTATATGGTCTGTCTACCTGAACATATATCTAATAGTGTTATGTCATTATGATAATTAAATAGTCATTTGTAATCAAGAGTCATTTGCATAATCTTTTGTTTCTAACATGAAGTAATTGTTGTCGTTGATGAACTTGTAGACCCTCAAAAACAAGGATTATTGGATTGGTCAAGTCGTTACAAGATAATAGGTGGGATTGCTCGAGGAATTCAATATCTTCATCAAGATTCTCGACTTAATTATACATTGTGATCTCAAAGCTAGCAATATATTATTAGATGCAGATATGAATCCAAAAATTTCAGATTTTGGCACAGCAAGGATATTTGGAGTTGATCAAACTCAAGGAAATACATGTAGAATTGTGGGGACATGGTAAGTTTTGAAGTTTTTCTTCTTTGCTTTACCAAAATTGATGAATGAATTCAAGTTCATCCCAAATTATATTTCACTAAGATCAAACGCGTAGGTGCAAATATATGCTTTTATCAATGAATAATGCTAGTTGTATGACATCATTTTTGAAACCAATCCGGAGTTAGCTTTGAACTCAACTTAAATAATTAGAATTCTGAGAATATGGTTAGAGCCTCCTAATTAACACTGTTATAATCTTGGTGATGGCTTGTAGTGGTTATATGTCTCTAGAGTATGCAATGCACGGAAAATTTTCTATGAAATCGGATGTGTATAGCTTTGGTGTCTTGGTTCTAGAGATTATAAGTGGTAAGAAGAACAGTAATTTCTGTGGATCAAAAGGTACTGAGGACCTCTTAAGCTAGGTAAGTGTGGAATAGATATTGTAACTTTCTTTGGTTTAATTTCTATATCATCTACTCCCAAGTAAATAGAAGAGAAATTTGTGACATTCTAAACACTACTTGATAAATTGATGCAGGCATGGATACACTGGAGAGATGGTAAGCCCTTGGAATTGTTGGATCCAATTTTGGGAGATTCGTTTTCGAGAGATGAAGTCATGAGATGCATCCATATTGGTTTATTATGTGTTCAGGAAGATCCAGCCGAAAGGCCCACCATGGAGACCATAGTTCTCACACTTAATACCGGCTCTGTTACATTGCAATCATCTCAACAGCCATGGTCTAATTAATCTACATGGAAGTCAATGCCATGGTCTGTTAATGAATCGTCCATTACTGAACTACACCCTCGATAATTAGACTTCCTACTTAAGTTTACCAAGTGAGAAAACTATGAGACACAATTGCGTATTACATTTGCTTATAAAATCGAAACTATATAAATATGTTGAAAGGGTTCCCAGTCGTTCAGTTTGAACATTAGTCCAAGTCCTTTGTGTGTTTTGTGTATATTACAATTTAGCTCTGAACATGAATAAATAGCGAGGGCTTCCATGATTTAAGACTTTTTTTTTTTCACATTTATTAATAAATTATAGAAGTTTAAATATACCCCCCCCCCCCCCCAACACACACACACACAAAAATAAAAATAAAAATAAATTAATTAATTAAATTAAATTCTAATTACACCTCAATACTTGTGCAAGTGCCATTCTAGTTACACTTTAGTTTTATGTCAAGTGGCTCCAATTTTGTACCAATTGTCCTTGCAATTACATTTTTTTTTTTTTTTTTTATCAAGTGTCCTTACTTGCAAATTCATGAACATGAGTGAAGTCTTCCTCAAAAAAAATGAACATGAGTGAAGAAACATAAAATTCTTAATCTATATATTTATATATCTTTATATATATATATATATATATATCTATATATATATAATAGAAGAAGCTGAGAGAAAGTGGGTTCCTATAATTAAGGAGGTATTGACAAATAGGAAAAAAGACCCCTTAAAATGCTGCCACGTATACAGCTTTTAAGTAAAACAGCCGCACGTTACAACGTTTGGCTATTTAAAACTCTGCCACGCTTGCAAGTAAAAAATGATAAATTATATTGTTTCGTTAGGTTAACACACCATTTGATAGCATCTCAGTATAAAAGGAAAAGTAACCGGCTAAAATACAGTTTAAAGGCTTGCAATACTCCAAAAAAAAAACGCAGGATACAGAGAGGAAACTGTGTTCATAAGCCGTCAATCGCCAGAGTAGAGCATCGCAACTGCAAGCACATGCATAGAGAGAGAAAAATCTATGGGCATCAACACCGTTAGGCTATCTATCTGCCACCATCAGATCGTCGAACCGGCTCCGGTACATTTTTCTAAATTTTTTTAGATTTCGATATGAAATATTACTTTATATTGAGTTTTTTTGTTGGATAGGTTTAGATTTGATTTTGGTTTTGATTCCTTTTTGTTTCGGGTTTTTGGGTTCTCCATCAAAATGTTTGTTTTCTCAATTTTCCGATATTTTCTTTTCTTTTTTGTTTTTTTTTTCCCTATTTTGGATTATAGAAATCACTAAAAATATTGATCTTAATTTTGTACTTCCGTTTCTAATCTTAACAAAATAAAAAACTAGAAAGGTTGTGACTTTAAAACATCAAATGTTTCAATTTCATTCTCTGAATTTTATTTCATATTTTTTTTCTTTTCTTCCTTCTTTCTTTTATTTTCAATCCTTATATGATGGTTGCTGTTGAAAGGTAGAGACAGAGTTATGTTCTGTTTTTTATTTTTGAAATTTAGGCATTAATTATGATTTAGGTATTATGGTTCAGTCGGTTATGATTTAGGTTTTTTGGTTAGGAATAGTTTCGTTTTGGGAATTTTGGATGGGAATTGAATTTGCATATTTGGGTTGTTTTGATTTTGGATTTCACCTTCTAATTTCAGAGAAAGATGAAGTTTTGCTCTACACACATCATGCACAATCAGTTATGAATGTATTTTAGCATCATTTATTATTATGTTTGTGAGTTTTGTTTTGTTAATTTGCAAAATCTGTTTATTATTAAAAAAAAATTCCTTTCTTATGTTATTTTCAGTCTATTCTATTTAGTTATTAAGTTAATTTACCAAGAATTTTATTTCATATAATTTAATATTTCATACCTAATTTGTAAACCTAATTTATCATATTTGCCTTTTGTTTTGAAGATATTGGGAGTGTCACCCTTGATTTGAATAGTCAAATCTGAAGCTTAATTCTGACCCTGTAATTCTATTGAAATTACAGATTTGTTGAGATCTTTGTCAATTACAACACTTGGGTAATTTCCAAGAAGAGTTGCTGGAACAAACTGATAGGTTAGGATGGTTTGATTTCCCTTCTATTAATCTCATACTTCGTATTAGATTTTGTCCATTTAGTGTATTTGTGTTTGAATTGGCTCTAATTTGCATGTTTTAGCAAGCTTTTTTCTTTACAGATTGATTTTATTAGCCAAATCTGAAGTTTAGAGTGAAGATTTTGTTAAACTCTGTGTTGCTGCATATTAAGGAATTATTTACCAGAGTTTTTGATCTTGATATTCATATTCAAGCTAATGAGGACAATGTAATCGTTACTATCATGTAAGCTTCTTGAGCATCAATAACTATATAATATAAACCCTGTTTTGAATTCTATAAAAATACTATATAGAAATAATATTTTTTATTATTTTTAATGTTCTTTATATTAACTTTGACTAAGAAGATCATTGAAAAGGTTAGGCAATGGAGTTATTCTTAGAAAGAGGAGGTAAATCAGCAGTTTATCTGTATATTTAGTTATCTGATTCCATGAAATTTCAAGTTAAATGAGTCACAAGTGAAAGGAAAAGATTTGAAAATATATCATAAATTTAAGAATCAAAGAAGACAGGAAATAGAGAAAATATACTTCTGCTTGGAAGAATTTCATCTTCACAGTTAAAATTAGAGTAGCAAATTTTTGAATATGACATTTTTTTTTTTTTTTTTCTGAATTTGGGGATGAGATATGACTTTTCTTTGGTTATTTTAGTTGTATTAGTTTTGATTTACATGTTTGAGTTAGATTTGTTTTTGTTGTGGGTTTTTGTTTCTCTCTCAAAATGTTTTTCTTTCTACAATAAACCTTCTCAATTTTATACATCTGCTTTTGTTATATTTTTATAGATTATAGAAATTACAAAAACAGATTGATTATAGTCTTGGTTTTACATTGTAAAGAAATAGACTCTAAATGAAATTTCTCTCAAAGTTAACAAATAGATTGTTTCACTCCAATATATATCGTTTGCTTTAATGGGAGAACAACTCTCGCACTCTAATTTTGTTTGGTTTGGGAATTAAATAAGACAGTTGATTGAAATCACTAACAGATACATAACTTGCATAATATGAATTAAATTTGGTTGATTTGTAGTTGGATTAGTATTGATTAACGTGCTTGGTTAATTTTGCAGATACATATGCCGATTTTGGTTGTATGAATGTTTTGTATACTTTAGTCAATTTTTTTTTTCTTCTAAAAAAAAATGGTTGGATTCAATTAGTTTTTATTCTAAGTTCAATTGACCTGTAAAATTGTTATGATTTCATTAACTTTTACCCACCTTTTCCCAGTAGCCAAATAGATTGTTAGAGTTCTTTTTATTTTATTTTATTTTTTAAAATTTTAGGCTATGCTTTGTAATAAATTTGGCTTATTTGTATTTGTGTGGTCTTACAATTCAGTCTAGCTTAGTGACAACATTGTGTTGGGTTTTGAGAGATTTTAGTTTGTAATAGTGAGGGTTCTGTAATTGCTAATTTCAATTTCAAGCCATTATTGTGTATTTGGTTTGTGATTTCTAGCATTTTAGCTTCTCAATGTTTGTGGTTAAGCTTATGATTCATAAAACATTTCATGCACTGGAACTGTTGATTTTTGAGTTTTTATATATGGTTTATGGTCTCCATTATTTTCCCCTACCGGTATTTGTGAGTTTTGGTGTGTTGATTTTTAAGGTGCTAATTCTAAATAAGTTGGTTCCCTGTCAAAATGATTGGATATGAAGTTTTATGTCTTTTTCCCCATAAATTAGTTCATTAATATAATGCTTAATTTCATTTTTATTGTCCAAGTATATATATGCTCAATTTTGTGAATTCAGTATGCCACTATAATATGAATGGCCTTCATTATAACCACCATGTTCCATTTTATTGACCACTTATATTCTAGATGAAGTAGAAATATTAAATTGTTATACTTGAGTTCGGTTTACTCAGCTTTCAAATGTTTTTATTTTTCACAGTTCATTTATTTAAACCTGCCATGTTTTATGGATTTTAGATAATTATACTTGATTAGCCAGCATACGGTAAATGAAACTCAAAACTTCTATTTTTTTTTTTCCCTATGGTGTCATGGTGTATAGGAACTCAGTTTCTAGAGCCTCATTTACATTGATGTCTATCAGGTATTTTTTGAATTCAAAGGCAAATGAAATGAAGACCTAGACAATTCATTGCAGAATAGGTATGTTCCTAAATTCTTGGTAGAAAATTTCCGTCATAATGTATTATAATGAAACTCAAGTTCTTTTAGCTAAAATAGTATCAACAGGTTGGTATTATTGGCATGCATGATTTATGTTAGAAAAGCATTATATTTAACAGAAGATGAGAAAAGTCACTATGTTTCAGGGATGTTAAGACATTGTTTCTGTGACATATCTAACGTATTAAGTTATTAACAGAAACTCGAATCAACGTACTTCAAGTATGATTGTTGTAATCTGGGTTTTTGATTTGTGCCACTGTAGTACGCTTCCAGTGTACTTGGTTGGTTTTTTCTTAATAAAATCTCTTACGTTATTTATCAAAAAAAGAAAGAAAGAAACTGTCAGTAACAACCACCAACAGACACTGCCTAAACAACTGTTGTGTCTTTCAGCCCAAACACCAAATAGTACTATTACGAAAAGACTTCTTACCAAAATTACCATGATCTAATTGTATTTGATTGATGATTGTAAAGTCTTCATTATTAGAAAATAGACATCAAAGATTTATTGTTGTCAGCAGCATGCTTATTGTGATATTATTTGTGAACTTGCTTAGGAGTTAGGAGTGAAGCTATACATTTTTTATTTTGAATCTAAAGAAATTGTTAGAGTCTGATTTTGAAACTCTTCCACCTTTCTTCTGAATTGGCAGCAACAGGCTCCTCTAGCTTATGATTACTTATGTGCAAAAAGGTTTTGAAGTGCTATGGAAGGAACATTTTCTTCGATTATTGCTTTTTGTTATAGAAACATTTATGATATTACCTTTTGATATGGTCTTCTAGGGTAAATATGAAGGAAAATGTTTGATGATTCAAAAAAATTTCTTATCATAAATTGTGTAATTTATAAATTTGTATCCTAAGTTAGACCATATTTGCACATAAATTGTAGATTACCTAAGTTAGACGATATTTGCTTTAATATGGTCTAACTTTGCTAATTGTAGATTCCTTCTGATATTTAAATACCATGAAATTTCAATAAGTTGAGGAGACATTATTATGTAAGACAGTAAACTTCCAAAGTTTCTTATTGAGTTAAAATAAAGGAAGACATTATGAAATTGATTAGGTGTAAAATCTAGAATAAATTTTAATTTAATGGTCAATTCTAATTCTATTGAACTATCTTAGCAAAAAAGAAAAACACTATTGATATAGATAGTTTCCAGTCAACCGGGAATCTCTAATGTAGTTTTGAAAGTGTATCTTAAAATGTGAAGTTGTATTTCTATTGTACAATTTTATTATATTTTTCCTTTGACACTTGATTTGCTGTCATCTCTACCTATTTGAAAGAAAAAAAAAAAAAAGCTGTTGACTTAGGAAGTGCTAACAGCATAAGGTGCTTGCGATTACTTTTTTTGTTATGCAGATCAATAAGAGTGGTGGACTAGGTTCCGATAACTGTTAGAGAGAAAAGGGTAAGAGATATATTGTTTTCTACCAGAGATGGTTGCTAGAGATTAATAAGTGTTAGAGATAGTGAAATTGGATGTTACAATACTGAAGTGGATGTTGGCCATGGTCAATAATATTTCAAATCATTGCCTTCTTTCTCCTCTGGGTTTGTATTAGTTTGTTTTATATTTTCCTTTTGTTTTTATGTAATTAGTAATGTACTTCATATATTATGATTGTTTCTTAATTTTATAATCACTACGAAATTAGAGAGGGTGGGAGAGAGAGACTAACTCTGACTATGATATAGGTCAAAGATTAATGAAAATGTTGGGCAATGATGGCGTTATCCTTAGAAAGAGCATGTAATTTAGTAACTTATCACTATGTTTAGTTATTTGATTACATGAAATTTCAGGTCAATTGAGCCGCAAGTGAAAGGAAAAGATTTACTCTGACTGTGATATTGCTTTAAGTCCTTTCTCTTTCGGGTTTGTTTTCTACTAAATTATCTCTATCTTTATCTTTATCTTTTTTATAATTCTTTTGTTAGCATTGTATAGATTTTCATTATTAACATAATAAAGCATTGTATTAAAGTTACCTAATATATGTGTTAGATGAAGATGACGTTGCCAGTTTTATTTTTGTGCAGCAATTGGTTATGTGATTTTATTCCTAGATCACAAATTTCATGTCTTTCATAGAAATTGTAAAAATCATCCTGAGTTTGAATAACATTTATAAGTCCTGGAAGTATTTTATGTGTCTTAATATTACTCAAGCAAATGATATTTTAAGGATTACAAGGAATTTTATCATTAGCAGAACCTATATTATATTTTAGTTACTCACTAAAAAAGAAATACATATTTAGTGGCTTTCTTGGTAGATTTCTATTGATAATTGTTTGTTCTAAGTTTACTTTATGTTTTTACTATCAGATTGTATCTGAAACACCAATGACTTAAATCATAGTGCTAATATCCTATAAACCATTACATCTTTGTTGGGCTAATATTACATCTTTGTGGCATTCTAACTAATATTATGGTTTTGTATTTTAAGCCAAATCAACTTATTATAGATAAATATTGACAAATGGCAGGTGGTAGTTACACAGTTGTCACAAATCACAAGAAATGTTGGTTGGGGTTAAAAATGTGTCTTTGTTTCAGCCTATATGTATTAATCCGAAGGATAACACACACTATCAAGTCTATCAAATTCTATATGTATTATTTTTGTGATCTTTTAAATTTATGAAATTCTATGTCTGGTATTTTCTGTTTTTGTTAGTACCATGGGTTAAGAATGTGACAAAATGAATGTGTAGAACCTTTGAACATTTGGATTTCTATATTGAAACCATGCAGGCTTAATAAGCATTTGGAATTTACAAGAGATGTGAAATAAGTTATCTTTTTTTTTTTTTTTTTCCTTTGTAGATAGAATAATACATTTGATTAATCAAATTTTTTATTATTATTTGTAAGGTTAAAGGTGAAAATTATTTGTATTTTTTATTGTGCAATTCTTCTGCTTATGACAAGATATGTTGAGTCTCTCTCTACTTCTAATAGAATGCAAAAAAAAAAAAAAAAAGAAAAAAAAGACATGAATGATATGGAGATTTAGTACTGGATTTTGTAATTTTTCAAGGTACAAGATTTTATGCTGCACCTATGCAAAAAAATTGCAGTGGTGTTGGTGGTGAATATGAGTTTAGCATGGCATAAAAAATTAAAAATATGACGCATTTATTTAAGTATTTATTTTACTTTCTAATTTTCTTAGGAGTGGCAGATTTGGTTGGTAGTCTCAACACACGTTTATTTGACTCTTTTGGAGCTTTTACATGTCAGCCTGCGGAGAGAGATTAGTGGAAAATATTTGTTGCATCGGAGAGTCTAGGATTAGAGAAACTGTCGCATATGTTTAGACCAACTTGCTTGACTGCTAATCTTTAGTCAACAGCAAGGACAGTAAATTAATTGTTTTGCTGCTGCAATTAATTATAGATGGTACATTGCAGACAGGTTTTGATTTTGATTATTTTCCATTTTCTCAATAGTAACGGGTTACTACTTCTAAAGGGACCATTTAGGAATGTAGTGATTATTTTTAGCAGACACAGAGACATCTCTGTGCTTCAAGTTCTCAATTTCTTTGTTGCAAAAATATGTTGCTCAGAAATTGGTAAGGGGCCTTGAATTTACAGGACAAGCAGAGAAGTTCATAGATCACTGTGCTCATCAAATACAATTAAAGCCTGGAATTGGTTTAAATTTTATTTTCTGACCATGTTGAAGCCTGAGCTCTGAGCTCCAAGATCTACCTATGAATCTATTGTGGTGTTCAAAAAGGTTACTTCGTAAATAAGGAAAAAAGTCTAGGAGTCACAGGTGAGGCTGGCACTTGCTTATACGCTCGAGTGAGAATGCATTAAAAGGCTCCTTTTAAGACCCTTGAGGTGAGGCAACTCTAATAAGGCACTCACTTTTGGTGACTAATTGAGCACCTTGGTTGAGGGGACAAGATTTAGAACGGTGCTTCACTGAAATAGTGACATTTTTACTGAATTAAAACTCAACTCAGGAAATTTTTAACATTTTTCATATTTTCTACTAATAATTCTGGCTTTCTAAAATAAAGAAAATTCATCAAGGCCTATATATTTTTAGAGTAAAACAAAGAAAATAATTAAGGCGAATATATTCTTAAGAGTAACAAGGCCTCATGAACAACATGAGCATCTCAAATATTGGTGCCTACTTTACTGGGGCCAAGTGCTTATTTTGGCACTAGGGCCTTAAATGATTGCGATAATATTGCATTAAAGGTTAATTTGGTTGGCTCCAAGTAATTGTGAAAAGGCATGTTTGTTTCATTTCAATGTAATTTGTCAAGCTCCTCTGTAAATACCACCAAAGTTTGGATTGTGATGACTGAGAGTGAAGCTGTTAGAAAATATTGGACCAGTTCTAATTTTTAATCTTATGTTATAGAGATACCAAGGGAAGAGATTAAGTTTCAAATAAATGTTGTTAGGACAACTTTTAATACAAGATGAAGAGGAAAATCTTTATTGATCATGCAAATCTTTGTGTTCAATAACTATATTCTCTTAAACCCACAACCTTTAAAAAAACCTTGAACCAATTAGCTATAACTTATGAGATTTCAATTAACATTTTTTCCAGATCATGTGTTGATGCCAGGTTATATTTGTCTTTTAGAAGAACACCTGCACATTAGCATCATTATCTGAACAACTAATCATCCACCCCCTTCCATATTTTACCATCACATTAAGTATAATATATTAAGTTGATTTTTTTCTAACTCATAAAATAATCCCGCGCATTGCGTGGGTTAAACGCTAGTATATATAATAGCAGAAGCTGAGAAAAAGTGGATTCCTACAATTAAGGAGGTGCTAACAAACAAGAAAAATGTCTATCTAAAATTCAGTCACGTATAACTTAAAAAAGCAATACATTATATTGTTTTACCAGGTTAACACCGTTTGACAGTGATTGTGTATATATATTTAAAAAAAAAAAAAAAACAGTTAAAGTAAAAAAAAAAAAAAAAAAAAAAAAGGCTGCAACTAAAAAAACCTAGCGATGTAGAGAAAGGGAAGGAGAAAAAAAAAACGCTTGCGATACAGAGGAGACAGAGTTCGTACGCCCGGTCATCACCATCCCTTGCCAGACTTAGACCATCAGATCGCCGGATTCGACATTGACAAAGGTACATTTTTTTCTCAATTTTGTAGGTTTGGGTATAAAACGTTACTTTTAATTGAGTTTTTTTGTTGGGTAGGTTTAGATTTGATTCGTTTTTGTTTTGGGTTTTTGGATTCTCTATCAAAATGTTTGTTTTCTCAATTAAGGAGATACTGCCATATAGGAAAATTGCCTATCTAAAATTCAGCCACGTTTAAGTTAAAAAGCGACACATTATACTCTTTCACAACCTCAGCACCGTTTGATTGTATTTGTGTATATATTGAAAAAAAAACGGTTAAAGTAAATTAGTACATTATGTTCAAAAGGCTTGCCCCTATGCGGAGAAAGAGAGAGAACAGAAATCCCGATTTTTTTTCTCTAACCCGATAATACATAAAACCCTAGAATACTATTACACTTGCGATACAGAGATAGAGAGGGAGGAAAAAAAAAACTTGCGATACAGAGATGAGAAGGAGACACAGTTTGTACGGCCGGCCATCACCATCATTTTCCCACCACCGTCCGTTCCCCTGCCAGACTTATACCACCAGAACCGACATCGGTAATGCACGAAAGAATTAAGATACGAACATAGAGAGAACTACCACCGATGATTTTTTTTTTTTTCATTCTTTCTTAGATCTGGGTATGAAATATGAATTAGTTTTGAGAAATTTGGTTGGATTGATTTTTATTTAGGTATATGGGTTACATTAGGTTTTGATTTGATTTTCTAAAATTTGGGGTTATATTATCGGTATTTTAAAAAAAAAAAAAATTGCTTTAAACGTTTAAGTTCTTAAAATTTTCTATTGTATGTTAACAATATTCTATTGAATTTTTATCTATTTTAGATTAGTTCTATGACAGATTTTGTTTGATCTGCTTCAATCTTTGTTTCCAGAGATTCCGATCAAGAAAAAAGAAAACCGTCTCCCAGTTCCTCTAAAAAAATCTTTGTTTCCAGCTACGCTAAACCGACCCTTTTGATTTCTAATTTTTCTGGACAAAGAAGCAGGAGTATGAAGCCGACTAAAAAGAGTTCCCTCTGAATTTTTATGGGTTACTATTCTTTCTCTGACTTTTTCCCCCCAAATATAAAGTTAAATTTGTTCTATTATATGTTTTCAACTTTTACAATTGCAGTTGGATTTTGGTTCCAGCAATTAGGGTTAAGAAAATCGGAATTATGATATGTGACTATTTTTTAGAAATTATTTTGGTAATCGGTTTGTTTGAATTCTTCTCTTTTTGTATTTAAATCATTCAAATTCTTTTTCTGCAGAAATGAAGAGGAATATTTCTACAATCTAGAGTCTCTAATCTAATCAAAGCAAAGGTACTAATTTCTTTTCCTAATATTTTTTTCAATTATAGTTTGCTGTCAATTTAGGAATTTGGATTCATAACCCTTTTTGTTTGTTAAAATCAAGGAAAACCCTTCACAATATGAAAATCCTGCCTCAATTTTAATGGCCCCTTACCTCTTTTTTTTTTTTCTTTTTTTTGTAAGGGTGAGTGAAATTGTGGGATTTTGAAATCTGATAGTATAACTTTCTTTATACTAAGTTTATTACTTTGTAGATTTTGGTTGGTATTTTTTTTTTAAAAGACTTTAAGTCTTGATTTTGTTGTTTTTGATGTTTGGTTTTAATGGGTTTAAATTGTGAAATCTGAAAGTATAATGTTCTTTGTACAAAGTTGATTACTTTGTAGGTTGTGGCAAAGATTAATTTTCTAACAGTTACCTAAGCTTTGGTTTCAGTATTTGGTCTTTTGGCCTTCAATCCAGCCACTTTCCCTTGTCCTTTCAGCCAATTATATATCACACTCAAGCATTTTACTCCTTCGATGCCATTCTGCTTGGAGCGTTTTATCTCCTTCTCATAGCTACTTTGCCTGACTCAATTGGAGCATGTTTTTGGTCACATTGATTTCACCTTCTAATTCAAGGTTTGATTATTTTCTATTCTATAAAGTTTAATTTGTTTGTCTCTACCAATCACCCTCTTTTCTCAAAAAAATTTTGCTATTGCTGGGGTGGACTTAACTAACAAACTTTTTATTACATGCACGGAAATTGTTTGATAGAATACCTGAATGTTTTCTTCTTTTTGTAGAATCTAACATTGTAAATTTCCATTTTGCAGGTCTATTACGTCGACATGTTTATTTCTTCCTACAGTATATACAAGATTTGGTAAGGCTCGACAATTTAGCTCCGGGTTTTCTTCCTTTTTTCAATTTTGTATCAACTTCTTTTTTATCTTATTTTTATGTAATGCACTTTTATGTTAACAAGTATGAGCAAGCGTGGGCAAGTTAGAAAAGCTAAGGTCTTTCCTCCTTTAGTTGATTATATAGACACTCAATTGCTTGGACTCAAGCTCAATGTCTATCAAGCAGTACGCGCCAATTCATGTTCCCTGTTTTAGAGATAATCAACATGAAAATTGATTTGCAATTTTCTGTCAACCCATTTTATGTATAGCATTAGATGAAAGCTATTTTATTCTTGGTCTCAAGTTTTTAAATAGTTCTTTGAATTGTCTATATAAAATATTTTTGTAAAAATGCTCTCTAATTTTATAAAGAACATTCTGGTTTGCTTGATCAGAGTTGGGATATATGTAGTCTGATTTAAATCTAACAAGCATAGGTTAGAGGTTCGTGATGATGCCTTCTTAGTTCTTAGTGTCCATCTATTATTTTCTTTGGAAAGTAGAGGAGACACCTAGGCTACAGGGATTAGTCTTTTGCGACAAGGACCAATTATAAGGCACCTAAATGAATTTATGGGCTTCAAGTTGAAGACACCACAAAGTTGAAGACCAAAATGAATTTGGTGAAGGTTGCGAAACAGTTGATGCCTTATAAGTTGTAACTTAACAAATTTTATCCCAGAGTGATGATGCCTTCATTATCCCAGAGTGATGATGCCTTTATTGGGCACATTATTACTAGAGGTATAAGCACAGGTCTAATGATAGTTTCCTAATCACTGACATGGCTTTTGTCTACCTGAAAAGTAGTTTTCTTTTTTCTTAATATGCATGTATTTGAATGCGTTTCTACTTTTAAGTTCCTGCTTTGTATTTGCCTTTGAGACGCACTGAGTAGAGTTCAATATTGCAGTTGCTTTGAATTTAGTGATGGTATTAACTTGACATGTGATTACTTTTGTCCAACATTTAGTTGATCTATTCTAATATTATTTATTCACCTTTGTCTTTGGATATCAGAGCACATTGAAGATGCTACTCTTTACCTTGATGCTGCATCTATATAAAGTTTCCAATTTGTTGGGGCATTTCATGTGTTGCTAGACCTGAGAGTTTGTGTTGTTTGCAATTCGAAGAGCATGTGTTTTGTTGACACAGTAAGCTAATAGTGTCATGTATATCTTGAAATATTTTTTATTGCTTCTTTCAATCTTCTATGGGTAAGATTAAATGACTTCACATGTGAACATTTCATAAATAAATATGTTTGTATCAATATGTGTGTGTGGCGTACATGCTTGCAGGTGTCCCAGCTTTTGTAGCTAACCTATTCAACCCATGTCAAGCATGTTGTAATTTACTAATTTGAATTTGCTTTGAATCCTAGGTGGTAGTTTGGAACTAAAAATTTGATGCTGGAAGGAAAATAGTGGTCATCATCTCAGCATATGTTTGTTAAGCAAGATTTTTAGCTAAGTACTACCTGATATCTCATCAGTCATCCCTCTACCACTTGAGCCAAGGCCCAATTACAACATCTTACCTACTGTTTTTATTATTATTGTTATTTTTGGTGAAGTGTAGTTACTTTTTTTCCCCTTTGGATAAATTAGTCAATTGTAAGTATTACATAATTATATTTCGATATATATTGTTGTCATTGTTGAACGCATTACTAGGACTTTACTCTAAATATAACTTTGTGTTCCTAGATATTTAATTTCTGAAATGGTGCAAAATTAAGGAACTGTTACATGTGTTTTACATGCAAGCCTCCTACAGTTTATTATTGTTTGGTCTACAGGGGTGTTTTGAGGATAGTAGGTAGGTTATATTAAAAACTAAATAAAAAATATTAAGGATTAATATAACTAACTAGATAAGGCCTTGGGGAGAGAGAGACACACACAAAAATGTTGTGGATTGTTAAATGAAATGCACTATTTCACTATTACTAAAATAAGACTTGAGATTGACAAAACATTTGTAAGAAAAGGAAAGAGAAAAATCTAAGAGGCGGCTACCAGCATCATGTAGGTGTTTGTAATGTGAAATACACATTTTATATCAAATTTTATTCTATAATATTCTTCTAAAGTTTTTTTTTTTTTTTTTCTTATTACTTCAATAGAATAATTATAATGGATATGTGTGTGCAATTTATAATTTTTACTTCTTATGATGAACTCATTATTAATAAAGTTCTATAAAAAATTATATTATAAAACGCATTATTTTAGAAATTATAATTTGAACCTCTTCTAAAAATTTTAATTGTACCCGTGCATATGCACAGGGCCACACACTAATATATATAATAGTAGAAGCTGAGAGAAAGTGGATTCCTACAATTAAGGAGGTGGTGACAAATAGGAAAAGTGCATATCTAGAATTCAGACACGTTTCAATTAAAAAGTGATAAATTACATTGTTTGGTAACGCTACAACACCGTTTAAAAGTGATAAACTATAATGTTTCACTACGTTAAAACACTGTTTGGAGCCCTCTTGGTATAAAAGGAAATTGACTACTTAAAAAAAAAAACAAAAAACAAAGATTGCTACAGGGAGAAAGGAGAGAGAGATCGAGAGAAAAGAGAGAGAAATAGAGAGACAGAGATAGAGAGAAGGGCACCACCCAGATATTCTGCCATCACCATAAGGGCGCCACCCAAATCTTCTGCCATCACCGTAAGCCTCCACTCACTACCCGACTATTGGAATCGCTACTGGTAAAGTTCTATTTTAAATTTAAAAATTTAGGGTTTTTGGTTTTTATTTGGAGAATCAATTCGGTGTTAATTATGATGCACAGGAAACTTATAAAAATGAGATCTTAAAAAATATGATGTTAATTTTTCTATTAAATACGTCCACTTTGTTCTTTTTTTGTTTTTTTAATTTCACATCCACTTTGTTCTAATAATAATTTTTTTTAAATCTTATTTTTAAGAAGCCAAAAAATAAATTAAACCAAAATGACACATAATTTAATTTTCACCAAACTTTGATGAGTTTGAACTAAAAAGCAGCCAATACATCACAAAGAGAAATGAAGTTTAGAAAAACATGATGTCATCCAAATATATTATATAGTAGTTGCAAAACCGTGCAATCCATGGGAAAGATTTTGAGTATAAAATATTATTTAATCTTATTTTATTTACAATAGTCATCAATTGTATTATTTAATTGTTACTTTCATATAAATTCACCATTTATTCATAGCGAACTACGTCAAAAAGTTACGACAAATGACAAGGATTATGTGCCTATGAGATCATACCTCACTACCAAAACTACTGTACAAAAGTCAATGAAAAGAGAAACATCAACTAAGAGGATAATACTTCTCCACAACCCAATTCTAACAGAGCCTATCTTGCACTGTTTTGCAGAGCTGTGTTGATCAAATTGGTCATAAAAATACTAAAAAAAAGATTCAATGGAATATCTTAAGGCTCCGCTTGGGAGTTCATAAGGGAATGGAATGGAATGGAACAAGATGGTTATAAGGGAATGGAAAGGAATGGAATGGAATGGAATGTATTTAAGTAAGGGAAAAGAATGGAAAAGAATGGAATGGAATGGAATTAAGTAACCTTGATTGGATGTTTTAAAATAAAGGAATGGAAAGGAATGAAAATGAATGGAATGTAAGTAATCCTGTTTGGGAGTAACATGGAGAGAATGGAATGGAATCATTTTATGACAATATTACTATTAGACCCCTATTTTAAAATAAATGGTTGAATATATAGGGGTATTTTGGGAGTTTTAGTAAAAAAATCATTAAATCTAATTCCATTCTCTCCCATTCCTCCCAATTTCGGGGGGAATGAAAATTTGAGGTTTTAAGGGAATAGAGAGGAATGAGTGTTCCCTCCTACCTATTCCATTCCCTCTCACTTAAACTCCCAAACAAGGGAATGAACTTTCCATTCCCTCCATTAAAACTCCCAAACAAGAGAAGGGAAGAATATTCTAAAATTATTCTTTTTATTCCTTTCCATTCCATTCCATTCCCTCCTTCCAAGCGGAGCCTAAAAGATAATGGAATTACAAAATTTCCAAATACAGGAATATATATAAATATATACTGACATTCAAAATGTGTTTTATGAATATACTTGCAATCTTAACAATGCAATCTTAACAAGAATCTCAGATTAACAATGCAATCTTAACAGTAAGAGCATAAAGGATTCTACAATTCCAAACATCAATATACTTGCCAACGTTTGCTCCAAGTGAGAGATAGCATACAATAATTTCTGCTTTTATGAACACACAAAATAGGATTCCCCCAATGGGTATCCAAAATAAAATTTCTGCTTTTATGAACATAGAACAATTTTAAAACATTGGGACCAATATAATCATAAACGGAAACAACATCATGTTGTATTGATGGCAGTACCCAAGGACCTAATTGCATTAACTTGGAACCTATTAAAAGCTTATATTTCCACACAACGGATAGAACAAAATTGAGACCTCAAGAATTAGGTCTACAGTCCTATATTCGTTTGTAAACCCATACTTTTGACATGATCACATTATACCCAGGTAAGACAAAAAAATGGAAATACACAATCCAATTAGTTCTTGGTAATGATTATGAGAGCATACAACAATTTTAAAATTCCTAACACAACAACACAAAGAACTAGAGTACAAAATAAAAACCAAAAACAAAAACCAAAACATTCTAAACAAAAACAAAAACAGAAGAAAAAAATAAAAGAGATTTTGTACCTGAACATAAAGGAAACTCACAGTCCTCACACAGAGTAGCCATAGTCATTGTGCATTTGGTACAGATCACTAATTAACTTTGTACATAACTTGTAGCAAGTAATTGCTCTTAACTTTGTACACACTAAACACTAAATGTATGTTTGATAAACATTACAAACCCAACAATTTAACAAATGCTGTTTTTAGGTCGGTTTAATTTCAACAATATATATATATATATATAAAAAAAAAAAAAATAGAGAGCAGATTGCAGAAAGAAATAAATACATTTTTCAAAGTTAAAAGAGAGTGGGAGAGGGATACCTGAAGAAACTGAAATGCCTTTGTATCTTCTTGTAGATTCCAATCATTATGCTTCAAAAACTCAAATTTTAATTCCAAAAAAAAAAAAACTATTATTTGGTTTCTGAATTTACATTAAAAGAAATGAGAGAGAGAAAGAGAGCTCATGATGTCTCCGATGATTCGAGAAGAACATTCCTTGCACCAAGAAGGAAACCGAGAAGCACCGATCAAGTGAGGGAGGGTTAGCTCGGAATGAAAGCTTCAGCGGCGAATGCGAAGATGAAGTGACGGCGGCGGCGGCGGCGGAGATGAAGTGACAGTGACGGAGATGGAGATGAAGTGAGGGTTTTGGAGAGAGTGAAAGTGAATAAGTGGGAAAATGAAAGCCTAATAAGAAGGAAGACGGAAAAAACAGAGGGAAAGGGAAATTTTGGAGCAGGAGATTTAAAGGTCTATAGCGGCGGTCCAACCCGCCGCTATAACTAAGAAAAAGTGCAGCAAAAAGGAGTCCCTTTTGCGGCGGTCATACAAAACGCCACTACAGCTAGCATATTGCGGCGTTTTTCTCTACCGCCGCTATAGTATATGCGCAAAATGATATATTTATTGCGGCGGGTTTCTGTAGCGCCGCTATATCTCAGTTACCACTGCTAAAACATATATATTGCAGCAGTTTTATGTCCTGCCGCAAAAGATTATACCTATAGTGGTGGTTCCAAAAAACGCCGCAATAGACCCTATGTACAACGGCGGTCCCAAAAAACGCCGCAATAGGCGACATATAGTAGCGGTTTTTGCACCCGCTGCAATAGTACATATTTCTTGTAGTGTTTGGTGCCATATTATTATGGTTTGTTACTATTTTATTTTTTTTATAAATACAATAGAACTTTAACCTATGGCATCCACCCAATGACAACAATAACTTTTTATCATCAGGTCAAAATATTAAATCGATTTTTGATGAATGTGGAGTTTGAATCCCATATTATGGTTTGTTACTATATATATATGTGTGTGTGTGTGAGATAGAACTTCAACCTATTTCATCCATCCAATGACAACAATTACTGATGTTGTGGAAGTCTGAAGAAAGCACACACGATGCTCTCTTTGATGGACAGAAACTAAACTGTTAGTTTCTGAGTAGTAAATCTCGAATCTGCTAGGGGTTCCTTGAATCCACAAGGTAATAAAACTGAAATCCACCAAAGAAGAAAATTGACAAAACATCTGTGTTGATTGATAATAGTCTAATTTGCCTCTGACGACTACAAAACATATAAATACAGAAAAGTAAAATCCTAGGACAATTAGGAAACATTTGAAACTCTAATTCACACTAATTACATGATTAGTGACAAAATACCGAAATTTACCAAAAATAGCAAAATTGAGTTAAATGCAAAATCATAAATTACTGATCTTAAGGGTCGTCCCAAAATAAACGGGACCTTATTCTGACTTTTGAGCAAAAAGTTATTAAGGAAACAAAAATTATTATAAACGAAAAAATTACAGTTTTCGAGGCCTAAATGATGGAATTCACCATTTTCAGGGGGTACCTTGTGGCAAAGCGACAACTATTGCTCAGAAGACCGTTTTGCTTTAGCCTACCAAATTTCATGTGATTCCTAAATATCTTATCAATAAACCAAACAAACTGACTTTAAACTTCAACAAGTGGACACTAACTAAATCTTATCAATACTCACCAGTCATCACATCAATATAAACACAAAATTTGGTAAGAGTAACAAAGAACCAAAGAGGAAGAGACTTGATTTATCAAAATATCAAAATGGCTTCCTTGACCTTGAATTCTTCCATTACCCTTGTGTTCTTTTCCATACTAAGCTTCCTCAATATTCCTCATTGTTTTCACACACAACACGCATACACTTTGTTAAATTGGCTACTCAACTAGATCTAAATATTAATTAACTGATTTTTGAGTTTTGTACATTTCAGTATATGCTATTTTTCTTGATGTGTGAACTGCAGAAATTTTTTTTAAGAGATATGGTAGATAATAAATGTGCAAATATTATCTCTACTCTTGAGGTTGATTTGAGTTCAAAACACCTTGACACATGAAAACACTTTGCATGCTAATTTTTATATCATTGAGATCTATATTGTATAATCTTAACTAATTATGCCGAGAAGTTTTTGCATGCATCTGTTTATGGGTCACATATTGTCGAGTTTGCATATATTGAAAGAGAGAATATTTGTATTCATGTGTATTCTCAAATTATTTTTTAAGTTTGGTTTTTTTCCCCCCACCTCTTAAATTTTACCCAAAACTGTTTTTCCCAAAACTTGTTTTGTTTTTCCTATTTTGTAGGTGGAGAAAGCTGTTTTTAAAACCTATGTTGTTCATAGGGGGAGTTGTTGCTCGTCATAGGGGGAGTTGCCTCTATTTCTATAGAGCTGAATTCTTTTGTGTTCTCTTAGTTCTCTATTTTCTTTTATCCTCTGTTGTATATGTTTACTATTGACTCTTTGTTTGAGTTGTCTTTGTCAATACATGAAAAATAGGGCGAGAAATAGATGAAATTTGGAAAAGGTCTCTAACTTTTTGTATTTAGGGGGAGATGAAATTGTTTTTGAAAAAGGGAGAAAATAAAAGTTTTTGACGTATCTAACTAAGGGGGAGAGTTAGTCTGCTTTAGTCTGCATATTTGTTATATATTGTTTATCTATCTATATTTCCACACATGCATTAATGTGCTCTTTTGAGCGTTTCAAGAAAGATAGGTACATTCTAATCAAGACCTTCTGCCTCTTCTTGCAACTTTTAGGTTTGAAGTCTTAGATTGAGATTTGTGAAGTAATTGGGAATTTTATTGTAATTGGGTTATTCTTGTATTTGAGCCTTTCATTTTGTATTTAAGTTTTGTCATGGATTACCAAAGAGGGAGATTGTTAGCTAGGTTTTAAAATTTTAGAAAAATTGGCAAATCGTGAGCACAAACTTGTCTAGATATAGATCTTAGAGTCTATATGGTTTATTAAACAATGTTCAAGGTGCTGCAAGTCAAAACACAAGAACAAGGAAGCTGCAGGTTCAAGAAATTCAAAACATACCAAGCTCGATCGATCGAGATGCGTTTCGGTAGAAATTAATTAAAGCCAAACAACTCATTAAACCCATTAAGTGATTAAGGTTTCAGATATAATACTCCTAGTATTTAAAAGAAACCCTAAGGCATGTTTTGAAGAGACTTTGTAGATGCTCTTTTGAGATCTAAAAGATACTGTGCCTTCTCCTTTCAAAGTCACTACTGGAATTCCATCTACACAATATTAGAATCAATAGATCTGAAGTTGCTGCTACAAGATCATACATGGAGGCACCATAAATTATTGTAAACCTTTTATGTGAATTTTTTGTCACTCACTCCTGTGGATGTAGGCATGCTGTCTAACTACGTAAATCTCTATGTGAATTTGCTCTCTTTTTCTCTCTAATTTTACTATTATGCTAAGATCTGAAATCATCAATATTTCTATTGGCCTATCCAACTAACAAAGGTAAAGGGAATTTTATTTTTTAATACATCAATAGTTGCGGGTAAGGGGATTTGAACCCTTAATGTCTTGGTTGGAAACACCAAAAGTTGTCAACCAATTAAACTACAAGACTCTTGACAATTGAAGGAACTAGTCGTAGACTCACGCAATGTGTGGGGATAAATAATTATTTTGTATAGTAATATAATGTGTAATTTTTTCTCTAAATTTTTTTAAAGATAATTTGTTCTCCCTAAAAATTAAACAATTTCTATTCAGTCCAATGAGGTTTATTTTGGTCTCATTCGGTCCAATTCAATCCACTTGGTCAATTTTGGTCTCCTTTAATACATTTTAGACTAATTGGGTGTCAGATTGATTCTTTTTGTAGGTTGCCTTTTAGGTTAAGCTCAAAAAAAAAAAAAAAAAATCTTAATTTTTGGGTTGAAAATTTTGAAAATTTATTATATTTGGGTTAAACTCTATAGTTTTGAGTTAAAAAATACAAATAAAAGAGACATTATAAATTAGAAATATAAGCCCAAAAAAAAGAAATATTCAAAAGTCTCGTTCAGTCCACATTGGTTCTATTCGATCTAGTTTGGTCCTATTCAGTCCATACGGTCCTAATCGGTTCATTTAGTCCATTCTATCCACTAAAGTTCTATTCGGTCAAATTCGGTACATTGGTTCTTATTCGGTACTTCGGTCCACTTTGGTTCTATTTGGTCCTATTTAGTCCATTTTGTCCACTTTGGTCCACTTCAGTCCTATTCGGATCTATTCAGTCTACTTCAGTTCTATTTAGTACAAATTGGTCCTATTTGGTCCAGTTTGTACATTTTCGGTCCAAATGGGTCCCGTTCGGTCCATTTTGTCCACATTGGTCGTATTTGGTCCATTTGATCTTATTCGTTCTACCTTGTTTGTACTTGGTCCATTCGGTCCTATTCTATCCATTCGGTTCACTTTGTTCAATTTGTTCCAATTCGGTTCACTCAAACCACTTTGGTCCATTTTGGTCCACTTCGATCTATTTTTGTGTAATTACATAATGGAAAAAGACATATTTTGGTTGAAAGCACCTATCCTAAATCCAAATATATTAAAAAATATATAAATCTCAAACTCGTAATATCTAAAATCTTAAGCATAAAGTCTCACTATGAAAATTCTTTGCTTGCCATCCTACCGCAATAGTGCCAAAACTATCATTTTATAGTGATTTGCTCCATGAACTCCTCGTTCACATAAACCATAATCTCTAGCACTTCAAGCAGGAACCTCCATAAATATTTTGCAACAGTAAACCTCACTCGAAATATGGTTGCAATCTCTCAAATATTAGAATTATATAAAAAAAAATTTAAGATTGGCCTTAATTTCTTAAAACTGAGAAAAAAAAAGACAAAAAAAAAAAAAAAAAACAAACAAAAATGCTTATATGGGGATGTTTGCATTGGTGGGGTGAGGATGGGATGAGATTTTAGCATTGCACCACGGGGCAGGACGGGAATGGGTTTTGACTTTTTTGAACCTCCCTGGCCGCCCTGCATTGATAAGGGTTAAATTGTAAATTTTTTATACCTTAAAACCCTACTATTTAAACAAATATATCATCAACTTATTTTCTCTACCTCTTTTTTCTCTTTAGCAAGACTGAAAATAAGGTACCAATTTTAAAGTTTTTTTTCATCTTTCTAAGAAACGAATTATATACTATTGAATCATTGATTCCATTCAACGTCTTTCTCAACATAGATTTTATCATGAACATAATAATATGTTTTCTATTTGTAGTTCTTTGTGGCCGTGCGGCTATGCAACCGATTATTGTCTTTTGAAATACAAACTGTGATTCTTTCCAGATTTCATCTTCGTAATCTAATGGGCAAACTTTTGTTATTCTATATTAACCTACACTGATAGACATTTTCATAATCTACTGATAGACATGTAACCTATATTGAACATTTTACTCATGTAATTATTTATTCCATTATCATAGATTTTATTAGGCTTGGAAGTTTAAAACTCATTGTTTCATTTTATTCATGTAATTTTTTCTTTCTTTCCCATTATTTTATATTATCTTTGTTGGAGATATGTAGAGTTTTACAAGATGGGATGGGGCTTCGCGGGGCCCCAAGAGGTAGGAATGGGGCAAGAAAATTTTTCCCGTTGTGCAAGGCGGGGATAGGTAAGACAAAACCATGCAAGGCAGGACCGAAGACCCCATCTTTCGGCCCCGCCCTGTCCCATTGCCATCTCTAGAAAGAACCGATTGGAATGGTATTGTAACATTTAAGAGCTGAGATTAAGAGTTAATTTTTGAACATTTTCACTTAGCTAATAGATCGGAAAAGTTAAAAAGTTATAAAAATAATAATAATAATCATCTAATCTAATGGTTAAGGGAGAAAGTTAATTTTTTTAATTTTTAATTTCAATCCTTGCACCAAATCTTAGTCCAAAAAGAACTATATAGAATTTTATGCCGAGAAATATCATAACAAGGGGAAAAGACTCATGCATAGGGCAAGGAACACAAACAAAAGCGCTATTAATTATAAACCACATTGTTTTTCTTGAACCATGTTAGGACATATGTGTTTCACCTGTTAGGAACATATGTTATGATTTTATGTAATTCGCTTATCCTTTGACAAAACGCACTTTACTTGTATTTGGGTAGATCTAAGATGTGTTCAATACTTCAAGAAACCTTGTTTCAAGTTCAAGTGTTAAAGCCATGCAAGTCTGTCCAAGAATCAAGTGAGAAAGTGCTAAATTTTAAAGCTCGATAGCTGCTCGACACCTCCTCGACACCTGGCTATCTGTCGAGCTCTTAAGGTGTTTCTTATCGCAATCTCGACACCTTCTCGATAGCTGGTCGATCGATCAAGAAATCTTCTGTCTCCTCGATAGCTCCTCGACACCTGGTGGATCGATCGAGATGTTCCTCGACACCTTCTCGACACCTCCTCGATTGATCGAGAATTACTGAGCCTTACGAAATTCAGATTTCCAGATCTGATTTTTGGCCCATGCTGACATGTATGTGTAAGGTTTCTTTTCTCATAACCCTAGACATATATAAGGCTTGTTTTAGAGGCCGTCACATAAAAGAATACAAGGAGAACATATGCAAAAGGTGACCGATGCCTTATTCTCTCTGAAAGAAGCTACTGCATTTTTGCGCCTTAGGGTTTTGTAACTAAGTGCTTCTTGATCTTCATTGTTGATGAAGTGAAGAACTTTGCAGCCAACAATCTTCTTCTAATTGGTGATTGAAGTCGCGTACTGGGATCCGCGCAATTGGTTAGTCACGTACTGGGATTCGTGCATCATCAAAGGGTGGCGTTCATATACTGAAGAGTTTAGAGGTTCTGAAGCAGTAGAAGGTTTCTGCTGTGAGTTCATCTACGGGGATTGTAGAGTCTAGGGACAAAGGTTTTGTACTAGATCTGAAACTCTTTTTCATTATAGTGGATTGCTTTTCAGGAAGGTTTCCCCCCAGGTTTTTTACTGTGAAACTGGTTGGTTTCATTGGTTTTCCTAGGTCATCATATCTTGTCTTATTTACTTTTCCGCTGCATTCATTATTGACATGATATTGATGTTTGTTTGTTTTAATAAGATTTATTCATAATAAACCTAATTAACAACTTGGGTTTAAAACTTGTTAATTTTATCAATCGGGGTCTAAATTTCCCAACAAGTGGTATCAGAGCACTTGTCCTAACAAGTGGTATCAGAGCGGATACACTCTGATTGGATTAATTTCCTGAGTGTGATCCTTGACCCCCGCTGTCATGGATCGTGGACAATCTCTTTTGATTCCTCCTTTATTTGATGGAACTATTTATGTGTACTGGAAAGTTCGTATGAAAGTTTTTTTGCAGGCTCTAGGTGAACAGGTATGGCAAGCTGTTGAAGTTGGCTGGATTAAGCCAAAGGAAGCGCCGGTGGATTGGGATGATGCAACAATCGTAGTGGCAAATTTCAATAGTAGGGCCTTGAAAGCTTTGTTTTGTGGGGTGACCAATGAGGAATTCAAAAAGATATCATCCACGGAAGTTGCCAAGGAAGCATGGACTATTCTTGAGACCACCTATGAAGGTACCAAGGCAGTAAAGACTGTGAAGTTTCATAGAATCACTAGTAATTTTGAAGAAATAAGGATGGAGGAGGATGAGACCTTTGATGAGTTCTATGCTAAACTCATGGATATTGTGAATTCTGCCTTCAACCTTGGAGAATCTATAGCGGAATCCAAAATTGTCAGGAAAATACTTAGGTCCTTACCTGAAAGATTCCATGCCAAGATCACTGCCATTGAAGAAGTAAAGGATATTGATCAACTTCCTTTGAATGAGCTTGTAGGGAACCTTCAAACCTATGAAATGGGATTAGGCTCAATGGAAAAAGGTGGAAAGAGTAAAAACTTGGCTCTTAAGGGTATAGAGGAAGAGATTGAGGACTCTGAAGATGAAGATGAAGATAAAGATGATACTGAGAATGACTCTTCTGATGAGTATGTGGATGAATGTAATCACGTTATGGCCTTTGCTGCCTCAACCGATAAGGTGATTGTGGAAAGTGCTAGTGACAGTGAGGATTCTTCTGATGATGAAGTACCCAAGAAGATGACCCTTCAGGAAGCCTATGATAAGCTATGCACTGAATTCATAAAATCTGAAAAGACTTCTCATCTTTGTAGAAAAGAGCTTAATGAGGTAAAGACTGAAAAAGCTGATTTGTTAGTCAAACTAGATGAGACTACAAGGTTAGTTGAGACTCTTGTTGTGGAGAACACTTCATTGGAAGAGAAGGTCAAGAATCTTGAGGTTGAGCTTAGTCAAGCTAGAACTCAAATAGAGAGGATGTCTAGTGCAAAGCTTGATGAGGTCTTGAGTGCTCAAAAGCCTAGTTCTGATAAGACTGGCTTAGGATATGCTGTTTCCTCCAGCCCCTCCTTTTCCATGGCTTTTGGATCAAGGACTGTCTTTATGCCTCAATCTAAGAAAGGTAATAAAGGTATGAAATCCAAAACTGATCTGGCTAATTCTAAATCCTTTATTAGACCTCATGTTTGTCACCATTGTGGTGTTTCTGGACACATTCGTCCTAATTGCTTTAAGTTGTATCCTCATAAGCAATTGTCCAAACGGTTATAGGTTTCCTCTCAAGGACCTATACCTTTGTTTGGAGAGTTATTAAAAGTTTTGAGCTTTTTAACTCAATTTCAGGAGAATTTTAATTCTTCTATATCCTTTAGTAGACATACTAGGACACGTGCCTTTTCATCTTCACGGCCAAAGACTCGTGCTGTGTGGGTGAGAAAGGAGTCTAAGACTTAATTGTCTTTTCAGTTTGTCATCTGCTTTATTTCTTTCTATCTAAAGTAGGACTCTCTTTGCTTGATTTCTTATCTGCTTTTGGAATCATGCTTTCATGCATCTGCATTTTTCTATCATGTCTTCATGCATATGCATCTTTCTTTCATGCTTTCATGTTATTTGTCTGTTTTTGTTTAGTTGTTTAGTTTTTATTTTGTTTTGTTTTCAAAATAAAAATAAAAAGAGAAAATCAGAAAAATACAAAAACAATGTGTGTTTTGTGTACATTGATACTTATGTACCTTGGATGGCCATTGAAACAAAGTTTTCTAAACTTTGTATCTCTTGTAGCTTAGATGAGCATCTCTATGCACAACTAAGCAAGTGAGATTTGTGGCTCGTGTTTGTGATGAGTAAGATCAAGTTGTCTCTTGTACTTAACACTCATATCACTCTTATTTGACGGGAAGGACTAGAAAATCCTAAGAGAAATGTATAAGTGACTATCTCACCACTGTTACCCGCCAATCATGATATGACACATGTATGCTTCGGCATAGCAAAAGTGTAGTGTCAATAACATTTGTGTGCTTCGGCATAGCAAAATTGGAATGTCAAATGCTTACCATCATTGAATATTTTCTTTTCTCTCTAATATGCCCATGCATGATTTGCTTAAATAAAATATGCAAAGAAAATGAAAAAGCAAAAAGATCAAAAATGCTTTAAATATGATTGCAAGCGTGTTTTCTAGGAGATGTGGGAGTTATAGGATGTACTTACTACTCTTGATATATGTGCAGGTACATTGTGATTTGGCCATCACAAGGTTTTACATGTGTTAATGTATGCTCACTAAACTGTCTTGACTTATTTTTGAAATATAAAATTGGTTAGACTTGTTTAGTGTGTGTGTGTGTTTTTAGGATCTTTGTGCATAACATTTTTATTTATTGAGAGATTTGTTTTTCACATGTTTTGCATCCTTCTATTATCTTGTCATCCATAGCATCTTGTTTCATTACATTCATGCATTTATATGGATTTCTTTGTACCCCCTTGATCATCCTTGATCATCTTTATGTTTCTCGGGTGAAGCTTTCTAGCTTCTTGTACCCTTTGTCAATCATGACAAAAAAGGGGAGAAATTGTGGAGAATATGTGGTTTCTTTTTAAGATTCTACATGTTAAGGGGAGAAATACATTCCTTTGTAAGGGGGAGATGTGTTTCATCTTGTTAGGGGGAATGCTTACTTCCTTCTTCTTGTACACCGGTCTTGTGACCATGTTTACATACATTGTGCTTATCTTTGATATATATATATATATATATATATATGATGATGTATGTCTTCTTCACCTATCCTTACATGTGTTGTTTCTTTTCTATCTTTATACACATGTTTCTACTTATATGCAATCTATTATTTCTGCTTCACACTGAGATGCCTTGATGAGTTTTGTTTAAAGTGTTTCATAAATATAGGTTGTCAAAGTCTACTTGTCATAAACTCTCTTCTTGCAAAGTTTTTCAAGAGTTTGTGTTAGGATAGATTTTATTGTATTCAACAAGTGAATATGAGTTAAGTGATTTATGACTTCTCTCATATGTTCATTTGTTTGTTGTGGTTTTGTCACAGATTGCCAAAGGGGGAGATTGTTAGGACATATGTGTTTCACTTGTTAGGAACATATGTCATGATTTTATGTAATTGGTTTATCCTTTGACAAAATGCACTTTACTTGTATTTGGGTAGATCTAGGATGTGTTCAATACTTCAAGAAACATTGTTTCAAGTTCAAGTGTTGAAATCATGCAAGTCTGTCCAAGAATCAAGTGAGAAAGTGCTGAATTTTAAAGCTCAATAGCTTCTCGACACCTCTTCGACACCTGGCTATCTGTCGAGCTCTTAAGGTGTTTCTTATTGCAATCTCGACACCTTCTCGATAGCTAGTCGATTGATCGAGAAATCTTCTGTCTCCTCGATAGCTCCTCGACACCTGGTGGATCGATCGAGATGTTCCTCAACACCTCCTCAATCGATCGAGAATTACTGAGCCTTACAAAATTCAGATTTCCAGACCTGATTTTTGGCCCATGCTGACATGTATGTGTAGGGTTTCTTTTCTCACAACCCTAGACATATATAAGGCTTGTTTTAGAGGCCGTCACATAAGAGAATACAAGGAGAACATATGCAAAAGGTGACCGATGCCTTATTCTCTCTAAAAGAAGCTACTGCGTTTTTGTGCCTTAGGGTTTTGTAACCAAGTGCTTCTTGATCTTTATTGTTGATGAAGTGAAGAACTTTGCAGCCAACAATCTTCTTCTAGTTGGTGATTAAAGTCGTGTACTGAGATCCGCGCAATTGGTTAGTCACGTACTGGGATTCGTGCATCATCAAAGGGTGGCGTTCATATACTGAAGAGTTCAGAGGTTCTGAAGCGGTAGAAGGTTTCTGCTGTGAGTTCATCTACGAGGATTGTAAAGTCTAGGGACAAAAGTTTTGTACTAGATCTGAAACTCCTTTTCATTATAGTGGATTGCTTTTCGGGAAGGTTTCCCCCCAGGTTTTTTACTGTGAAACTGGTTGGTTTCATTGTTTTTCCTGGGTCATCATATCTTGTCTTATTTATTTTTCTGCTACATTCATTATTGACATGATATTGATATTTTTTTGTTTTAACAAGATTTATTCATAATAAACCTAATTAACAACTTGGGTTTAAAACTTGTTAATTCTATCAACCGGGGTCTAAATTTCCCAACAAGTGGTATCAGATAGGGGTGGAAAAATTTGACATGACCTGTGAACCCGACACGACACGACACGAAATTAGTAGGTTATGGATTGAGGCTTAATGAGTTAGTATCATATTCGGGTTGACATGACTGACCCGTTTAATAAATAGGTTGGGTTAGTGTTCAACATATAGAACCCGTTTGACCTGTTTGACCCGTTGAATTAAATGACATTTTACTAATATACCAATCAAACCCAAGGTACATAAACTTATTAGTTGTTGTGGTTTATTTTCTTTGACATATTGTGATTGATTATTTGTAATATTTAGATATGCTTTAGTTTTGAATGATTATTTGTAATGTAATTACTCATTAGTTCTGAATTTTATATTAAAAATATTTATTTGTTTGTTTTTCATAATTTTTTTTTTCATTTTGATAAAATTTTATAAACAAGTCGACACGACTAACCCGTTTAATAAATGGGTCGTGTTAGGGTTGAAGAATCTTGACCCGTTTAACAAACATGTCGGGTTAGTGTTGACCTATATAGTTGAATACTCAAAAGTTGACACGATACGAACCCAACACGAGAACACGAATTGCCACCCCTAGTATCAGAGCACTTGTCCCAACAAACCAGATTATTGATTGCATTTTTATTTTTATTTTTATTTTTGTTAATGTATGGAAGCGGTGTACTAACTTTTAGTGAAACAATTTTAAGTACTGATAAAACACCTTAAAAATCTCATGAACTAATAGGGCACTGGATCCAACGTGCAATTTAGGTGTTTACGTTACGCTCAAGACTAATGAACCCACCGCTCGAGCTCCGGACTTTCACCATAAAGGAAATCCTGTTACACCGTTTGTGTAAGACAAACACAGCCCATTGGAAATTGGCAAAAAACTCCATGCTTCGGTCATAGTCCTACTCCAGTCTACACCCATCAATGACTTTACCGCTCAAGCAGCACAACAATTCTGACCAGAATCTTACATTTTTCACTTTATCATTTGTTCTTTCCCTTCTAGAAAGCATATAGAAATTAATTAAAGTTTCTTGACTCGACATGCATACCAGTTTTGATGATGCGTATAATCTGCACCACTACTGTCTTTTTCAAGTTGTATATCAGGATTGATGATGCGTATATGTTTTTAATCATTCCATTCTTCTTTTTTTCCCCTACTCCACTCCGTTTGGTCTAAAATTATGTTTTTGTCTTAGCCTTCTTATGTATATTATTTTATTTTTAATAATTTAATAGTTACAACAATATGGATATTAAGGAATTGAAGTTGAACGAAGATTTTTCTCTTAAAAATATTAAAAAATAAAAAAATAAAAAAAAATAAAAAAGAAGAAGAAGAAGATACTGCCATTGAGTTATAAGGTATTTGGTGTCACCTTCTTATATTATTAACACGAATGTTATTTTATCTACTATTGCTACTGTTATTATTGATAGTGTTATACATATGTATAATTTTTACCAGCCCTCCTTAGACATTTCTCATGTGTAATATTAATTATATATTTTATTGATTTTAATTTTTAACTCAAAAATCAATCTTACCAATAAGAGATATGGAGTATGGACAGAAGAAATACAATTCCAAAAAACATTTTCTATATGGTTTAAAATTTGTGATTTACTTAACTCATTCTTAAAAATTAAAATTAATGTGTAAGGTTTAAATAAAGTTAAAAACAATAAAAGATGCCTTGAATTACAAAGCTTTTGGCCTTATATAAAATATTTAAATATCTTATCAATAAACCAAACAAACTGACTTTAAACTTCAACATGTGGACACTAACTAAATCGATCCTATTAATACTCACCAGTCATCACATCAATATAAACACAAAATTTGGTAAGAGTAACAAAGAACCAAAGAGGAAGAGACTTGATTTATCAAAATGGCTTCCTTGACCTTGAATTCCTCCATTACCCTTATGTTCTTTTCCATACTAAGCTTCCTCAACCCCACGACGGCCGCACCCGGTGCAAACTACCTCTACCACTTCTGTGCAAACGCCACTTTCAGCGCCAATAGCCTCTACAAATCAAGTCTCAACTCTCTCCTCTCTTCACTCTCTTCCAACGCCACACACAACCTCGAATTCTACAACACCACAACTGGCCAAAACAGCTCCAACCCTCTCTACGGCCTCTTCCTCTGCCGCGGCGACGTCACACCGGAAATCTGCCGAGGATGTGTGGCTGCAGCAACCAAAGATGTTGCCAACAAGTGCTCTAGAGAAAAGGTTGCTGTGATTTGGTACGACGAGTGCATGATACGTTACTCAAACGAGTCTATTTTCTCTACTGTGGACGTAAAGCCTAGAGTGGCCTTGTTGAACACTCAGAATATTTCTAACCAGGACCAGCTTAATAGGCTAGTGAACTCCACGATGACTGAGTTGGCAGCTCAGGCCTCGGATTTTCCAATCGGTGTTAAGAAGTTTGGGACCAAAGAAGTGACTATGTCTGCGTTTCAAACACTGTACAACCTTGTACAGTGTACAGCGGACTTGTCCAGCACCGATTGCAATAGGTGTCTTCAAGCAGCGATAAATCGTCTTCCAATATGTTGTGGTGGAAAGCAAGGGGGAAGAGTAATGTTTCCTAGTTGTAATGTTAGGTACGAACTGTACCTTTTTTACCAGACAGTAAATGCGACACCTAACCCACTTACACCGGCTCTTCCACCTCCAATTCCAGGTTCCTTATACTTTTCTCGTAAATTAATGAGTCATAGAGCTTTTATTTTTAATTAAGTAATGCTAAACATAAACAATATTTCACAATATTTTTCAAAATAATTGAGTTTGCAAGTTTTTCTTGGTTCTTATTTGAATACATCACCACACTAACATTAGTTTCAGATGTATACATTTTTTGTTAATTTCTATTTGTCTATAGACTTTCTCTTCTTAATTTTTGAATTATTATAAAATCATAACTTTTTTATCGTAACTTTCACATGACAAACTATGCATAATTGTTTATAATTTATATATATATATAGGTCTATTTCTTTTTTTTATCACTAACAGCACATCAAAATTAAGGCGAAAATTGTGACACATAAATTATGGTCATTCATTTTCTTTTAGCCGAAATGTCTACTTACCTAATAAATTTTACAACCTTTTCTTTTATAATTGTGAGATTGACCGTTTGTAATTAGGTATAACAAAAGTAGTGTTGAAAGTTAGCTAGGGACAAAGTCAAGCTAGTGGGTTACAACTATGAGTGATGCTATGAGTGATGTAGGAAAACTTTAGGGTGGGAGCCCTATTCATAGTGATATAGATATTATATACACAATAGACCAGAAAATAAGCAATTGTTTATGGAGGAATTGAACAAATTTAGTTTATTTATTATTATTTTACTTTTCTATTTTAAAGATCCAGATTCCTTAATGTATAATTTGTTCTATTCTAACCCCAAGTGCATAATTTATTTGGCTAATATAAATAATTTGCCAATTGTCCCCGTTTTCTGTTACTTATGGCTAGGTTGAATAGTAGGTTTTGGATTGGCCATCAAGTGTACTTGATCTAGTAGAACTATCGGAGAATTCCTTGTTTTATTGAATTATTGGAATATCCCTTAAGAAAGATAAAGACTAATTTCATGTATAAATGGATATGACAAAGTTGTAAGAGAAATTTTTTTTTTTTATTCCTTCCCAATAAAGACGGGGAAAAAACTTTGTTAGTATTTAAATTGTTCAGTTCCTAATTAATCAATTCATAATTTAAAAATAAGAAGGAATTGATTAACTTCCTCTTGACTATTTTAGTATTTGTATAGCATGTCAATGAGACATGATATTTTTTATGCAGGAAAAAGAAAAATCTCAACGGTAACAATAATCGCCATTATTGTTCCAATTGCTGCCTCTGTGGTACTCATTCTGTCCTACTGTTTCCTAAGGATGAGAGCAAGAAAGAAGTTCGATGCTGTAAATGAAGAGAGTCTTAAGAAATCCGATGATGTCCTAATTTATCATGGTATATATGCAAGTGTTCTTATCTCACTCTCATTTAAATTCGAAAGTCCACGTGATGAAATCCATTATTAAGGTGGTGTCTTCAGCTGCACGTTAGGGTTTTCTTTTTTCCCTTTTAATTTTTTTAGCAAAGTTTGTTTTACAATGGTTGTTGCACTTTTTGAACTGAAATAGTAACTTTAAGTCATAATTTTAGTACAAAATGAAAGTGTATATATGGTTGTATGCAACAACTAGTATACACTAGCATTTACTGTTAAATTTTAATACACGTGTGAGGGAGTGTTAAAATATGAAATAAATTAGTGTATTTTTCTCTATTTAGTTTGTTAAACTTTTAGGATCTTTGGTAATTTATTAGAAAAACAACAAAGAATAAATTGATAATATAAAAAATGTCACCTCTTGAGTGAGGGTTCCAATATTATTAAGGCCTCTCATTCACTGAATTTTCAAAATAAAAGAGTTACTATAGTCATGTTTAAGTAGGGTTGTCACGAGTCATCATCCTTACATGATCTTTTATTTGTTCATTAAAAAAAATTACGTATCATCATATCTTCACACATTGCTCCCTATAAAGCAATCTCTTATGTTTTAATTTTTTCTTGGATGTATAGATAAAAGTGAAATAACACCTATCGATACCTTGCAATTTGATTTTCGAACAATTGAAGCTGCCACAAACAAATTCTCGGATAACAACAAGCTTGGTAAAGGTGGATTTGGTGAAGTTTACAAGGTACAAAATCAAAAGTCATTTCTTGATTTTCTTCTAATTTTCCATTTTTTAATTGTAGAAATCAAAATAAGTATATATAGCAAATTTACAGCGTACAAACTATGAATAGGTACTTAATTCTTTTCAAGTTAAGATTTTATAAAGTACATATATATATTATCAGGGTACACTTTCTAATGGACAAGAAATAGCTGTAAAGAGGTTATGGAAAAGCTGTGGACAAGGAGTGGAACAATTTAAGAATGAGGTTGAACTAGTAGCCAAGCTTCAACACAAAAATTTAGCAGGGTTATTGGGATTCTGCTTCCAAGGAGAAGAAAAGATACTCATCTTTGAATTTGTGCCCAATAAAAGTCTCGACTATTTTATACATGGTTTGTCCATCTAAACATACATCCAATGTTCTTATGTGAATAGAATTGCGTAATAGGTCACTCTTAATTGATATGAATTTGTTATTATCTTTTTATGATTAAAAATTTTCTTTTGATGAACATGTAGAACCCAAAAAACAAGGACAACTAGATTGGTCAAAGCGATACAAGATAATAGGAGGGATTGCTCGAGGAATTCAATATCTTCACAAAGATTCTCAACTTAAAATTATACATCGTGATTTGAAAGCAAGTAGCATATTGTTAGATGCAGAAATGAATCCAAAAATTTCAGATTTTGGTATGGCTAAGATTATTGAAGTTGAGCAAACTCAAGAGAATGCAAGCAGAATTGTGGGGACTTAGTAAGTTCAAAGTCTTTTCTTCTCCGTTACATCACTAGTATTAATGAATTCATTTAAGCATCACCAACGAATAAATCAGTGAAATTTAATAAAATAAAATGTCATCTTGATTCTTTGATCTAATCAGCATAAGCCATAAAGTTTCTTATTGCCTTTTAGTGACACCGTTATGTTTGTGGTGCCGGTTTGTAGTGGTTACATGTCTCCAGAATATGCCATGCACGGAGAATTCTCTGAGAAATCTGATGTGTATAGTTTCGGTGTCTTAGTCCTAGAGATTATTAGTGGCAAAAAGAATAGTAGCTTCGAATCAGAAGGTGCAGAGGACCTCTTGAGTTATGTGAGTATGAACCAAATAGTGAAATTTATTTTTCATATATGTAGTACCAAATAGTGTAATTTGCTTCCCTTTCTTAATGCCAATATCATGTCCTACAAGTCATGTAACGAGACATTCTAACGCTAATTAATCATAAAATGTGAAGGCTTGGATACATTGGAGGGATGGGCGGCCCCTCGAATTGCTGGACTCGACTTTGCGAGATTCAAATTCGGTAGAGGAAGTACTTAGATGCATCCAAATTAGTTTACTATGTGTTCAAAAGGATCCAACTGACAGACCCACTATGGCATCAATAATTCTCATGCTTAATGGCCACTCCGTCACCCTACCATCACCTCAGCAGCCAGCATTTTTCCTTCACAGTAATGCAGACCCGAACATGCCTGTGGAGACTGATCAATCTACTGTCAAGGAAGCATCCATTACTGAACTCGATCCTCGATAGTCTATAAAAGCAAGGTGCAAATGGAGGAGGGAAGAATGTTCGTAGTTAGGACATTAGATTGTATAATAAGTACAGGATACAAAGTTTTTCACAACAATTATCACAGTGACAAGTGGTGAAAAAGTTAGTGAAAAAGAATTGTGCGCTTAACATTACTATATAGATGGTATGAATTTTAGCGTAATAAAGTAAGCGCACTAGCTGCCAGAATGTAAATATTTGTGGCTTGGGAATTCAAGATGATGTTTTGGAACTGCAATCTTTGGTAGTTAATACTCAGGAGCATAATGATGAATGAACTCAAACCCCGTGAGGAGTCAAGTGGTTGACCTTCTTTCGTCCACCCTTTACACCCAGGGTGCAGACCATGCATGAAAGGGTTTATCACATTATCTGACTGGTGCGAAGTGACTAACTTCAAGATCTCACCTTTTTATTTATTTTTTTAAAAAAGATGGATGAACTCGGGCATTTGACAGTTTCTGGTTAGAAGAATATTAATTTTTTTTTTTTTTTAAAGTATTTGTTCTTGTTGAAATGCTGGATTTATAAATTGATCTCAATGTAATTTCAAATTTCAAATTTCAAATTCTAACAAATCCTGTGGTTGAACAACCAAATTGCAATTGAAATTACATAAATCCGATTTTTCATCAACAAATCCCTTTGTTCCCTCTCTCTCTCTCTCTCTTTAATCCACAATTAATGATTTAATACCCTTTCTCCCTCCCCCCCTCTCTCTATGCAGGTAATACATAACCAGGTCTTTAACCCAAAATTAGTACCATCTCTCTCTCTCAATTGTGGCTAGTTGAGAGAAATGTGCAAATGAAAAGGATGGGGAGGATAAATTATTTAGTACTTCTAAAGTATGGTGATATGGTGCTCCCTCTATATTCATGATGAACTCCACCATGAATTTGATTAGTGCGGTCTATCATGAATATAAAAGGAAGGAACACTCTGTTTGTTTCAGCAATGATATTTTCTAGAAAATGAATCGTTTTCCAAGAAGCATTTTCTATAAAACTATCTCATTTTCTAATGTTGGTAGTAACTTTAAATAAGTTAAAAAAACACTCTCCTAACTTCCCTTATTTAGCTTGCTGTGAGATAGAGTTGTTTTCCAAAAAAATTTAATGGAAAACAATCTCTAAAAATAAGCCATACTTTTTATGTTGACCAAAAATAGTTTTTCTTTGACTCATCTTTTTTTATGCTACCAAACACCGGAAAACATGGAAAATTATCTTTACACAAGATTTTCCATCGAAATAAACGGAGCAATATGTCACCATACTTCTCGAGTACTTAATAATTACTAGGGAGGAAAAATGTCAAATCCCCAAATAAACACATGAACACTATTATATTTATTTATCTCTTAAGCAACGAACAAAGCATGTTGCATTCTTTAGTCTTACATAACATTGTTTCATCATGTTACATTCCTGGTTCCTTAGTCTAATGTCGGCAATATTGTCTGGCTGATTTTCAATCTAAAACTACAAATTATTTTCTCTCAACATGACCTCCACTAAGGAGATTTATGGTATATCCTATGCATGTAATTACTCACACACACTGTGTGAGACTTGTAGCTAATTAGAATCTACATATTAAGAGTGTAAAGTTATATGCATGAATTGGAAGCATTATATATATTTTTCCACTTCAGTCTTCCTTTCTCTCTCTCTTAAGATGTATTTTACATAATTTCTATGTATTTTATATATGTAACATACCTCTTCCAATACATAAGATGTGTTTTCATTTCTCTCTCCCAATATAACGGATGTTCTTAAAATATTTGTTAATGAACTATTTTATAAAACGTTTTAATACAACATTTATGAGAAATATAAAAAAGTTGCCAAAAAAGTTAATTATTTTTTTTCCCCCACAAAAAGTTTCAAAAAATAGTTTTTAAATTAATGCCCTTAGCATATCTGTTAACTTTTTCCTATAATAATTATACTTATATCCAACATACCTAATGTACCTCTCCCAATACTTAAATCCCATGAAAATATTATTGAGCTATATGGAACCAGTTTTTGTATTTGATCTGGCTTATGATCTGTCTTAACTTGGAAGCGATATAATTTTAAATAAAATATTTTCTAAGGCTTAGTCTATATATATACATATTGTTACTTCATATTAGGGTTTGATGTTTTTTTTTTTTTTTTTTTTGAGAATCAAAAAATGGGGGCCTTTATAGTTGTATTATACCCCCGGGAAGTTGAAAGCCCACCAACAAGGGCGTGCTGGCAGCGGGAATCGAACCTGGGCTGGTTAGGCGGAGCGAACGAATCTTACCAGCTGAGCCAAGCCCTCGTTGGCAGGGTTTGATGTATTATAATTGCCACTTCTAATTTTTTTTTCCCCTAAAATAATGAAATTGCTGCAACTGCGTGCATGTTGTAGGCACATTGCTAAATCAAATAAAAGTTTTGTCGTGTGTGATGGTTTCTTTTGCGCAGTTTTTCTTTTACTTTTCGTCTCTTAAATTCCTAACAAATATGTGGATAGCATTCATATGGGAGAGATAACCGCGTAGGACTGCCAGTTGACTCAAGCGTAGGATGATTCGGTCCTAATTGGTGCCTAGGCTGGGACATGATAATTATGAACCCAACCACTAGATGACTGAATGAAACCACGTGCTTTTCCAGACCCCACAAAACCATGACTGAATGAAATTATGAGCCCAACCACTAGATGATTATGACCCGAAGAAAATTAAACTCCTTCAATTACAGGAAATGGGTTAGCTGTAGACTTGTAGTTAGTTCAGAGTTTTAGATTGGTTATTTGCCCCATCAAACATCATTCGTCAATGCCAGAGAAAATTGGGAAGGAGGAGCTCTAGAATTGTGTTAGTCAAAACCAAAATATCTGGAAGATATCTTGGATTTGAAAATAAATCCAACAAGACTTGCAATTGCTAGGGTCCATCCCATCCCATCTCATCTCTTGTCTTCTTGCTTTGAAGAAAAGTAAAAATACTGGACAAAGAATTCCGAGCCAAAAAATGGATAAAAGAATACACTGTTTTAGAAGACTGGTTTAGAAATCGCCATTGGTATTTGACTGAGGGCGTTTCTATCCCTGTAGACAAAAAACTTTCTGCTTCCGTCACTTTCCATTTCAGGCTCCATTCATCAATGACCTTTTGTTTATGTCCTCATATTTCGTCACGGGTCCGGCTTCTTTCTAGTGGCCAGTGGCTACTGGACCCGTTACGATACGGACACGTGTTCGCATCGCAACGTGTCTAGTAATCATTCATTTTGAAAAAAAAAAAAAAATTTATAGAGAATTGAAAAAACTGTTAAAACAGTAAATTACTTTTTCTTTTTTTCATAAAAAGTTTCCCATAATAATTTACTAATATATGTTTTAATGACAAATGTTAGTAAAACCCTATTTATATAATCCATAATGAGAGCAGGGGTGGAACTAGAATTCTTACTTTGGGGCCAAGACTAAACTATTACATTAGTTTACAATTCAAGAAAAACTTAAAGTACCACACACACACAAGTCTTGCATTTTTAATTCTAAAGTGAATCAAAACTCATATATATTGCATAAAAAAGTTATATTTCTACAAAATTATTTTATATGAAAGTTTTACATCTTTCTAAACACACTTTTAAGTATACAAAAGTTTTCTAATTCACTACATGAAAATGTCATATATAGCTGGGAAACAATTATTTTCTTAGGGGGCAAGTCTATATAAAAAAATTAGTGAGTCTTATATTTGCTTACTACTAATTAATTTATTTGGTGTTTTGGGGATGGGGGGTGGGGGGCCTTTAAACATGATTCTGCCCCTAAATGAGAGAAGGGATAATGAGAGATGATAAGGTGAGGTTCGAATCATAAATTCTGATGCCACAGGAAATCACTAACACTTTTTTTCTTTTTTCTTTTTTCTTTTTTTTGCTGAATGGAAATCACTAACACTTGTAATATATAATTTTTGGTTTCCCTAAGAAGAGAGAAACGTTTGCAACATATTTGAAAAATAAAAAAGGTTGAAGTTACTTGCTTGACTGACTTAATTGCGTCTACAAACCCAACAGCCCTCCCGCTAACGTGCCAGACTGATATTCAAAATTCAATTTGGTTGAGTTTGAGTTAGATTCAGGCAAAAAACTGGAGGACCTCAAATAAGTCACTATTTTTATGAACCTTATCTGGATTTTGATGGGTCAGGTCAATCCAAAATGACTTGTATTTTACTATAAAAAAAAAAAAAAAATTTCAAAAATTTTCTACCCTCTTTTTTCATCTTTCTTAATGAAAGAACAAAATCCAAAAATCAGTCAAAGATAAAATTTGAATGATACATAAATCCTTAAGTTTATTATTTGATAATTATTAAAAAAAAAAAGTGTTTAGTATGATAATTTATTTTAATAATCTACTAGTCTATCAATTCTACAAAAGAAGAAAAGATACCAACTATTTATCCACTAAGACTAGTAGAGGTAAGGTATTGACTTTGGAACAGTTTATGGAGTGTGAGAGAACATCTTCTATACTATTATTTCTCCCATTAAAACATTGTCTAAAAGATAAGACCACTCTCAAAATCTGATTCATACTCACCAAAACAATGTTCATAAATAAAATACTATTGAATATCTTGCATAGGTGCAGAGAGCAAGAGATTGATTGATTCATCAAAATGATCACTTCCTTCAATCCCTTCTCTCTTTCCATCGTTTTCCTTTCCATACTTAGCTTCCTCAACCTGACGACTCCCGCAACTGGCGCAAACTACCTATACCACTTCTGTGCAAACTCCACTTTCAGTGCCAATAGCCTCTACCAAACTGGTATGAACTCCCTCCTCTCTTCACTCTCCTCCAACGCCACACGCAACTTAGAATTCTACAACACCACCACAAACCGAAACACCTCCAACCCTGTCTACGGCCTCTACCTCTGCCGTGGTGATGTAACTTCTGAAGTCTGCCAAGGATGCGTGGCCGAAGCAACCAAAGATCTCAACACAAGGTGCTCCAGAGAAAAGATTGCTGTGATTTGGTACGATGAATGCATGATACGTTACTCAAATGAGTCTATTTTCTCTACTGTGATCGTAAGGCCTAGAGTGGCCTTGTTGAACACGCAAAATATTACCAACCAGGACCAGTTGAATAAGCTTGTGAACACCTCGATGACCAGCTTGGCAAGTAAGGCCTCTGATGTTCCAATCGGTGTTAAGAAGTTTAGGACCGACGAAGTGAATATCTCTGCTTTTCAAACGCTGTACAACCTTGTACAGTGCACACTGGACCTGTCCAGCACTGATTGCAACCTGTGTCTTCAAACAGCAATAATCCGTCTTCCAATATGCTGTGGTGGAAAACAAGGAGCAAGAGTACTGCTTCCTAGTTGTAATGTTAGGTACGAATTGTACAGCTTTTACAATACACCAGAGGCGCCATCGCCATCGCCTGGGCTTCAATCTCCACCACCTCCAGCTTCTGTAAGTGGACAAGAAGGTAAAGTGGAGCACCCAATATCCCATTTGACTTCTTTTTCTTTCTTAACTATATATTAAGTGATGGTATATTGGTATGTGTCAACATTCACGGCATGCTTGTTTAAGAGCTTTATGAAATTAGAACTATATTCTATAATAATATGTATTCTCAATCGGTTTGATCTTGGTGTGAATTAAAAAATTAGGCTATTCAGCCACAAAAAAAAAAGAAGGTAAAATGTGATAGTCATATGGCCAACTGAGTTGCAATGATGACTGGTAGGCTAATAACAAAAACAACAGAAACTTTAACATAAGCAAGTGTCAATTAACAGTCATTTAATTACTCATTAATTTCTATATGTCGACATTAGATTAAAAGGTCATCATAGGTTCTGGACCCGACAATATACGTGTTCCATATGGTAGATCAATTGTACGAAGACTGTAACACAACTAGGAAACTATTCCTGATTTCATGAATTGAAATGTTCTGTATTAATATATACAAACTTTTATTTACCAAAATAATATAAAAATCGACGTTTTTGGATGCTGAGAAGTGTTAAGTCAATGACCTGGTTTTTATTTTTTATTTTATTTTTTTCCTTCAAACTACATTACATTTATGTGTGTGTGATTATTTGTGGTTATTGGTATTTGGACCAAATAACATCTCCTCTGTTCCTTAGTGCATAACTTGATTTTACCTTTCAGAAGTTATAGTGTGTGTGCCCCTAGTACTTGCGGAAAAAAGAAGAAGAAATAAATATACTTGCAATAAACTATGACTTATCTCAAATGTTTAAGCAGATGGAAAATGGTGAAATTATTTAACGGTTTGAACTCATGACAGTACCTCTAATACTATGATAAACTACCATATGCCTCAAAAATTTAAGTTGATAGGAAATAGTAAATTTAGTCTTTTAGCATGTCACTAGCCCATTTAGTAATGCGCAATGGATTTTGGCAATAACAAGGTAATCATATGATGGTATTTGTGCAGGAAAAAGCAAACTGTCAACAGCAACGGTAGTCGCCATAGTTGCTCCAATTTTTATTGCCGTGGTTCTATTCATTGTGGGCTGCTGTTTCCTAACAAGGAGAGGAAAGAAGAACAACAATGTTGCAGAAGAAGCAGATGGTAAAGAATAAGTAATTTGGATATATACAAGAGCCTTGTATGTCCTCATGTCTGAACACAATGCTCTTTGTAGTGTAATATCTTACTTTAATTGTTTAATTTGTAGCTGCAAATGATATTACAACTGAAGAGTCCTTGCAATTTGATTTTGTTACAATTGAAAGTGCCACAAACAAATTCTCAGAGGATAACAAGCTTGGTGAAGGTGGATTTGGTCAGGTTTACAAGGTATAAAATTAGTATAGCCAATTTATTATATTTTATTTCCGGACAACACTAGTTAGGTATAATAACAAATTAAACACATAGAAATATGAATAATTTTAAGATCGAAAGCTCTTGATGTTGGAATATATAAATTATACAAAGTAAAATTGTTTTAAATATTGGTTAATATATATTTTTAGGGAATACTTCCTAATAGACAAGAGATAGCTGTGAAGAGGTTATCAAAAAGCTCTGGGCAGGGTGCAGAACAATTTAAGAATGAGGTTGTAGTGGTAGCCCAACTTCAACACAGAAATTTAGCAAGGCTATTGGGATTTTGCTTGGAAGGAGAAGAAAAGATACTCGTTTATGAATTTGTGCCCAACAAGAGTCTTGACTATATTCTATACGGTATTCCCACTTGAACATTTTTCTAGTAGTGATATGTCATTATGATAACTAAATAGTCATTTCTAATCAAGATTCATTCTTATAATCTTTTGTTGCTAACATGAAGTAATTGTTGAACTTGTAGACCCTAAGAAAAAAGGACTACTTGATTGGTCAAGACGTTACAAGATAATTAACGGGATTGCTCGAGGAATTCAATATCTTCACCAAGATTCTCGACTTCGAATTATACATCGTGATCTCAAAGCTAGCAATATATTATTAGATGCAGATATGAACCCAAAAATTTCAGATTTTGGCATGGCAAGGATATTTGGAGTTGATCAAACTCAAGGAAACACAAGTAGAATTGTGGGAACATAGTAAGTTCTGAATTTTTTCTTCTTTACTTACCAAAATTGATGAATGAATTCAAGCTCATCCCATCTTATATATCACTGAAATCAAACACATAGGTAGCAAAATATATGCTTTTAGCAAAGTGATTAGAAATGCTAGTTATACGACATCATTTTTAAAACCAGTCAAGAGTCGGCTTTGGCCTACGAACTCAACTTAAATAATTAGAATTATGAGAATTTGGTTAGAGACTCCTTATTAACATTGTTATGTTCTTGGTGATGGCTTGTAGTGGCTATATGTCTCCAGAGTACGCAATGCATGGAGAATTCTCTGTGAAGTCGGATGTGTATAGTTTTGGTGTCTTGGTTCTAGAGATTATCAGTGGCAAGAAGAACAGTGATTTCTATGAATCAGAAGGTGCTGAGGACCTCTTAAGCTATGTAAGTGTGAAATAGATATTGTATTTTTTTTCCTGGTTTAATGTCTATATCTTCTACTCCAAGTGCATAGAAGAGAACTTTGTGACATTCTGAACACTAGATGTTAAATTGATGCAGGCTTGGATACATTGGAGGGATGGTAGGCCCTTGGAATTGTTGGATCCAATTTTGGGAGATTCCTTTTCGAGAGATGAAGTCATGAGATGCATCCATATGGGTTTATTATGTGTTCAGGAAGATCCAGCCGAAAGACCCACCGTGGAGACAATAGTTCTCACACTTAATAGCGGCTCTGTTACGTTGCCATCACCTCAACAGCCAGCATTTTTTCTTAAAACAGACACATACATGCCAAGAAAGGGCCTGGAGTCTGATCAATCTACAAGAAAGTCAATGCCATTGTCTGTTAATGAAGCATCCATTACTGAACTACATCCTCGATAATTATAGTTCCTGCTTCATTAGTCTCTGTTTTACGAAGTGAGAAAACTATAAATTACAATTGCATGTTACTTTTGCTTTTGAAATCGAAACTCAAATATGTTAAAAGAGTTCCCAGTCGTGCAGTTTGAAGATTAGTCCTAGCCCTTTCTATGTTTTGTGTATATTATTATATTTAAGCTCTGAACATGAATAAATGGGGTTGGCGCAACTTGGCGGTGGGCCTCCATGATTTAAGATTCTTTTTTTGGGTTCTCATCTATCTATAGTAATAAATTAAAGTAGAAGTTCAAATTAATAAAATTCATTGTATCTCAAAAAAAAAAAAAAAAAAACCTTCAAAAACTATGTAAATAGTTCAATAGACTACCTCTGTTTTCCACTTTATTAAAACTAGTCACAGACTCAAGCGATGCGCGGGAATATATATTATTCTCTAAAAATTATTGAAAATTGAACTATTTTTAAAAGTATTATCCATTTTCGTTCTATTATTTTGGGTTTTTTTTAATAACTAAATCATGAAATCAATGAAGAAGCAAAAACAAAAAACAATGTCCATACATATCTATACTGTATATAATAATGGAAGTATTGAAAAAAAAAAAAAAAAATTCTTTCTTCCCTTAAAGTTCCTTAGAAATGTCTCTGACTACTTAAGAAACTTTCATTGTCAAACTCTCATGTATCTAGGTCAATGATCCTAAACCTTGCAAGAACCAAATTCCACATTTAGCATTATCAAATTCAGATAAAAATTAAACCCCCAATCATGTTTTGAGATTTTCTATTTCCTCATGACCAAACTTTTGAGGTAAATTTTTTATTATCTATTGGACTGCAAGATCAAATTATTATGTGTTACATATAATAAGAAAAAGTGTGCTAAACATAATATTTGTCGAAACCAAACAGAAATTGAGAAAGGTCCCACAACAAAAAAGAACCATTGAGTTAAAAAATATAAAAGCAATAATTGGAGTGTAATTATAGCGTATACTCTAAAAAATATGAAAGCAATAATTGGAGTGTAATTATAGTGTTCAAGTGTCTAATGATGTGGCACATATGTGCGTAAGGAGCTTTAGCAAGCACCTGTGCCGTGTGAGTGACCCTAATGGCGTTGTTGAATTATCAACGCATGGTAGGAGACTTAGGACAATTGTGAGAGCACTTGGGTCCTTGTTTTAGGTTGATTGTTTGTTGTTGTTGCTTTGGTTTTTAAAGGCCAAGGAATATCCAAGTGTGGTGTGTGACAAGAGTTCTTTCACTTTCGATCTATGATGGTTGTAGTGGTCGCTCGAGAAGTTTGAGTTAAAATCAAGACCATAAAAACAAAAGATATATATATTGATTGGGAAGCTCGACTAGGTTGTCTTAAATTGATTTGGGTTTTTGTTGATGGTTGTAGCAACTAGGGTTTTTGGATTTTTTATTTTATGTCTGTTCAATTGAGACAAAGGATTCTTGTCGAAAACAATGGTCTTTAAAACATTAAATTAACAAGCAATTGATGGCCATAGAAAAGTGGCTTTGATACCACCTTATATTATAAGAAAATATAGATAATAGAAAACTGATATAGGAAAGCAGAAGTAAGAAAGAGAGAATACAAAGGATTACGCAGTTCAGTCTAGTGTGCTTATGTCCATAGAGGAAGCATTTAGTGGGTAGATCTTTATTGTAATGAATGGTGAGTTATAAAGAACCTTAAGCAAGATATATGTATAGAGATTAGGTTAATTCTAGGGAAAAAATTGGCCTTTGCCCTTTTTAAAAAAACAATCCAGCATTTTGCCCTCTTTCCTAAACTAATTAGGAAAATGCCCCTCTTTTGAAACTCGATTTTCTCAAAATCGAGTTAAGCCCTATAATGATGTTTTAAAGAGCCTATAGTGACGTTTTAAGGACATATAGTGGCGTTTTGTAACTTGATCTCCATGAAGTCGAGTTATAGGTAAAAAAAAGAAAAACAATTGCATGTAACTCGACTTCATGGAGATCGAGTTACAAAACGCCACTATAGGTTCTTAAAACGTCACTATAAGCTCCTTAAAATGCCACTATAGGGCTCCAGAATATTTTTTTTATAACTTGATTTTGAGAAAATCGAGTTTCAAAAGAGGAGTATTTCCCTAATTAGTTTGAGAAATGGGGAAATGAGCATTTGCCCATTTTCTCCTTAATTCTAATTAGACCTACAGTACACTCGCCCTTTCGGGCCATTACACGTAACAAAATAATGTGATTATTGGAAAGAAATGAATATTATTTCCAACATATGGACTAATTTTTCAATCAAGCATAAAACTAATTTTTTCAACATAACCATCAATAACTTCATTTTATGACCGCAAACAAAGTCAGAATTTCATTACAATTAGTTTTGGACGAAGAAAAAAAAATTAGAACCTTCATTCATTATCTTCCTCTTTCTGGATTGTTTTTTCCTCATCACGTGCTGAATAGTCAAAGCCGTCGTGCGTTAGGGGGGACCCTCCTACTTCATCTTTTTCGTTTCGTTTGGTAATTGACAACTCATCTCTCCATCTCATTTATAATATCTCTACCTAATGCATAAACCAAGACTACAATAAGTAGATGAAAATATTGGGAAAGTGGATCTACAGATACTAGCAAATTGCAGGCAAAAATGGCCGACTTCAAAATTCCTATATCCCTGTTGCTCTTATTAAGCTTGCTTAACCTGTTCAGCAGAAGTGAAGGAGCACCAACTTACGCCACTCATTACTGCTCCAATTCAAGCTTTTTCACTCCCAACAGTACCTACCAAGCCAATCTCAACCTCCTCCTCTCTGATCTATCTTCCAACTCCACACGCCTAGATGGGTTCTACAAAACCAGTGTGGGTCAAAACCCTCCAGACGTGGCCTTGGGTCTTCTTTTCTGCCGTGGTGATCTCACCCCGGCTGCTTGTAAAGACTGCATCTCTACTGCAACAAAAGACATACGAAACCGCTGTCCTTTCGACAAAATCATCCTAATCTGGTACGATGTGTGCACGTTGCGTTACACCAACGAATCAGACCTCAACAACTTAGTTCCCTTTGAGAACTTTAACACTACAGCCCAGAATGTCATCGAGCCAGACCGGTTCAACGGGTTATTAGCAAGCACCATGAAATCATTGGCGCAAGAAGCTGCCAATTCCCAATCGGACAAGAAGTTTGCAACGGCGGCTGTAAAGTTTACGAGCTCGGTGACACTCTACTGTTTGGTGCAGTGCACACCGGAGCTTTCTGTCAGTTTATGCTTGACAGTTTTGGAAAGTGCCATCGGTTCTCTTCCCATGTGCTGCACTGGAAAACAAGGTGGAACAGTTGTGCTTCCGAGCTCTAATATTAGATATGAACTTTATCCATTTTTTAATTACACGGCATCATCTACTCCACTTCCTCCTCTGCCTCGAGGTACGCTATATATAATTTTTTTTTACCTCAATAGCATCATTAATTTTCTCTAAGATTTTTAACGTTTCTGGCTTCAATTCAAGGAGAAATTATACTGTGGACCACGCCAATTGTTAACTATTTTACTTAAAGACTCGTCTTTGTTTAAAATTGCTGAGTGATATAGTCCATCATAAATACCATTAATTTGTCCAATTCATGAGAGTTATAGATGTATAGTTAATATTTGGTATACTAGCGTTAGTACAGAGAACTCAAAATTGTTATTATGTATGAATATTTCTTGTCCTTTTTGTTGAAGGTATTTATGGTCAGTAAATATTGCCTTTTTCTTTTCTTTTTTTTTGAGAAAGAATATTACCTTTTCCTTAAATCCCCTTTTTGTCTCCCATCTTAGATCAAATTATCACTTTCTTAATATTTTTAAAAAGAGACCTTCAGTTCAAATCTCTCTCTCTAAATATCGAATTATAAAATAATTAAATTAAATTAAATTTTTGGAAAATAAACTAACTTCTTTCTTTCTAGCTCACCTTTTTATTAAATAAGCTACTAGAAAAACTAGTATACCAACTTTGTCGTAGGCTCGTAGTAATAAAGTGGAAGACATCACAAAAGCAATGGCAATTGCTTTGAGTTCTCTGTACTAACAGGGGGTTAAATATTGATACCTCTTGTGATTAATTTTGCTAATTTATTTTACTATTAAGCTTATTTTTGTTACTATTCATTAGTCACACTGTAAATTTTGGTACTATTCATAGGTTCCACTATACTATTTCAGCTAACTTTTACATTTATCTACCGTACTTTCAACAAAAAGTTTTCAATTTCAGCAAAATAAGTAGATTCCAAACAGGCCCTAATATCTAAGAAACACAAACACTCAAAATTTCTTTGATGTATTCGCGTTTGACATGTGTCTTTGTTACACTCGTTGGGAATAGTTGTTAAGATAAGTTTTTTTAATGATTTTGATAGTTGTTATTTATTTTAAAATGTGACTATAAAAAAATATAATATATACCTAAAGATTCATATTTATTACTTAATTAGTTGTTGTATCTCCACTGTATATGGCCTAATTTTTCAAGATTTGTAGTGTAGGAAAAGAATAGATGATCAAGAGACTCCTCTTCCTGCCCTGTCTCGTGTCATATAATCTTTAGTGTATAGTATGGTAAATACATCGGAAATGGGTTTTAGTTTTCGATTTCTCATAAACTTTTTACCAATTAAGTTTTCAGTATATACCCATATACATATGGCTTCCTGTGGCTCACTTTCTTTATTGATCTGATTGGCCAATTGCTGACCACTTATGTAACATAACCTTACAGAAAACAGGCCTTGTACTACTCTCTTAGCTACATGGACCTTTAATTCCCATTATGGACCATCAAAGTTTTTGCCTAGTCAATGATGTGGTTAATTGTTTTTACAGGAAAAAGTAAGTCATCTACAACAATTATCGCCATTGCTGTCCCAATTTCTGTTGCTATGGTGCTTTTTGCCATTGGAGTTTGCTTCCTGCGTAGAACAAACAAGAAATACAATAAATTTCTGGAACCAGATGGTAAAAAAAAGTTGTCTGATCATCATCATCATATATATGTCATTATCCTTAAACATTTGTCCATAAAATTTTTGTCACTTCGAGAATTCAATATATTTAATGTTTGGTTGTGTAGCTGGAATTGAAATAACAGCCATAGAGTCCTTGCAATTTGACTTGGTTACAATTGAAACTGCCACGAACAAATTCTCGGATGATAATAAGATTGGTAAAGGTGGTTTTGGTACGGTTTACAAGGTAGGAATATAGTTATATATATATATATATATATATATTTCAATAAATAGTTTTTAATTAGATGGCATTATAGTACTTAAAGTTACACTAAGTGTAAGTTATTCCTAACCCTATATATTTCCAGGGTACTTTTCCCAATGGACAAGAAATAGCAGTGAAGAGACTATCCAAAAGCTCTTTGCAAGGTGCAATAGAATTTAAGAATGAGATTGTGCTGGTTGCCAAGCTTCAACACAGGAATCTAGTGAGACTCTTGGGATTTTGCTTTGAAGGAGAAGAAAAGATACTTATTTATGAATACGTGCCTAATAGAAGCCTTGATTACTTTTTATTCGGTTTGGCCAATCTGAACTCGCTCTTGATTTATTTTCAATTTTGTGTCCAAGGAAATGCATGGTAGCCTAAAAGTTTATACAATGACATACATGATACATCACTTTAAAATCGCTTGACATCTTAAGGCACAAATGTTTCAAAGATCTGCTTGTCATGAACTTTCCACAAGCTGAATACTGCTAATTAACAAGCTGAAAATTTACAAAATAATGAGAATATATAAAGTTGATCTTTTGAATTGAATCAAATAATTTTATCATCCTTTTGAGTCTCATTCATTTCTGAGTTGAATATTTAATTTTAAAAAAATTAATAGACTCAGAGAGGCAAGGGCAACTGGATTGGTCAAGTCGTTACAAGATTATAGGAGGGATTGCTCGAGGGATTCTCTATCTTCATGAAGATTCTCGGCTTAGAATTATACATCGTGATCTTAAAGCTAGCAATGTTTTGTTAGATGCCAATATGAATCCAAAGATTTCAGATTTTGGCATGGCAAGAATATTTGTAGCGGATCAAGCTCAAGGAAATACAAATAGAATCGTTGGAACATAGTAAGTTTTTAATTGCTTTATTCGACCTTACTTAATCTAAATCAACAAAATCACTTATTGTCTTTTGTAGTATGTTAGAATTATCGAGAAAGTAAAGATGTATACCTTTTAAAGTGATTGATAGCTTGAAAAACAAAAGACTTTACAATTATGCTACTATAATTGGTTTCCTAAATCAATCTTGTTGATATTGTCGTATTGATGGTACTTGTTGGTAGTGGTTACATGTCTCCAGAGTATGCAATGCAAGGACGATTCTCAGTAAAGTCCGATGTGTTTAGTTTTGGCGTCCTAATTCTAGAGATTATAAGTGGCAAGAAGAACAATTGTTTCTATCAGTCAGAACATGATGAGGACCTCTTAAGCTATGTGAGTGGATCAAATTATCTCAATTTTGTGTTAAACTTTATGAATGCCAAGTGCTCAAGAGAAAAAATAATTGGGGTGGTTCTGGCTGGCCAGGGTCCAGTAAATAGAAAATTGTAATGATTTTGAATATTATCTTTGCAGACTTGGAAACAATGGAAAAATGGGACACCCATTGAATTGCTGGATCCAACTATAAGAGGTTCCCATTCAAGAAATGAAGTCATTAGATGCATCCATATTGGGTTATTGTGTGTTCAAGAAAACCCAGCCAACCGACCTACAATGGCAACGGTAGTTCTCATGCTTGACAGTTATTCTGTTAGCCTGCAGTTACCTCAGCAGCCAGCATTTTTGCTTCGGAATAAAGCAAACAGGAATATGCCAAAAAAGGAGCTGCAACATGATAATTTTTCAAGCCAGTCGGTGCCATGGTCAGTTGATGGAGAACCGATCACTGAACTGTATCCTCGATAGTGTAAGGTAGCAAGCTGTTATCCAACTTTAATTACTTTTTTTTTTTTACCATGTGATGAAACTAGAACTTATAGCTACACATGGCTTTGGTTGGTTTAAGGAATGTATAGTGTTGAATTTAGGACAAAAAGTCTGAGTTACAAGTCCTTTAGTTCGAGAATAAGTACATACATGTTGCAATCTCCTCTTTTCTCAGCCCTTTCGGCCAAAAACTCAATTAATGAAGGAAAAACGTGTAACTTGTAAGGGCACATATTGTGGTCGTCACATAATGTGAATGCTAATTGGGCTATTTCCTGGGCTAATACAAAACCAAGAGTAGAGGACTGGCATAAATGACATATAGTAGATTTATTATTCAATGAGCTTGCACACTCTGTCTAAAGCTTGAACCACCTATCAAAAGAACTCTCTAGGCTTGATTTTTCAAGGGCAGGGAAAAAAGAAATACAATTTATGGGAGTGTTGATGATTAAAAAGCTTTGGATGTAGAATGAACCAGATAATCATGTCAGTGATGAGAATGTGTGAAACCTAAAAAAAAAAAAAAAAAAAAAAACAGATTGAGAATGGGATTGTTACTCATAAATCATGGACATTTGGAATGTGATTATTGACACACTAATGAAAAGACTTTCTTTTTGTTTTTTCTTACTCTCTTTTTCGAAAGGTGAAACGGAGTTTTTATGTTTAGCATATTTACAAATAAATTACAATATGTAATTAAAAAGTAATTTGAGTACTTTATTGAAATGAAAACAATAAAAGCTGCTATATATTGAAAGATTTATGATCAATAATTTAATATACAAAATAAATTTAGATGACAACTAGTAAAAGTTTATCCTAAGTATTAAAAGATATATTTTTTCTTTAGAGGAATTGCAATTTATGCATCTAACCTCTGTTGTTGTTGTTTTCTTTTTTCTTTTTTCTTTTGTTTTTGGAGGAGAAATAAACTTTGAGTTATTTGTTACAAGAAGAAAAAGATCTTGAGACATAACTATAGTCCGACAAGGATTTTGAGACATAAGGCCTACACTCACTTTCATTTAGTGGGGGTGTTATGGATAACTCTAGTTTAAAGGTTCTAATTAGGGCTGTAAATGAGCCAATCTTTGTCGAGTAGTGAATATTCAAGCTCAGCTCAACAACAAAAGTAGAATGTTCAAGCTTGGCTTGAGCTTGATACGAGCCTACAAATAATGTTCAAGCTTGAGCTTGTAATAAAGTATAAAAGTTTGAGCTCGGCTTGACTTGGCTTGGCTTGATTCATTAGTCAAACCAAGCTCGAACTCAATATCAAGCCCAAACTTAAGCTCTATATCAAGTTTATTATCTAGCTTATTTGGTTTGGATGAGTGGTCTCAACTTATAATTAATTAAAGTCTTAGAAGGATATGAGTTTACTTATCAAGCTCATATCAATTTTATTATCAAACTCATAAAAAAGCCTAGGCTCAACTTGTTTTGTTACTTTTGTATCGAGCCTTGGTGTTCACGAGCTTGTTCATGAACAATATTTTTTACTCGAGCTCGAGTCGTTTATTAAACAAGCCTAAAACTAAAGCTTAAGCTTGGCTTGTTTATAAACAAACAAATATGAACAAGCTTTTTATCGAGCCAAGTTCAAGCTATTTATGAATGACTTGGTTCATTTACAGCCCTAGTTCTAATAACAGCGTGTACATCCATTTACCTCTACCCTAATTCGTAATTCTTCACAATTCAAGTAAGATTTGCTTTATTATTGTCTTATATCTCAATAAAAATATTAAAGAAAATAAATTCACTCGGATTAGGTTGGAAATAGAATAGTTGAGTCGCTTTTGTTGTCCTACATCAAGAGGCCCCATATGCACCACCCATGTCCTCATCGTACCTTTATCCTGTTGAGCAATATATTATCCGAACAAACAACAACAACAACAAAAAAAAAAAAAAAAAAAAAAAAAAAAAACTGAACACAAGGATTGGGTAACTGATCAAACCCTGCCTAAACCTTGCAATTTTTAAATTTATCCTAAGTACTTCTCCCTTTCTCTCTCAGTTCATTACAATAATGTTGATTGTATTTGTGTAGCTTTTATATAATATATAACGTATGGCTGGTATGAATGAATGAGTGACTTTTACTTTCTATTTACCATTGCATGAGTGGATTGTATTCGTCACTGTTGATATGATATTTTGATTATAAAAATATAAAAGTGTTGATTGTTGAAATATAACTTATATTTTACAATCTTCTCAAAAAAATAAAATAAAAAATAAAAAAAACTTATATTTTATAATAATGCTTTTTGTTTTTGTTTTTGTTTTTGTTTTTGTTTTTTTTTAATTTTTATATGGAGTTATTATTTGCTTAATAGTTGAAGTTACTAAGATAAAGTTTTCTCTTACTATACTTAGGTTCCGTTTGAGATAAGCTTATATTGGGCAGTTTCTTTTACTATTTAGTGTGCGTTTGGCTTCAACTTAAAAAACTAGCTTATTTTACTATTCAGCTTATTTTTGCTACTATTCATGGGTCCCACTACACTTTTTGATACTATTTATGAGTCACACTGTACTATTTCAGTTAACTTTTACTTTTATCTACAGTACTTTCAGTAAAAAGTTTTCAGTTTCAGCAAAATAAACGTATCCCAAACAGGCCCTTAATTTATTTTTCTACTATTTATGTGTCTCATTGCACATTTTGATACTATTTATGGGTCCCACTGTATTATTTCAGCTAACTTTTAGATTTATTTACAGTACTTTCAGCAAAAAGTTTTCAGTTTCGGCTAAATAAATTGTTCCTAAATGAACCCTTAAACGTAGTTTATACTTTGCTGATCACAAATTTAAGTAACTTGTCTATAATTGATGCAAAGCAAGAAAAATGTTCAATATTTAGAAACTAGTGTTCAATCCTTTATTTCAATTGTTAAATCTTTAGATATTGAACTCTCTAGAAGGGCTTAAAAATTTATTATTACTCTTGTAGTTGCAACCATTTCTATAGAATGTGTATTTTCAGCCATGAAACTTGTCAAAACGAAATTTTGTAACAAGATAGAAATGAGTGTTTTTAGTGATTATTTAAATGTGTACGTAAAAAAGTGTTTTTTTAAGAAAATTTAGTACCATGAAGAAACTAATGACAAAAATTTAATCAATGAAAGTTAACTTATAAATCAAGTATTTTTTTTCTTTGTACATAAGATTTTTGTTATAGTCATCTTAGCCCCCCTGGAAAGATTTTTTGGCTCTGCCATTGGTGATAGTCAAGATACTAAAACATTGGTTGAAAACTCTAATTAATCACAGCTTTCCAAAATGACTTTTCCTAGATAGAGACATCGCTGATAACGAATGGTTGAAATGAGAAATTTACAACTACATTCAAAGGAAAAGAAAAGAAAACAAGGGTCTGCAACCCTAAAGATTGACATGTCAAAATCATGAGACAAGATGAGATGGAATTAAATCATTGTTGCGATCAAATCAGTAGGGTTTTAGCCGTCACAGGATACACCTACTAACACAGTGTTTCACTATAGTCACTAATGAAATGTTAATTAATTAATGGGGGCAATTACTTCATCCTAAAAGAGGTTTAAGACACGAAAACCCACCTCACCTTTGGCTTTTCAATAGCTTAGCCCATATCTAGGGCGGCTCTTGCTTTAGTCTAGTTAGGCGACCGCTTAAGGCCCTCAAATTGAGGAAGTTTCCCAAATATTAACCAATTTAGTTAGTTCTTTAGTTTAAAAAATTAAACAAGTAAGATATGTAAAATGAATAAATTAAACCCAAATTTATAGCCAAAAAAAAAAAAAAAGGAGAAAAAGAGTCAAAGAAAAAAAAAAACAAAGGAAAGAAGGCCCCAATGTAAGAGTAATAAATTATATTCGAAATATTTTAAAAATAAAAACAGAAATAGTTAATTCTTTTTGTGACTAGAAGCTGAAATCTCTCTCTCTCTCTCTCTCTCTCTCTCTCTCACAACAAAACAAAACAGAAGTTTGAGCTAAAATATGGGCCATATTTGAGTCAGTTTTTGAGCTAGTTTGCTTATCGTAAGTTTCATCACTGTTGTGCTCAAATTAGTAGGGTTTAGCCATCAGGATACACTTGCTAACATAGTGTTTCACTATAGTCACTTATATAGTGTTGATAATGGGGCAACCATTGAACCACTAAATCCTTTGAACCCAAATCCCAAAAGAGACTTGAGGCAAGTGAGTCTCACCTTATCTCTTCATTCTAGCCTTAAACCTTTTGTCACAGGAACTTAGAAAACATGTATAAAATGGGCTTGAACTTTGTGATGTGGGTTGTTGGGCCTATAATTGAGCTATATTAGTTTTGATAGGGATTAAGGGTCGTTTGGTTAGAGATTTCTAGTATCGTTGTTTAAGTGTTGTGAAAATACGTGTGGGTTAAAAAGTTTTGTGGAAATACATGTTTCAGTGTTTAAACATTGAAAACTGTTGTTTAAAATCTAGTACCAAACAGCCCCTAAGACTCCGGATATTGGTAGGTATAAATTGGAGAGCCTATAGTTCTTTTTTTTTTTTTTTTTTTTAAACACTAAATATCAAATAACTAAAGAACCTATCTTTGTGAATTGTTACCTTGTGGATTGTTTATGTTAAATCCTCCCCAGGCTTTTTACCTTGAATCTGAACTGTTTTATTGGTTTTCCTGAGTCATCATATCGTTGTGTTCTTTGCTTTTCATCTGTTTTGATATGATTGATACTTAGTTAACCTAGATCTGTTTAATTGAACTAAGTAACAACTTCGCTCTAAATTAGGTTAAACAATTTGTATTTTCAGGGGTCTAAATTCTAACAACTCTAGCTTGCCACTGAAATAGTGAGCTAACAACCACAAGCTAACAACAAGATGACTGGCGGAGCAAGGGACAAGTGCATAGCGCACACATAGTAACAAAGACATATTTATTTTATTTTACTTTGTTTTATTGTGTTTTTAATGTTGATCTCTAATTCTCTAGTGATTTGGAATGTGATTAATGAGAATCTAGATATTTTTTAGTGTATTTGGAAGACCATAGGCTGAGGAATTGTCCATCTATTGGGTATTTTCTTTTTGAGAAGTGCTACATCCATAACATTTTCATAACAAATTCCAGATGGTAGTTTGTTATTAATTTTAATTTGAACCTCCTATTGAAATTACTTTTTTACCCACAATTAACAGTAAGTACTAACTTGCCACCTAAGATTTGTTGTGAAAATGTTATAAAATTATTTTGATTTTTAAATTAAAAGTTATAATGAAAAAAAAAAAAAATGAAGATTTTAGGGCCTTAGCAACGGAATTTGTGCAAAAGGCGGCTGGGATTTTGGACACAAGGTTTGCTCCTAATGCTATTTCCCTTCATGTCCCAATTTTCACTCAATTTTGTTACAGGCATTGATGATTTTTACTAACACTTTTATACTTTTTGAATTTCTTGTGTAAATTTTTGCAGTGTTTTCAGTTCATGAAAAGCCTATATTATCTGTTCTATGTCAATTAAGGAAGAAAAAAAATGGTAAAAATTCTTTTAAACAAATGGTATCTTACTAAAAAAGAATTTTAATTACATTAAAAACCTTAAAATAAATATATAAAAAATTTTAAATCTAATTTTCAAAAACTCAAAGTGAATAAAAATGACAGGAGATTTTTTATTTATGACATGATGGCTCATGTGATTAGATGCAAGTATAACTTATGTAACTTGTGAGATGATATGAGATGGTTTCCTAAAATAAATTTTTCTATGCAATTGCTACTACACGTAAACTTGTGGACGTGACTCTTTGACCAACTAACAGAGACTATTCCGCCCACAGAAGCACCCCTGCCGAAAGGTTCACTTCTGTCCCCATCCACCGTAGAGTAAGATTTGTGATACTATTGTCATCTTCGTTACTCTTTGGTCTTTTCCTCAATGACAACAAAGTCGTAGGAAAAAATTGATAAAAAGATCAAGGTGGCTCAACCGCAGCTCTAGGAATTTTTTCTAGGGGGTCGTTAAGAAACTTAAATTAAACAAAATTTAATATAGAGGAAAAGAACTTGAATATATTGAGTTATCGAAAAAAAAAAAAACACACACACACACAAATACATGAAGTTTTACAATTTCTTTCTACAAGTTTTCATATTTTGAAATCGTCTCATGATAGTTTATTATTAGTTGTTATTATCTATTGTCAATATAAGTATGACCATTTTATTTTGTTAAGTTTGTATAATATTTTTGTTTTTATGCAATTGTGGTTATATATTTGTCATTATATATATATATATATATATTTTAAACTCAATGACAAAACTCAACCCCACTTGCACTGTATAATTATTAACCCACACAACCGCATTTATTTATACATAAATAATACAATAAATTGTTGTTTGATTGTAGGATAAGCTAATATGTAATCAGGGTGTACAAGATTTGAACTAAGATGTGCAAAAATATTTTTATGAGTAAATTAAATTAGTAAAGTAATATTATATATATATATATACATATATATATATATATATATTTTTTCAAGTCAGGGGTTGATTGAACCCCCTGAAGTGAATGTGCAGCCGCCCCTGGTGGCTTGACTTATTATTTTGTTGACTAGCTAGTATTAAAAGTTTCTTACTATAGAAAACATTGTAGTACGTTGCAGAAAGCACAAGAGGTTGAGTTGATCATGATAATGGGGTTGCCTCAGCCTTGCAGATTCAAACTGTGCACGACCCTTTTGGTCCTCTACTACATTCTGATCAGCTTCCTCAGCCATACCAGAACTAAGGCCGTTGCAAATTACGTCTATCATAACTGTCCAAACACCATCACTTTCACCACCAACAGTACCTACAAATCCAATCTCAATAACCTCCTCACTTACCTCTCATTCAACGCCACACGCAACACTGAATTCTACAACGCCACTGCCGGGAACTCCGTCGACACTGTCTATGGCCTCTTCCTATGCCGCGAAGACCTTCCCGCCGATACCTGCCAGAGTTGCATAGCTGACGCAACCAAAGACATAGCCCAGCGCTGTCCCATGGAGAGAGAATGTGTGATGAGAATGTGTGAAACCTTAAAAAAAAAAAAAAAAAGATTTTGTTAGGTTCTAAGACTTTAGGATCTAAATGTATTAGAACTTCAACTTGTAATGTGTTGGCAAACCATGATCAAAACATTAAGTCTAGTTTTAGGCTTGCTCAAAGTGTGATTATTTGTAAAGTTGGAATCAATTGATTGCAAAATTTATTGGCTAAATCTGTAAGGCTCGATCGATCGAAGATCGTGCAGATTGTTTTTTCTGCAGAATTTATTGACGTGTAGGGTTTTATGTTTTGCTTCAAGTATAAAAGGAAAAACCCTAGCCACGTTTTAAAAGTTCTTGATATGCTGTGTGTGTGAATCTTTTGTGAGATCTAGAGCTGTTTACCTTCATACACACTTAGGGTTATCAAGATCAAGATTGATGTCAAGAACTTGGTGATCTCTTTGGTTGCTGTTTTAAGAGCTTAAAGAAAAATACAAGTGGGAATACTTGTGGTTGCTGTGGATCAAGGAAAGAAGTAGTCCGTAGACTCGGAGCTGTCACGTGGTTGTGGTAGTAAGTTTTCTACTCGAGGTAGCAATAGGATGTTAGTGGTCTAAGTCTTATTGTAAAACTTCAATTCTTTCATAGTGGATCTGTTTTACCTTGAGGATAGCTAGGTTAAATCTTCCTCAGGTTTTTTACCGGTTTGGTTTTCCTAAGTTATCATATCGTTGTGTTCTTTACTTTTCCGCATTATTTACATGATATGATTTACTTGTGTTAACCTAGATCTAGATAATTTATCTAAGTAATCACTTGGCTAAATAACTAGGTTAATCAACTTATGTTTTAAGGGGTCTAAAAACGTACAAGATTGAGAATGTGATTGTTAGTTAGGAGCACCCAATCTACTTCCCCGCATATTTCAGTTCAGCCTTTTCAAATCCTCTTAATTTCTTTATTGAAAGGGATGAAATAAAAATAGATGCTCGGGGTTGATTTTATGATACAGATTTATTTTTAACAAAAACACTAAAAGTCTAAAAGTATGTATGTATATACAAGGTTGGACCCAAGTGGGGCCCCGCTCCCTTGGTCCAATTTTTTTTAAATAGTTATTATATGTTTTAATTTTGTAATTGTACCCTCTTCTCCTAAATAAGCCTAGCTAATTTCATTCAAATAGCAACTATCCAACCCAAAAACTTAACAAATACAATAAAACATTCACAATGATGATTGTATTTTAGCAAAAAAAAAAAAAACTATTTTACCACCAAAGAACCAAAAAAATCATGTGTTATTGGAGAAGCTAAAGCTAATTTTTTTTCAACTACAGTCAACTGATATTTATTTTATTAAGATTATACCTCTTCCTTCAATTAAAAAACTCAAATTCTCTCTCTTCCTTTATTATTTTAATGAGTTTTTTTTTATATTATTTTAAATGAAGTGTAAAAAAAAAAAAAAAACATTTGATATTGGATGTATTGTAAAGTGAGGTGGTAAAATAAATAAAGTAGTTTTTTGAGATACTAAAAGCTAAAATTTTTAGCACCACCACTGGTAAATGATTGCATCTTAATGTATTTAGAAACAACAATTTTGTGTATTTATAATTTTTTTAATACTATATGGATGCCTATTTGGAGTTTTTTTTTTAACTCCGGCTCCCGCTAGCTTAAAATCCTGGGTCCATCCCTGATTGTTACTTATAAATCATGGACATTTGGAATGTTCGTTTTATTATAAAAGACTTTTTTTTTTCTCTCTCTCTTTTTTGAAAGGTGAAACGAAGTTTTTATGTTTAGCATATTTGCAATTTATGCATCTAACCTCTGTTGTTGTTGTTGGTTTTTTATTTTTTATTTTTTTATTTTTATTTTTATTTTTTTATTTTTATTTTTGGTGGAGAAATAACCTTTGAGTTATTTGTCACAAGAAGATAAACATCTTAAGACATAATTATAGTCCGACAAGAATTTTGAGACATAAGGCCTAAACTCACTTTCATTTAGTGGGGGTGTTGTGGATAACTCTAGTTTAAGGGTATGTTTCGTTGGGGTGAAAACAAGGAGGATGGAAAATAGAGAGATGAAAATAGGGTGGAAAATGGCATTTTCCACTGTTTGGTTGAGAGGGGGAGGTGGAGAGAAAAGTGGTGGGACCCACAAGTTTTCTCTCCTCCCCCTTCAAAATACAATCTCTCCAAATTGGAGTAAAAAGTGGGAAAAATATTTGGACAAAACTGCCCCCACCTTTTTTTTTTTCCTTTGTAACGTTGGCTTTTTGTTTTTGTTTTTTCTTTCTTTGGTTTTGTTAGGTGGTGGGTTCTTCTTCTTTTCCTTCTTTTTTTTTTTTTCTTAATTTTTATTTTTATTATTTTTTGAAGAAAATACTTTTGAATAATTTCTTATGCTATTTTTTGAAATGTCCACTTTCATCTATACACAATTTTTAAAAAAAATTATAATGTATTACTTTTTGTTTTATTTATTAGGGACATGATGGTAAATTTATACAAACTTTATTTTCAACTAAACTAAAAAGTTTTCCATCCCTCCACTTTTCCACCCCTCAACCAAACACAAATGAGGAAAACTAAAAATTTTTCTATCCTCCCACTTTTTCATCCTCCCTCTATTTTCTATCCTCTCACTTTTCCATTCTTCCAACCAAACGGATTCTAAAGGTTCTAATAACAGCTTGTACATCCATTTACCTCTATCCTAATTCGTAATTCTTCACGATTCAAGTAAAATTTGCTTTATTATTGTCTTATATCTCAATAAAAACATTAAAGAAAATAAATTCACTCGGATTAGGTTGGAAATAAATAGGATTTTCTTGGCATCTCTCTCCAGTTTGTAGTGAGTTTGTTAGAAATAGAATAGTTGAGTCTCTTTTGTTGACCTGCATCAAGAGGCCCCATATGCACCACCGATGTCCTCATCATACCTTTATCCTGTTGAGGAATATATTATTATAAGAAGAAAAAAAAAAAAAAAAAAAAAAACATGAAACTGAACAAGGATTGGGTAACTGATTGAACCCTGCTTAAACCTTGCAATTTCACATATAAAGTGGTCTTTAAAGAAGGTGCTAGTCATTGGCGGAAATGACACAACAAACCCAAACCCAATATTAATCCAATATATATTAACCATATCTACTAATGAAAAAAGAAAAAATCATTACCTATATCTGGCCCATTCCTCCAACTAAGGCCCTTCCAGAGTTCAAATACAAAACCTCTCTCTCCTTAAACAAATCCCTAAATTACAAATAAATAAACCCAAATCTGTCTTTTTCAACCAATTCCTATTCACCAATTACAAAGAAAAATAATCCCAAATTTGTCTTACGGTTTCCCATTGTGCCGCCGTCTCCTTGTTGCCTCCCTAACTCGAGGAGCCGCATCTCACCGAACGGTCCACACTCACCTTTAGGCTGTAGCTAACCACTAGTACTTCTCCCTTGCTCTCTCAGTTCACTACAATAATGTTGATTGTATTTGTGTAGCTTTTATATAATATATAATGTATGGCTGGTATGAATAAATGAGTGACTTTTACTTTCTATTTACCATTGAATGAGTGGACTGTATTCGTATAGTCATTGTTGATATGATATTTTGATTATAAAAATATAAAAGTGTTGACTGTTGAAATATAACTTATTTTTTATAATCTTCTAAAAAAAACTTATATTTTATAATAATGCTTTTTGGTTTTTTTTAAAATTTTTTTTTTTTAATTTTTGTATGGAGTTATTATTTGCTTAATAGTTGAAGGTACTAAGATAAAGTTTTTTTTTTACTATACTTACATTGCGTTTGGGATAAACTTATATTGGACAGTTTATTTTACTGTTTAACTTATTTTTCTACTATTCATGGGTCCTACTGTACTATATCAACTAACTTTTAGCTTTATCTATAGTACTTTTAGCAAAAAGTTTTCAATTTCGGCTAAATAAGTTATTTCCAAACAGACCCTTAAAAGTAGTTTATACTTTGCTAATCACAAATTGTAAGTAACTTGCCTATAATTAACACAAAGCAGGAAAAATGTTCAATATTTAGAAACTAGTGTTCAATCCTATGTCTCAATTGTTAAATCTTTACATATTGAACTCTTTAGAAGGGCTTAAAAGTTTATTATTACTCTTGTAGTTGCAACCATTTCTATAGAATTTGTATTTTCAGCCATGAAACTTGTCAAAATGAAATTTTGTAACAAGGTAGAAATGAGTTTTTTTTAGTAATTGTTTAAATGTGTACATAAAAAAGTGTTTTTTTTAGAAAATTTAGTACCATGAAGGAACTAATGACACAACTTTAATCAGTTAAAGTTAACTTACAAATTAAGTATTTTTTTTTCTTTGTACATAAGATTTTTGTTATAGTCATCTTGGCCCTCCTGGAAAGATTTTTTGGCTCTGCCATTGGTGCTAGTCGTCAAGATACTAAAACATTGGTTGAAAACTATAATTAATCACAGCTTTCCAAAATGACTTTTCCTAGATAGAGATATCGCTAATAATGAATGGTTGAAGTGCGAAATATATAGCTACATTCAAAGGATAAGAAAGAAAACAAGGGTTTGCAACCCTAGAGATTGACATGTCAAAAGCATGTGACAAGATGAGATGGAATTAAATCACCATTGTGATCAAATTAGTAGGGTTTTAGCCATCACGGGATACACCTACTAACACAGTGTTTCACTACAGTCACTAATGAAATGTTAATTAATTAATAGGGGCAATCACTTCATCCCAAAAGAGGTTTAAGACAAGAATACCCACCTCACCTTTGACTTTTCAATAGCTTAGCCCATATCCAGTGCGGCTCTTGCTTTAGTCTAGTTAGGCAACTGCTTAAGGCCCTCAAATTGAGGAAGCGTCCCAAATTTTAACCAATTTAGTTAATTCTTTAGTTTAAAAAAGTTAATTTTGTAAGGATACACTTGCCAACATAGTGTTTCACTACAATCACTTATATAGTGTTGATTAATGGGGCAACCACTAAACCACTAAATCCTTTGAACCCAAATCCCAAAAAAGACTTGAGGCAAGTGAGGCTCACCTTATCTCTTCATTCTAGCCTCAAACCTTTTGTCACAGGAACTTAGAAAACATGTCTAAAATGGGCTTGAACCTTGGGAAGTGGGTTGTTGGGCCTAACATTAAGCTATATTAGTTTTGGTAGGGATTTAGGGCTCTTTGGTTAGAGATTTTTAGTATCGTTGTTTAAGTATTCTGGAAATATGTGTGAGTTAAAAAATTTTGTGAAAATACTTGTTTTAGTGTTTAAATACTGAAAATTGTTGTTTAAAATTTAGTACCAGACAACCTCTAAGACTCTAGATATTGGTTGGTATAAGGGTTTGTTTGGAATCCGCTTATTTTGTTGAAACTGAAAACTTTTTACTGAAAGTATTGTAGATAAAGGTAAAAGTTAGTTGAAATAGTATAGTGAGACCCATGAATAATAACAAAAATAAGCTGAATAGTAAAATAAATTGGCAAAATTAATCATGTCAAACGGACACTAAATATCTAATAACTAAAGATCTACCTTAGTGAATTGTTGACTTGCGGATTTTTTTTTAACACGTGAGAGATTGAACCTGGGTAAAATTAATAAAAAGATCAAGGTGGCTTGAATTATTATTTTGTTGACTAGCTATTGTTAAATGTTAATTCACCCCCTTGTGTAATTGTTTCTTACTATTGAAAACATTGTAGAACGTTGCAGAAAGCACAAGAGGTTGAGTTGATCGTGATAATGGGTTTGCCTCAACCTTGCAGATTCAACCTGTGCATGACCCTTTTGGTCCTTTACTTTCTGATCAGCTTCCTCAGCCATACCAGAACAGAGGCCGTTGCAACTTACGTCCATCATAAATGTCCAAACACCACCACTTTCACCACCAACAGTACCTACCAATCCAATCTCAATAACCTCCTCACATACCTCTCATCCAACGCCACACGCAACATTGAATTCTACAACGCCACTGCCGGGAACTCCGTCGACACAGTCTACGGCCTCTTCCTCTGCCGCGGCGACCTCTCCGCCGACAACTGCCAAAGCTGCATCGCCGACGCAACAAAAGACATAGTCCAGCGCTGTCCCACGGAAAGAGTAGCCGTGGGTTGGTACGACGAATGCATGTTGCACTACTCTGACCAGTATTTCTTTGGCAGCATGGTCACCTACCCTTACAGAATCTTGTCTAACACACAAAACATTTCGGACCAAACCCGGTTTGATCAGCTAGTGAGAGCAAAAATTAGCGGTTTGGCAAGTGGGATTATAAATCTTAGTACCGGGGCAAAGAAGTTTGGGACGAAACAAGCGAATTTCACAGCGCTGCAAACTGTGTACACACTTGCCCAGTGCACGCCGGACCTGTCGGGTTACGATTGCACCAGCTGTCTTCGGTTAGCAAGACAGAAACTGCCGAGTGGAAAGCGAGGGGGAAGAGTTTTGTTTCCCAGTTGTATTGCTAGGTTTGAAACTTACCCGTTTTATCTCACGGGTAACACATCGGCGCCGCCGCCAATGCCTGTTCCCGCGCCTCCAACACCAAAAGGTAAAGTTTTCTTTTTAATTTTATTTTAAAATTTTTTTAATTTCACTGCAGCAGATCAAAAGTTGTTGTCCTGGTTTCGCACTTTTCAGTTTCACCAAATATTTTACCCTTTGACTGCCTTAACTTATTTATTTATTGTTCGTTTCAAAAGATTGAAAAATTTGGTGCAAATACAATCACTGGCAAGGCGCGGACATGAAAGTCATGATGAGTAATGTGTACTTACAAGAGTATACACAATAGTGTTGCTAAATAGTTATATTACTATTTTTAGCACCACTAATACTTAAAATGCATGCATAGTAGTGGTGCCATAGGTAAAAAATTTTAGCTTCTTGCTACAGTGCACAACCATTTATGACTGTGCACTGTAGCAAGAAGCTAAAAAAAAAAAAAAAAAAATTTTTTTTTCTCTTTTCTTTCTTTTTCTTTCTTTTCTTCTTCTCTTCTCTTCTTTCTTCTTTTTTCCTTCTCATTTTTTTTTTCTCTCTAGCCGCCAAGTGCCTCCCTCGTCTCCCTCATCCCTTAACTCGCCTACCGCTGAGACCCCATCTCCCCAAACCCATCTCGCCGAGACCCATCTCCCCAAGCCGCATCGCTGATCTGTTCTGTTGGATCTTCATCTTCATCTATTCTATTGGAGCTTGATTTCTGGGTTTGTCTCCAGTTTATGCTGGGTTTGTCTCCGGTTTGTGCTGGGTGTGTGTTTGTGTTTGTGTTTATGCTGGGTTTCCGCCGACCCAGCTCGCCGACCCATGCTGTGTTTGTGCTATGTTAGTGATTTTTTATTTTGTTTATGATTGGTGATTTTTGATTTTGTTTGTGATTGGTGATTTTGTTTGGTCTGAGTTGAGGAAAGATTGATGTTGGGTGTGAAGAGGTAAAATAAATAAAGTAACTTTTGCAGGTGCCAAATAGCTATATTTTTAGCTCCACTGCTTTGGATGCTCTAAACCCGATATTCACTTTCAAAAAAAAAAAAAGAAGGGTTTTAATTTCCTTTAATATATACATGAGTTTTGAGCCAACTGGATCCAAAAAAATTTAAAATTGATTTATTTTGTAGTTAAAGCTAACTTAGTACATAAACATTATTACGCCAATTAATCATTTTTTCTCAATTTTCTTAGGAATTAAGTTGGTTTTAGGAATCAAATTGATCAGTTTTGAAAAGTCTTAGACGTAGTTAGCATAAGCCCAAATTTTAGAATTAAATATTGGAAATTTCTAAAAAAAGAAAAAAAAAAAACCTGGTAAAAATAGACAAAATGGAAATAATATGTTCTTTTCACAATAAGCGGTAATATGTGAGCATTTAATATATATATCTATATATATAGATAAAATTTTACACTAATTTAATTCTAAATATACGTGTGTGAAACTCTTTTTTGGAGACTTGAACCCCAACCATTTTCCGACCCGCAATATACAAGCATTTATACTTGTAGAGTGATCATCACGCTAAATGTGAGCTTGTAATATCTAACATATGAGTGATTCTAGTGAATAATCATTTGTATAAAGAGCAATTATTGATAGGACATTGATATGTTTACATTATACTTACAATGTAAATTTACATTTTACCCTACAAAGTAAAAGAAGAATTTCTCTTATTAATATCATTTTTATTTGTTTTCTATTCATTATTTTAAAAGTTGTGAAGAAAGTTATAGAATTATTAGTTGCATTCCTAGGCTTCTTTCTTGATACATGAGCCCATGTAAGTGGCGAATAATTGTTTGTATATGGAACCATCATTATTATTATTATTATTATTTTTAGATGAAAGATAGATATTTTATTACTTCAAAAAGTATAAGAAACAGTACAGCACTTAGGCTAAACAACTGCACCAGGGAAAGAAAGCCATGCGAAGGAAAAACAAATACCAAGAGAAACAGAAAAACATCACCACGAATACAAAGCTTTCAAAAACAGAGACTAAGAATTTTTCAATGCTAGCATCAACCTCTGATACTCTGCCAGGAAACTGGGAGCCCCTTCCAGAATTACTTTAGGATGTTGTTGAACCTTTCAAAGTTATATTTATTTCTAGAATTCCATAACGCCCATGATATCGTTGCCCATCTTTCCAACTCCATCTATGGAAGCCAATCAACAAGCATCTGGAACAGTGCAAAAAACTCCCTAACATCATTGGGACATTTATGAATTTTACCTAGGCAAAGCGCTCGTACGTTTCTTGCTAAAGGACATTCCCATAGAAGATGGCCAACGGACTCTGGTTTTTGACAGCAATTCTCACACCATGGGTCAACAATAACCTTCCTCCGATGCAAATTTCTCTCATTCGCAAATATTGGAGCAAGCACGCCACACAAACATACGAACCTTGGGTGGAACATTTAGTGCCTAAATCTTTTTCCAGATGGCCCAATTAGAGTTTGCTCTTAAGTGCTCGATTTGGGACCTCTCCTTTAAGCGTAAAGCCACCTGGTATGTAGTCTTTACTATAAACATGTTTGTAGAATTTTCCTTCCATACTAGAGTGTCTCGTGAATTAGTCTTGGACGTATAGTGGAATTGCCAATATTTCCATTCTAGTCTATTGAGCAAAGAGGTCAAAATTTTTTTCTCTATCCCACTGCATTGTAGTAGCATCAATCAAATCACTCACATGTAGGCTAGGCCGATTCTCCCCCAAGAAAACAGGTTTATGTGGCAGGCACTTATGGGTTGATACTTCAATATACCAACCGTCACCCACCCTCAACACTGCCATCAGACTTCTCCACACATACGATGGGTTATTACCAAGCTCTGCGTCCATAAACGAGCGATTGGGGAAATACCTTGATTTGTAGACCCTATAGAATAAAGAGTGTATTGTGAATCAACCTCCATGCTTGTTTAGCTAGTAGTGCTAAATTAAAATCTTGAATATCCCAAAAACCCATCCCACCACTCCTCTTTGAAGTACATAATTTCTTCCAATTAATCCAGTGAATTTTTTTCTCGTCCTTTGTCTGCCCCCACCAATACTTAGCCAAAGTAGAATTAATTGTCTAACATAAAGCCTTTGGTATTCGAAAAATCCCCATAGAGTAAGTAGGAATGGCTTAAGCAACTGTTTTGATAAGGATCTCCCTTCCTGCTTTGGAGATGAATTTTTCTTTCCATCCTATCACTGGCTTGGTAATTTTCTCTTGCAGGTCTTTAAAGGTATTCACCTTTGATTTTCCTCCCACCATAGGGAGGCCAAGGTATTTCTCACAATTCTCCATATATCTCACCCCCATCAATGTTTGGATATCTGCTTTGACCTTTGATCTTGTGTTTCGACTAAAGAAAATGGAATTTTTTTTGTCTATTTATTCGTTGACTTGAAGCCTCCTCATAACAACCCAATAGTTGAAGAAGGTGCTGACATTCCACCACAGTAGCTCGACAGAAAATAAAGCTATCATCAGCAAATAGAAGGTGAGAAATACAAACTCCATTTGTGCATGACAAGATACCATGTAAGTGTTGTGATTCCACCGCTTTTCTAAGCAAAGATGAAATGCCCTCTGCACAAAAGAGGAAAAGTTATGGAGATAATGGATCCCCTTGCTTTATCCCACACGATGTATTGATAAACCCTCTAGGTTCACCATTAATAAGCATAAAGTATGAAGTAGTACACACTGTTTCCATGGCTGGTTGGATCCACCGTCAACAATGCCTAATTTAAGCATAATCTACCTTAGAAACTCCCATTCCACACGGTCATAAGCCTTGTTGATATCAAGTTTGATAGTCATTTGGCCTTTCCTTCTTGTCCTCTTGTTCCTTATCTTGTGTAAAACCTTAAAAGCAACAGTAGTATTATTAGTAATTAGGCGATTAGGAACAAAAGCACTCTGTAAATCAAATATGACAATAGGCAAGATGAGTTTTAGCCGATTTGCTAAAACCTTAGAAACAAACCTGGAGACACATAAGAAAGACTAATTGGTCTATAGTTGTACATTACACCAGCCAAGGCACATGAGAGTGTTGGCATGGTTGGATCCAAACCATACACGTGGAGCAGCTGTGAGCAAAGGGAAAAGAATGTTGGCTGAAGGAGGGGGTCTTTAGTCCGTTCCAACGGCGTGACCATCTTGGGGAAGAGTGATATTTGCAACTAACATGGACACCTAGCACTTGCACAAAAGGGAGATAGCGACCTCCTCTGGTTAGATGCTATTGAACACCCTTTATTGACTGAGCTTGTGTTGGACCACTGTCGGAGACACGTGTGTCACTCTTAGCATCCTTGATGTCCCTTCCCTTGTCTAAGGCTTGCTCCCTATGTAGTAGTAGAGCCGCCCTCAGTTCCACTACCCTGACATTGGCATGCTTTCTCTCTCCTCCAGCCATTGCATAGTACAATAGCTGTATTAGGGTTCAAATGGAGGAATCATGGTTTGACACTTGTCCTTGTCTATTTAGCAACATTCCTCGTACTATAAGAGGGACATGTTGCTAATCCATTAGGGCAAGAACCTAGAGAAACCAAGAGAAAAACCTGAAAGTTTGGGTAGGAAAGTGAGGTAGAGAAAAAAGGCATTCTTTGGGAAAGAACACCACCATTGTACAAAGACCTTCATTTTCTTTACATAATAGAAAACAGAAGAGAGTAAGGGAGATTCTCTTTTAGTCATACCCTATTTGTCCTTTTTTCAGCCCTATATTCAGTTATCTTTCTCTTTGGCCATCCAATGCCTTTGAGAAAGAAAAATGCAGGTGCTCAAGCTGGTTCATGAGAAAACCAACAAGCAGAAGCCAGTGTAGACCATGTCTCCTTGCACACTGAAGGCACAAAATCATTCGAGGAGGTTAGACAGCTCAATAATAGGGACCTCGTGGCAGCCATTGAAGACCTTCAACATTCTTAGGCCACTATGTAGGAAGAGTTCCAATCCTTATGCCAAAGGACAACTACCCCTCAAACCCTACATGGAGATTAAGGACCTTAAGGAGAGACCAAAAGTTCAAATCTTGCTCCACCTCAAAACCAAGATCCACCTCTCAACCAGAGGGCACCTTTGCAGCCCGAGGGACCCTAGGCATCCCCTTACTTAACTAGGGAGGACATCGCACCCATCCTGCTTGAGGCTAGGAAAGCAAAGAGTTCTGCTTATATCAACACGAGGCCTCCTTACCCTGAAGAGATGGCTAGGAAGCCTTATTTTACCAACTACACACCTTTTATCTTCCTTAAGTACGATGGCATGATGGGGAATGCTAGAGAGCATATCAGGAGGTATATGGATGCCTTGACGGCTCACTCTTATGACCATGAGTTGAGACTCAAGGAGGTCTCTAAATCATTAGAGGGTCGAGCCTTCACGTGGTACACCAGCCTTTTGCTAGGGTCAGTTTTAAGCTGGAATGATATGGCTAACAAGTTCATGAAGAAGTTTTTCGCTCTAGATGAGAAGCTTACTTTGTTAGATCTATAGTAAGAGAAGTAGAAGGTATCCGAAGGGTTACTGGATTACATCCATAAGTTCAGAGACCTCTCCTTGATATGCTATGATCTTGTAGAGGAAGAAAGATTGGTGGATATTTGCATTGCTGGTATGCTGTATGAGTACCGCCCTTATTTGGAGAACCTGCAGATCCCATATTTCACAAGATTGGTGGAAGCATCCAGGAGGACAAGCATGTCAGTTAGAAAGCCTGCCAAAGGCTTGACTTCACAAACCCCAAGTGCTCCTAGAAAACCTTGGAAGCGGGAGAGCAAAAAGGTGGAAATAACTGTGGTAAAAGAGCCAAAGAAAGCCACCAAGGGCAGAAAGAGAGAGGGAAGTGGCATTACTCCCCCGTTTTCCTGTCTCGGCAGAAGAGCTATACAGCATCCTAGAAGCCTGGGTGAAGGATGGCGTGATGGTATTGCCCGAGTGCAAACATGAGCCAATAAAGGAGGAAAAACAAGGTGCGCTTTACTGTAGGTATCATAGAAGGAGTGACCACCACACCATAGACTACTACGCTCTGAGAAACATATTCCATGAAAAGGTGGCCAATGGTGATTTGGTCATCAAGAATAGGAAGCGTACAAACCAATGGATGCACAGATCCAAGATAGCAATGACCTTTTCATAGGTTGTGGGGACCTTATGGAAGAAAAGGCTGGGAATGCAGCTAGCAATAGTGCTATACCCGCGCCATTGCAAGATGAAGAGATGACATTGAGAATCCAGCGAGATGATAAAGTTCACATTTTTCTTGAAGGAATAGGTCTCAAGCCATTAGCTAAAAGGGAGGCAGCTCATGCCTTGATTCGAGTGGTGGAAAGAAGCTAGGAAATAGCTACTTCTAAGGGAAGCTTATTGTAGGTGGCATATCAAGAGATCCGGGAGTCAGTGACCTTCTCTACCAGGGATTTGGCCAACCGAGTTGTGGATGGCGAGAGACCCTTATATGTCATTGCTTTCTTGTGAGCCTCCCAAATCAAGAGGGCTTTAATGGATACCAATGTCTCCAACATTTTACCCCTCTCGTCATTGGATGCCATGGGCATTCCACGAGAAAGAATCATTCGAGAGCCACTTTAAGTGGCAGGGATAGGATCGTTGCAATAGTGCACTCTAGGGCATGTATCTTTGGATTTAAGGGTAGGACCCATCAGGGCACGTACTCTCATGCATGTAATGGATGGTGATACTTCATACCATGTTATTTTGGGCCACCCTTGGCTTAAAGCGCACAAAGGAATTGCTTCCGCGTATCTTTAGTGCGTGAAGTTGTTTGGAGAGGTAGGCCTATAACTATTTTGAGGCCACTAGGATACCTTATGATAGGGCAAAGCTCCACTATGCAGAGGCAGCTTTGTATCAGGAGTTTGAACCTGCGGGATAGAATAGGATCCTTCCTTTCAACGCCACCGTTTTAGAAAGGGAGGAAGAAGATAATGGAGAGGTTGTAGAACCTGAGAGACCTCTTAAGATTAGGAGGACCACCAGGCTAGATGGCAAGGTGGTCTATGAGTTCTAACAGTCAAGGGAAGGGGGTCGGGAGAATGGAGGGCCTAACCCCTTTAGCCTTACTCAACAGACAAGAGGGGAGCACATAGTTGAAGAAACTGTGAAGGAAGCCCCTGAATGCATGAATGATGTTGTGAAAAACGTCCAAGAAGAGCTCATTAAGGTCAATCTCAGTGAGAAAGGAAGAGAAAGGATGGTTAAGATAAGTAAAGGTCCATCTGGCAGATCCTTATACCATGGTTGCTCCATCACCTGGTAAGCGTTTCTTGTTATACATAGCCAATACAGAGCAGTCACTGGGGGCTTTGCTAGCCCAGGAGCAGGGAGGTATGGAGAAGCAAGTATACTATATTAGCAAACTTATGAAGAAACCAGAGCTGAGGTACTCCACGGTTGAAAAGGCATGTCTATCCTTGGCATTTTCTTTGTCAAAATTTAATCATTACTTTTTAAAGCATCGTATACAATTGGTGACCAAGAGTATCCCTGTGAAGTATCTCCTAACCCGCCCTCAATTGTCAGGGAGAATGGCTCAATGGGCCATCCTGACATCGTGCCATAATATCAAGTGCATAAGACCATCCACCATTAAAGGGCAAGCAGTGGCTGACTTGCTAGCCAACTTCCCAGGGATTAGTGATTTCTCTCTTCCCTAAGAGGATGTCTTGGTGACAGAAGAGCAAGAATGGTTTATGCACTTTGATGACTCGTCTACATCTTAGGGAGGGGGAATAGGAGTAGTGTTGAAGTCACCTAGGGAAGAACACACGTTTGCTTATAAGCTACGTTTCCCCTATTCAAACAACGAAGCAGAATATGAAGCCCTAGTAGTATGACTGAAGGCTGCTAGGAGACTTGGCATAAGAAGGTTAAAAGTATTTTGGGATTCCAACTTAGTCATTAAGCATGTTGAGGGAAGGTTACAAGGCCATTGTACAGGAATTCATAAGACACTTCACCTCCATAGAATGTAAAATGATTAACCATAATGAGAATAAGTTGGCTGATTCACTGGCCTCCCGAGCCACTGTATTCAAGAAAAAAAAGATGACACTTCAGGTAAAGAAACAGCCCGGCCTGATCAAAGGCGGGTTGTGCCTCCCCGAAGATTGGCGAGAACCTTTATTAAAAGCAATGATCCAAGGTAGGGATATTGGGACAAGTTTGACATTAAATATGAAAGACTTCCTCAAGATCAATGGGGATTTATTTATTTATTTATTTTTTCAGAGAAGCAGAAGGGTTGCTAATGAAGTGTGTCTTAAGGCAAGAAGGGTTGACACAGCTGCATAGGTTACACCATAATGTTTATGGGGTAAACCTTGATGTCGGCCTATACAGTCTTCTGTACAGAAGACTGTAGAGGCTAGGGGTCTTTTGGCCAGAAATGGCCAATGATGCCAAGGGAGAGCAGAGAGACTGCAAAACTTGTTCTATCATACCCCCAGATCAAGCAAAAGTGCTAAATAGTGAAGTACAAGAAGAAGATTGGCAGGATCTGTACTTGAGATACCTTTTAAAGGGTGTACTACTCGTTGATCGGTTAAAAGGGAAGAAGCTAAAGAAGTATGCAATAAGATTCAAGATGGTGGATGTGAAGTTGTTCAAAAGACGCATCCAAGGGAAATGACTGGTATGCATTCCCAACAAAGAGGTGAAGGGAATTCTCTCAGATTTACACGAGGGAGAGCCAGCAAGACACCCTGGTGGCAGAAAGTTATGGCAAATGGCTTTGCACCGGGGATACTACTAGTCCACCATGCAAATAAATGCCCAGGATTTCACCAAGAAGTGTCAGGAATGTTAAAGGCGAGGAGATGAGATACATACCAGCCACCAAAGCCTCCATCCAACTATGACTCCATCTCCTTTCCATAGTTGGGGGCTAGACTTCATAGGTCCCATAAATCCCCCTTCTGAAGGATGTGTTACTAAAACCGTTTTAGTAACATTATCACCAACTATATGCCAATATTTTTGGAAAAAGAAAGGTGACATACCATTTGCCTTGGAGATTTTGAAGGATGCATTTGCAATAGTGCTCGCTTTACCTCATTTGGATTAAGGTTGGAGGAGTGTGTTATTCATATCTGGTGTAACTACCCTCTCCACTGAATCCAAAACTGGCCCCATGACATTTGCAATGGAGAAAAGTTTTTTGTAAATATATCTTAGCCACCATCTCTTTATGCTCTTCAGAAGTGCACATCTTCCATCATCATCCTCAAATCCTACAATACGATTCTTTTGACGCCTTTGGCTAGCCCTTTGATAAAAGTATATTGTATTCTTATCCCCGCAGGTAGCCAAATAGATCTAGATCACTATCTCCAAAATAGCTCATCCTAGAATAAGATGGAATTAATTTCGTCTCTCACCTTTTGAATCTGGGCAAGATTATCAAGATTATTCATAGGCGTGAGGATCTCCAACTCTTTATATTTCTCATCCAGCATAGACTTTGAGTTTCCAAGGGTTCTACTCCACCCAACTAAAGACTTACGGCATTGTCTTATCTTATTGAACAAACGGTACATTGGGCTTCCTGAGTTAGTCTCTCTATTCAGCTTCCAAGATAATATTTTCACATTCTGGATGGGTGGACCACTTCTCCTCAAACAGCTTTAGGATCTTCTTTCTTCTAGAAATTAGGCCGGTCTCTTGGGTTGAGAGCAAGATCGGGTCATGGCCTGAATAGGCAGCTTGGAGGTGACGAACCTTTGCTTGTGGGAACAACTCCCTCCATTCAAGAGTAGCACAAGCTCGGTCCAATCTTATTCTTCACTTCTCATTATTGATATATATATATATATATATATACACAATATATATATATATATATATTTATACATATTATTATTTTTCGCTTCTCATTCTTCTTCTTTTAACTATAAGTAGTGGGTTAGGCTGAAGCCAATAACAAAATTGAAAACACAATGGGTCTATTTGCTTTGGGTGAAAAACGGAGATGCTGAAAACTGAGAAGTGAAATAATGTAGTGATTACCATTTTCTCTTTGTTTGGTTGACAAGAAAACCCAGTAGAAAGAAAGAGGGGCAGAGAGTATTTTATCCTTCGACCCCACATAATATTTTTCCTCCGAAACGGAGAGAGCACAGAGATGAAAACTTCCCTTGCTAAGAAAAATAAAAGACAAATTAACGATATTGTCCCATATCTCTCAAATGATTAATATGGTGTAATTTAAATAATTCTTTTAGTCAATTTTTTTTCTTATTATATAAAATAAATGAAATAGAGAAAATGAAACAATATAATATATGTGATTCTTCTGCTTTTATATGTTGTCATTCCCTTTTACTAAATTGATTGATTACAATTTTTTCTTATATAATAATTAGTGAAAATATTTCTCCTTATATGTAATATTATGCAAAATGGCATAATAGTAAACAAATATAAACTATCTTTTTCGTCCTCCTAATAACTAAAGAAAAGTTATGTTAGTACTACTGTCTATCCTTAGCGTGATGGTCACTCTATAAGTACAAAGTTCTTGTGGAGTAGGGGAGCAATAGTCAAGTTTCAAGTCTCCAAGAGGAAATTTTATACATATATACTCTTAGATTAGGTTAGAGTAGAATTTGTATCTTGTAAAAAATAAAAAAACTGTGTTAGTCAATGTATATAATCTCAATTCTAAATTCTAAAGCTCGACAAGTAATGTATTTTGTGCTTTTCTCCCTTAATCTCTCTCTCAATTTCGGTTCTCTCTCTTTTCTTGGAGGTTTGGTTCCCTCAAAGCAGTCCCTAATCAGCTCTTTTAATACCCAATCATTCCGCACGCATAAACTTCTTCACCATTATCAATCCCACACATTCCTGAAACCCTATCTTGAATTCTTATACACGCCTAGAAAGTCATCCTAATTAACTCACTCAAGAACGAAATCCACACTTGATCTTGTCAATTCAAGTTGATCTATTAACCTCCCTATGTAGGTCACCTAGTGGATGAATTTTCAACGAGAGGATAATACAAAGGTTGTTGTCTCACAGTAATAAACAGAAAATCCGTGCCCCTTCTTCCATGTGCTAAACAGAAATATTTGGGATACTACCCACATCTTGTGGTCCTAAAGAGAGTGATGTGAGGTTATTTTGAAACCACATAGATCTTTTCCAATAAGTTTATTACAGAAAATCTTCAAGAAGATCCTAGGAGTGCTAAAGGTTCAAGTTCATTTAGACAAGCTTTGTTTGTGGAGGAGATTCTGTTAGGAAGATTTCAAAGATTCTACTGTGGTTGGGAGGCAAACATGACTATTGCATAACAGAGAGTTCAGATGTGCAAAAGTTTTGTGAATAGGCTATTTGTAACTTTTTTTCCTATAATGAAATTTTTATGGGATTGGACCCTAGAGTGGTTTTTCCATTGAAGAGGTTTTCTATTGGTTTTATACTTCGATACCAAATCATGTGTTCTTACTTTTACTGCTTCCATTATATTTGTTGTATTAGATTTGGTACCTGGTAATTGTGGTTGAACTGGATTCAATATATCAAAATTTGTGTAATAAATCACTAACTTGTTAAATCCGCTGCCTAGATCACATATGGGTCTAAACTAGAATTTTCATTTTCTATCCTCCTACCAAACACACAAGAAGAAAAAATTAATATTTTCTTTATGGGTTTGTATCATGGCAAACATTGAAGATACTATTCGACCAAACAAAGAAGAAAGCATTGCTGGGTGCTACAAATTGTGGTTGGTTTATTCGTTGGCTACAGCTTCCTTCTATTTTCAATTTTAGAATATAGGTTATTGTTCTGGTAGCTCTTAATCAAGAGTGTCAACTGGTTAGTATTCAATCAAAAAAATAATATTTATAATATTATTTTGAATAGCATCACTAATTATAAAGATATAAACCATTCTATTGTGTAGCTTACCAATGAACCAGAATATTGTTTATGCAGGGAAAAGTCATATCTCATCACTGACAATTGTTGCCATTGTTGCTCCCATAATAGTCTCAGTGGTGCTATTCTTTATGGGCTACTGCTTCCTTATAAGAAGGAAAGCAAGCAAAACTATACAGGAAGAAAATGGTAAAGAATAAACTGTTGGATTTTATTAATTATATTCCCTAATGTCAAACTTGTAGTGACTTACGTTTACTGTTTTCTTCTGCAGCTGCTAATGAAATTTCGATTGTAGAGTCCTTGCAATTTGATTTTGCTACCATTGAAGCTGCCACCAATAAGTTCTCAGATGATAAAAAACTAGGTGAAGGTGGATTTGGTCAGGTTTACAAGGTACATGATAGTTTTTCATTATTTGGTTACTTTTCGTTGATAATTCTACTCATTTATGTATAGTTAATTCAGAGCAAGCTAAATCTTTTGTATTATTGAATTAGAAAGGTAAATAATTCTAAGTTGATGTATATTTTCAGGGCATACTTGCAAATGGACAAGAGATAGCTGTAAAGAGGTTATCACGAAGCTCTAGACAAGGTGCAGGAGAATTTAAAAATGAGGTTGTATTGGTAGCCAAGCTTCAACACAGAAATCTTGTACGGCTTTTGGGATTTTGTTTGGAAGGAGAAGAAAAGATACTTGTCTACGAATTTGTGCCCAACAAAAGCCTTGACTACTTTCTATATGGTTTGTTCCTTGCAATCATATTTTTATTTTTATTGTCTTAGGAAATGTGAGATTAAGTTTTAACCTCAAAGGGAGGGCCAAATCCATTCAATAAGGGTCTAGCTTGCAGCTTACTTAGCTATTTAGAAATTCATCATGGTCTTGTGTGACATACAAGAGATGAAAGGATTAAATTTCTTTTCTATATATAGTTTTCAAAAAAAAAAAATTTCTGAAGTTAATTGATTTAGTTGAATGTGTATGTGAATTTAATCGATTATTCTAATTAGAATATGGAATTTTGATGAATGTGTAGAACCTGAAAGGCATGGAAAACTAGATTGGTCAAAACGTTACAAGATTATTGGTGGGATTGCTCGAGGAATGCTTTATCTTCATGAAGATTCACGACTTAAAATTATACATCGTGATCTTAAAGCTAGTAATGTTTTATTAGATGAGAACATGAATCCAAAGATTTCAGATTTTGGAATGGCAAAGATTTTTGCTGTTGACCAAACGCAGGCAAACACTAGTAGGGTTGCTGGTACATTGTAAGTTCTGAATTCATTTGATCATCCTACAAATAATATACTTATAAGGCAAATAAGTTCAGGAAAAAAAATCAAATAATTTAGATTTTGCATAGTTACTCCAAACTTCTGTCGCTATAGCTTGCATGTATTCATGGAGTAATGTTATAAGCTGTACTACACGAATAACATTGTTTACATAATTGCATTAGCATTTCTAATTACTTTCTTTTTATCAATATTAATAATGTGGTATCGATGTGTTGTTTTGCAGTGGTTATATGTCTCCAGAATATGTTATGCATGGACAATTCTCGGCGAAATCTGATGTGTATAGCTTTGGTATATTAATTTTAGTGATTTTAAGTGGCAAGAAAATCAATTCTTTTTATCAATCAGATGGTCCACCAGACCTTTTGAGCTTTGTGAGTATGAATAGATCTCATGTTTTTGCAAATTTCATCATATCCAATTGAGAGTAAAGAGTGTAACTTTCTAACATTACCTTACCAATTGGCGTAGGCTTGGAAACATTGGGAGGACGGAACACTACTGGAATTTTTGGATCCCACTTTGGGAGATTCTTACTCGAGAAATGAAGTGATTAGATGTCTTCAAATTGGCTTATTATGTGTACAAGAAAATCCAGTTGACAGGCCCACAATGGCTTCAATAGTCCTCATGCTAAACAGTTACTCTATTACTCCGCCATCACCTCAAAATCCAGCATATCTCCGAACAGAGCGAAACATGCCATTGTCTATCAATGAGGCATCCATTACTGAAGTATACCCTCGATAAAGGGCTTCACTTGAATTAGTCTGTTCATTAGTCATAGAAGCTTGAACGTTGAGTTGCATAAGGGATTTGAGGGTTTTAAGGGATTTGATTAGATGTTTTGCATATTAGTATAATCTCTAAAACAAATTTAATTGGTACGCCTGTAATGGTGAATGGAGATGATTTTGAATAAGAATTTTATGATGATTTGAGAATGTCTCCTATTTTGTTGTGTTTGGTGGTGATGTTAAATGCCCCTAGGTGGTGATGCCTAGGGTTTGCAGATTCTAGGTGGTAAAGCCTACGATTTGTACTGTTGTTTCTTTTGTTCTTCTTTTATCTCTATTTTCCTACTATGTTCTATATCACACGATCTGTAAGAAGTTTGCAATTTAATACGCATAAATGATATAAAAGATAAGAAAGATATTCAGAAGACCAAGTTGTACTTCAATTTTGAATTGCTAAGAACATGCCTAGTTAATTGTATTATCATGGCCTAGGTGGTTTGACATAGTATGACAGTGGCTTGCTATTCACTGATATTTTAAGACCTGATCACCCCTACGTTTGTTTGGATAGATTCCCTCAACACCAAATATTTTACAACATTTTACAGAAGATTTTATGCTTAACAAAAATCAGTTTTAAGTTTGACCAAAATTTACAATGAAACAAACATTGTAAAATGCTGAAAATATTTTGTATAAAACATTTTACAGCAACAAAGCGCAACCAGGTAAAGATTTTTAACAAATCTCCCCTGGCTGGCTGCCAATGCTCATGCTATCGATAGTTCTGAGACATGAAGAAAGAAAAAGGAGGGGAAAATAAGATAAGGGATAAGAAAGACAAAAGAAAGGAGGTGAGACATGAAGTAAGAAAAAGGAGGGGAAAAAAAGATAAGGGAGAGAGTCAGAGAAGAAAGACAAAAGTAAGGAGGTGGGCGTGGGGTTGGGGTGAAAGTATGTGGTGGGGAAAATACACTACAAAAAACGCGGGCTATAGCCGTGTTTCTTAGATAACTTGTAGCTGTGTTTTTTACGTTTTAAAACGCAGCTAAAGGTTGCCTATACGGCTGGACCTATAGCCGCGTTTTTAGAACGCGGCTGTAGGTAACCTTTAGCTGCGTTTTAGAATGAAAAAAACGCAGCTACAGGTGACCTATAGCCGTGTTTTTAAAAAACGCGGCTATAGGTCCAGCTGAATAATTTTTTAAGGGTGACCTATAGCCGCGTTTTTCAAAAACGCGGCTATAGGTAACACCAAATTTTTTTTTTTCTTCAGCTTCCCACTTACGCTTCCTTTGACAGTTTCACATCTGGGTAGCCTTTTTTTTTCTTTTTTCTTTTTTCCTTTTTCTTTCTTCCTTCTTCACATCTGCACATCTGGGTAGCCTCTTTTTTTTTTTTTTTTTTTCTTCTTCACATCTAGGTAACTCTTTTTTTTTTTTTTTTTCTTTGTTTCTTTGCAACTACTTTTTTTTTCTTTCTTTCTTTCCTTTTTTCTTCATCTCAAGCACACTGATTTGTCTATAGATCTAGTTATTTTATGTTTAGTTAGTAAGAAAATGGAGGAGATGCTGAAAATTTTGAATGAAATGGATAGCCTGCGTGTTTTGAATTTTTTGGGTGTGTTTGTATTGTGAGTATGTTGTGTTTGATTTTTAATTTTCTGGGTTTGTGTTTGATTTTGAATTTTTTTCTATCTGAATTTCGAATTTTCTGGGGAAAAATAAAAAAAAACCCAGAATTTTTTTTTTAAAAACCTATAGCCGCGTTTTTAAAAACGCGGCTATAGGTCCGAAGCCGCGTTTTTTAAACGCGGCTATAGACCCCTTTTTTTGTAGTGATAGTTAAAAGAAAAAGGGAGAAAGGGAAGTATGTGATGGAAAAAATAGTTAAGAAAAAAAGAGGGAGAAAGGGAAGTATGTGGGGTGAAAGTATGTGGAGAAAACATTTATGTAGAAATTATTAAAAAAGTATATTGAATTGATTTTTTTTTAATGTACAGAACTTATCTAATTAAAAATAAATTAACGTCACTTTTTTTAAATTTAATTATTTTTTGAGAAACAAGGGAAATTTAAGTTGATATTAAAATTTGAAAATTTTATTTTTTGAATTTTATGTAATGGATTACAATTCTAATATCTCTCAATTTGATGTGTACAATATAATTATAAGAGACAATTAATTAAATTTTTATTATAGTTATTATAATAATAAAAAGAAATAAAATTGCTATGTTGAGAATGTTTTTATAAAAAATTCTAAGTACTAGGTTTTTACTAATAGACAAAAAAGTAATTTAAATATTTAATTTAAATTAAAACTAATAACATCTTTTCGTTAAAAATTTGGTGTGAAAGTATTAAAAACGTAACATATATCAATAAAAAAATGTTCAAAGATACCAAACATGCATTCCATACCTTTTCAAACCGGTCAAAATTCAATTCAACATAATTACTTTATAGTAAAAGTTTCGGTACGTATCATACCAAATGTAATTTTCTAAGGAAGTACATTATGTCATAATTCATTCTGAAACACGTCCACTGAGAAGTCGTTCAAACTTTACTTGGAATAATTTGAGTTGCTTGACTTGCTTTGTTGACGAGAGTCAATGAACTTCGTAAATGTTTATAACTGACTATATTTCAACATTGGCTTGATCTATATATATCAAAGCAATTGTCTTGCTGGAAAATTGTTCAATTTTCTGAAAATCAAATGGTAGCAAAAAGCAAAGAAGTTGGTTTGGTCATGATAATGGGCGAGCCTTCCATCAACTTCTGCATGACCCTTTTGGTCCACTCCTTGCTGACCATCATCTCCCATAGCCAATCAAGAATCGAAGCTATTCCAACTTACAGCAAACATTCTTGCCCAAACACATCCACTTTAACCATCAACACCCCCTACCAATCCAACTTCAATCAACTCTTAGCTTACCTTTCCTCCAATGCCGCCCACAACATCGAATTCTACAAGGCTACTGCCTCCGCTTCCTCCTCCACTACGGGCTCTGTCGACGATACTGTCTACGGCCTCTACCTCTGCCGTGGCGACATGTCACCTGTTGTCTGCTGAGACTGCATCGCTGGAGCAACCAAAGACTTAATAATTTGCTGTCCAGTGGAGAAAGATGTGGTGGGTTGGTACGAAGAGTGCATGTTGAGATACTCAAACCGCTATATATTTTCCAGCATGGCTCCTGACCCAGCCGATTACAATTGGAGCCTATCGAATGTGTCAGAGCCAGACCGGTTTGACCAGTTAGTCTAGGCAACAACGAACGAGTTGGCAACCCAGCTTTCAATCGTTAACACTGGAGCCAAGAAGTTTGGGACAAGAGAAGCGAGTTTCACAACGTTTGAAACGTTGTACACACTTGCCCAGTGCACGCTGGACCTGTCCGGTGCCGATTGCTATAGATGTCTTAAATTTGCGATTGCTAGTTTGCCGAGTTGTTGTAGTGGAAGGCAATTGGGCTTAGTTCTCACTCTAGTTGTAATATTAAGTATGCAGTGTCCCCGTTTTACCTGACTCCGACTGAACAACTTGATCCCAAATCACCAATAACACCGAAAGGTGAATTTCTAAATTTTTTTATTTTTTTTTTGGTAGAAAACGCTGATATTATAAAAAAACTAAGGAAGAGGTTCAGATACAAAGTTCAGAGGGCATACCCTCTCATAATACAACCCAGTACAATAAAAAAGAAGCAGAAAAGAAAGATCCACAGGGGGACTATGAAAAATACAAAAGCCTTGGTTAGAACTCGAACCCTTCCTAGCCAGGAGGTCTGCGCATTTGTTGGCTCCACGAAAGCAGTGCTTCATCTTCACCTGAGGAATCCGGTTGATGAGGGTCCTGCAATCCATGATAAGAGCAGCATGATGAAGATTAGGATTAAACGCTTCTGTCACCCACCCAAGGACAACTCTAGCATCAACTTCAATTTCAACAGCCAACATATTTAAATTTACACAAAGTATAAGCCCATCCCTTGAAGCCCATAATTCAGCCTCTACACTGGTTGTTACCCCTATGGAGCGGGTAAAACCTCTCACCCAATTCCCGTTATCGTCCCGGATCTAACCACCACCACCTGCCATACCCGGGTTGCCTAGGGAGGACCCATCTGTGTTAAGCTTATACCAGCCAGGGTCAGGCTTGCTCCACCTAATATTAATGGAGTGCTTCCTTTTTCCTATGACGGATCTAGCAGCACAGAAAAAGAATTCAAAAGCAGCAGCTTGGACTTCCTTGAGAAGGTCATGGTTAGGGCGCGAGCTTTTAAAAACTATATTATTTTGGTGGAGCCAAAGCCTCCAAACAGCAAAGGGGAAGAAAGTCTTCCAAGGGCCGGGTTCCACCCAAACTATACCACACTCACAATTAACTTTCAGCCAAGAGCACAGATCCATATTGTAGAAATTAGGGATGAGAGAGGCAACTTGGATATTCTCCCAGAAACACTTCGCTCTAATTAGGGATGCTAAGAATCAATAATCATGAACTTTCAAACATTATTGTCATCATTGTCTACAAAGGACCTCTAATTAGGAATCATTTTATCATTTAGCTTTGCAATGTAACATATTATTGTTTATGCAGGAAAAAGTCAAATCTCATTGCAGACAATTGCCGTTTGGTAACGGTATACTGCTACTTTAGAAGGAGGCAGAGAAAAAAATACAATGTTGAAGAAAATGGTAAACAATGAACGACTTGATTGCATAACATTTTCTTTTATTTCCTAATGTTTACACTTGAAGTTACGTAATTATCTGTTTGGTCTTGCTAATGATATTTCTACAGTCCTTGCAATTTGATTTTGCTACAATTGAAGCAGCCACCAAAAAATTCTCTGCTGATAACAAGCTAGGTGAAGGCGGATTCGGTGTGGTTTACAAGTTATAGAATTAGTTTACCATTTTTTTTTTGGGGTGAGGATTCTACTCAACAACTATAGATAATCTAATGCATGCAAATTGTTCTAAGATCGGTTGAAGTATATTCTTACGGCATACTTCCTAATGGACAAGAAATAGCTGTGAAGAGGCTATCACAAAACTCTACAAAAGGATAAGAAGAATTCAAGAACGAAGTTGTAATGGTAGCTAAGCTTCAACACAAAAATCTTGTTAGGTTATTGGGATTTTGCTTGGAAGGAGAAGAAAAAATACTTGTTTACGAATTTGTGCCCAACAAAAGCGTTCTCTACTTTCTATATGGTATGTCCCTTATAACCATATGTCTAAGGATTAAGGTTTTTAAAAAAGAGTCTTATTTAATTTAAAGTTTGTATATATCTGATAAGTTATTAGTGTTGTTTTAGGAAAAAATGGATGCTAAGAAATCAAAGACTGCATCTCAATGTTCGATTGTGAATGATAGTGATGTGAATTGCCTAATTTTATCTAGCCATTGTAGTAAGCAATGTCAAGAGGATTCCTTGAAAGAAAATGAAGATTTTGAACTCCGTTTGAAGATATTGAGCTTATTTTATTTTGATGGGTTTTAATTCTATGCCAGAATCTATTACACAAGTATATATATAATTTTTTCAGTATAATCAAATTTAAATTTTTTTTGTTATTTTCTCAAGGTTGTTGAAATAATTTGTAAAATTGCTCATTATAGATTTCAATTATTTGGATCACTAAATTTAGATTAGAAATATGTTATTGAAATTAGTATCTCTTTACCTATTCATGCAAAATACATGATTTGTAGTGTTTGTTATGAACATGTTATTAATGTTACTAGCTAATGTGATTATTGGTGGCAAATGTATTCTTTGGAGTTCTCATTCACAGGAGAACTACAAGGTCATTGTTAGTACTAAGGATTTTTTTTTAAAATTTTTTTTATTGATGATACTATTGTCAATAGTAAGGATTTTGTATTCTTTGATGTTGGTATTTTTGTCATTCATCGTGGGGATTGTTGTTGATGTTGTTAAATTAGTACGTTTTAGTTATATCTATATTATGTATTGTAAATATAATTTGCATAGTAATAATTTTTTGTATGCTTATTTAGTTTAATGAAAATATTTCAGACCAATGCTGGAGGAGGAGATTAAAATATTGATGAAAACATAGAAGATGACTCTGAGGAGGAAGATGACTCTCATAAGGACAATGACTTAGATGATGATTGATCTTCCAATATATATGTTTTCAAGCTTGGTGAAGGATATTATAGCTTTCATGTATTAATGAACATCTGATGCTATTTGGTAGACCTTTTAATATTTTTGTTTTTATTGTATTATGCAATTATTAGTTTTGGACAATTAGGGATTTGTGCTTATTATTTGAATGAAAAAACTTTTGGGAGATTTATGTTATCTTGCAATTAAAGTATTACAAAAGATCTCTCTTCTATTATCAACAAAGTTATTTTGTTGCAAATAATGTATTAGTGACGTGGTAAATAGTTTTTAATAACAGGCAAAGTTCATCAAAAAAGGTAAATGTTCATATTGATAATGTATTGTTGTCGACAAACCAAGTATTTTACGATGGCTTTTAGTAGTCGGAAAACTACATTAACGACGACTATAATTCATCACAAAAGTTATTTTCGACGACAAACCAAGTACTTACGTCAGCTTTTATTTGTCAAAAAATAAGTTAAATAGTAAAATAAGTTGGCAAAAATAATCTTTGCCAAACGGACACCTAGTTAGCATGAGCCGAAATCTTAGAGCATGTTAATGGAATTTGCCAAAAAATAAAAGAACCGGTAAAAATAGACAAAATGGGTGTGATATGGTTCTTTTCACAATAAGCAGAAATATGTGAGCATATAATATATATATATATTTATATATATATATGAGATAAAATTATACATTAACATAATCTAAGTGTATGTGTAAAACTTCTTTTGGGAGACATAAACCTTAACCCTTGCCTGCCTTGCACCCCAAAAGCACTAATATTTATAAAGTGACTATCACACCAAAGGTGACCCTGTAATATCTAATATGCGAGTGGTTCTGGTGAATAATCATTTGTACAAAGAGCAATTATTGATAGGACATCATATATTTATATTGTAGTGGTTCTGGTGAATAAATTTACATTTTACCATACAAAGTAAAAGAAGAATTTCTCTTATTAATATCACTTTTATTTGTTTCCTATTCATTATTTTAAAAGTTGTGAAGAAAGTTATAGAATTAGTTGCGTTCCTATTCTCATTCTTCTTCTTTTAACTATAGGTAGTGGGTTAGGCTCAAGCCAATAACAAAATTTAAATCACAATGGGTCTATTTGCTTTGGGTGAAAAACGGAGATGCTGAAAACTGAAGTGAAATAATATAGTGATTACCATTTTCTCTTTGTTTGGTAGACAAGAAAGCTCAGTAGAAAGAAAGAGGGGCAGGGAGTATTTTATCCTTCGACCCCACTAAATATGTTCCCTCCTAAACGGAGAGAACACAGAGATGAAAACTTCCCTTGCTAAGAAAAACAAGACAAATTTACGATATTATCCCATATCTCTCAAATGATTAATATGGTGTAATTTTAAATAATTCTTTTAGTCAATTTTTTTTTCTTATTATATAAAATAAATGAATAGAGAAAATGAAACAATATAATATATGTGATTCTTCTTCTTTTATATGGTGTCATTCCCTTTTACTAAATTGATTGTTTACAATTTTTCCTTATATAATAATGAAAATATTACTCCTTATATGTAATATTATACAAAATGACAAAATAGTAAACAAATATAAACTATCTTTTTCGTCCTTCTAATAACTAAAGGAAAGTTATATTTGTTTTTTAGTTATGAGTTTAGTATTGGTTGATTCCTTGACACGTGTTTGCAGCTGAATTGGTGGCTAGAGCTTATATTAGGGCTAATTCAAGTGTCGGATGTAATTGCGTTCAATTGTCTTGGTTAGTTAGAGTTGGTTAATTCTAGCACATGCATGAATTAATTAACACATTTAGATTTGTTAAGATCAATTGGAAGCCTTATTTAACACGTGTTAGTACAACTAAACATTCTTAGCGTGATGGTTATTTTAGAAGTAAAAAGTTTTTGTGAAGTGAGGGGGCAAAGATCTGGTTTCAAGTCTTTAAAAGAGAGTTTCACATACATATATTCTTATATTAGGCTAGATTGAAATTTTTATCTTGTATCAAAAAAAAAAAAAAAAAAAAAAAAATTGTGTTAGTCAATGTATATAATCTCAATTCTAAGTGCTAATTTTGTGCTTCTCTCTTAGTGTTTCTCTCTCAATTTGGGTTCTCTCTCTTTTCTTGGAGGTTTGGCTCCCTCAAAGCAGTCCCTAAACAGCTCTCTTAATACCCATTCATTCCGCACGCATAAACTTCTTCACCATTATCAATCCCACACATACCTGAAACCCTATCTTCATTTCTTATCAACCTCAGCTCAAACACGCATAAAAAGTCATCCTAATTAACTCACTCAAGAAAGAAATCCACACTTGATCCTTTCAATTCAAGTTGACCTTTTAACCTCCCTATATAGGTCACCTAGTGTATGAATTTTAAACGAGAGGATAATACAAAGGTTGTTGTCTCCCAGTAATAAACAGAAAATCTGTGGCCCTTTCTTCCACGTGCTAAACAGAAATATTTGGGATACTACCCACATCTTGTGGTCCTAAAGAGAGTGATTGCAAGGTTATTTTGAAACCGCATTGATCTTTTCCAACAAGTTCATTACAGAAAATCTTCAAGAAGATCCTAGGAGTGCTAAAGGTTTTAGTTCATTTAGACAAGCTTTGTCTGTTGTGGAGATTCTGTTAGGAAGATTTCAAAGATTCTACTGTGGTTGGGAGGCAAACATGACTATTGCAGAGGCTATAATAGAGAGTTTAGATGTGCAAAAGTTTTGTGAATAGACTATTTGTAACTGTTTTTCCTATAATGATTTTTATAGGATTGGACCTAGGGTCGGAGCCAGGATGTTGATTGGAAGGGGGGAGCATTAGAAAAATTAAAATCCACTAATATCAACTTTTTGAAATGTTGTTAGAGAATTTTTCGAAAGTTGGATATCAAACATTTTCTGAAATATGGAATATTGACAAATTTTGGAATTCAGATATTGAACACAATTAAATTTTTAACTACATAATTAATTATTTGTGTGACATTATGCAATTATTTATTAACTATGAAATAGATTTATTTGTTCTTATTATGCAATAATTTGCATTACACTTTTATTTCATTATGTATTTTTTTTTTTTTTTTGAGAAACAATTTCATTATCTAATTAAATATTCAACTAAACTAAAAGATGAAACTCACCCACGCTCTAACTTAATTTCTTCAGATGAAATAAGAATACAATGGCATCTAAAAGAGAGTAAGAGAATGATCCCAATGCATGTGTGGCTAATAATTGTCCACGCTGCAAGCTACAGTACCGCCAAGATTACAAAACATAAACAAAGGCATCTGGTGCTATTCTTTATGGGCTACTGCTTCCTTATAAGAAGGAAAGCAAGCAAAACTATACAGGAAGAAAATGGTAAAGAATAAACTGTTGGATGTTATAAATTCTTATATTCCCTAATGTCTTCAAATTGGCTTATTATGTGTACATGAAAATCCAGTTGACAGGCCCACAATGGCTTCAATAGTCCTCATGCTAAACAGTTACTCTATTAGAGCATTCACAGTAGTGAATCTAAAATTTTAGCTATTTAGCTACACAAAAAATCACTTTATCTATTTTACCTACACACATGCTACAGCAGTGGATCTATTTTAGCTTTCAACACAATAAAATAATATAAACATCACAATAAAATAATATATCTATTACAATAAAATAATACATCCCACTAAAAAAACACCACAAACTGATCATCGTCACAATTCACAACCACCGCCAACCAAGAACAACCACCCACAAAAACCTTTCAGCCAGCCACATCCACCTCCACCACCACTCCACTAGCAACAACCTCTATGTGACAACCACAACCCACGGCAAGAAAAAAAAAAAAAAAAAATCAAACCACCACCAACACAGCCACAACCATATATAGCCCAACACAGCCACAACCACCAACACAGCCCACGACAACCACAACCACAGCTACCAAACCACCACTAACCCAGCCAACAAACCGTCATTTCAACCACAATCCACGGTCACAACCAAACCCACAAAAAAAAAAATCAAACACCAAAAAACCCATGAGAAGAAGAACCAAAAAACCCACCACGTCGGTACGCCAAAACCCACCATGCCGGTACGCTGAAACCCACCACGCTGGTATGCCGAAACCCACTCCTATCCACGAGGCCGGAGCACAACCACGAGCCCGAAACACAAACCGAAAACACAAGCACAGCCAAAGCCACTTCGATCCACGAGGCCGGAGCACAACCAATAGCCCGAAACACAAAGCCGAAACGCCGAAAATAGAGAAGAGAGGCCGAAATGGGTCAGGTCGGCAGCCGAGTGTGGGTCGGCGGCGATGGGTCTGTGGCGGCTGGGCTTGTGCAGATCGGGGATGGATCTGTGAGGAAGAAAGAAGGGTCTGTGGGTTTGTGGAGGAAGAAAGAAGAGATGGAGAGGCAGTGAGGACTGAGGAGAGAGATGCAAAGAGAGGAAATGAAAGCAAGAAAGAATAAAAAATAAAAAAAAGTAGTGTGAACGCAAAATAAAAAATTATTATTATTTTTAGATGTCTGCTACAGTACATATCTATAGATAGATGTGCACTGTAACAAATCAGCTAAAAATTATAAGAATGCCTCCACTGCTGCATGGCTGTTTTTGGTATTTTGGTGGAGCTAAAATAGCATTATAGCTATTTAGCTCCACTGCTGCAAATGCTCTTACTCTACCATCACCTCAAAATCCAGCATATTTCCGAATAGAGTAAAACAGGCCATTGGTGGAATTGAAGTTAGATAAATCTAAAAGCAAATCGATTCCATCGTCTATCAATGAGGCATCCATTACTGAAGTATACCCTCGATAAAGGGCTTCACTAGAATTAGTATCTGTTCATCAGTCATGGAAACTTGAACGATGAGACTTCACGATGATGCAAGGAGAATTGGAATCGTCTAATATTTTATTTCTTAATGTAATTTTTTTTTTTAATTTTTAATTTGATTTTAATGTTGAGAGTTTCAAGGGATTTGATTAGATATTCTCCATATTAGTATAATCCCTAAATGTCTAAAATATATTTAATTGGTACTCATGTAATGGTGAAATTAGATGATTTTGAATAAAAATTTTATGATGAATTGAGAATATATCTCCTATTTTGCTGAGAGAGCCATGGCCGCTTCAACCTTGCTGTCCATTCCAAATCTTAAACCTCAGTTGTGCCATGACTGGTTTGGGCATTTTCGATCAAATCTTGAGTTTCATATAAAGTTTTGTTCATCAAAGAGGGTTAGGCTTGATGAGATTAAGTGGGATTTGGGAAGCTAGGACTTTTCTCTTTTTTTCTTTTTTAATTTGTAAAATAACATCAAATACAAATGGCACCAACAAATTGAAGAAAAAAAGCCCAAAATCAGATACCAAGTTCCACTAATTGCTGGTTGATATATCCCAGAATCAAAGTACTAAAAATTTGAAAAAAAAATATATATAAAAAAACACAATTACATAAATCAAGACTCTCCTGGCAATCAAATGAACTTCCGGCTAAAATTGCAAACGCTTAAAAATATACTCCGTTGAAGAAAGAAAAAGGAAAAGCTCCCACTTCTACTATACCACTTCTACTATAGCAGCCTAGCCAACACCTTCCGGAGTGGGCAGCAAAGTTGACCCCACTTTTGTTGATGTAGGACACAATTTACTATTTAATTATTATACTTTATTAATTTTGGTATTTAATTTCTAATTTTCATTATTTTAGGTTTAGAGTTATTATTTCCTTATTTTTAGGTGTTTTTAATGTTTTTTAGCTCAAATTGGTTCATGTTATGGTTAGGTATTAATTAGGAATTATTTTAAAATATATTTTCTTGTTTTGTCAAGTTTTACGAAGCCCTTAAATAGGTCCCTAAGTCTATAAACGTTTTTAAGTATTATTGATATTAATAACAATTCAGACTTTTGGCTATTTTTTCTTTGGTGGATTCCAAAACCCTTTCTCCTTGTGGATTCAAAGAACCCTTGTGGATTGAAGGTTATTTTCAGAAGCAAACGTGTTTTGTTTCTTGTTTTCTAGAAGTAGACGTGTTCTGCTTCTTGACGCTTTTGCATCCCGCATCATTTGCACACTCCGGTGATGAACGTGAAGGTGGAGGTTTGCAGATCAGCGACTGCTAAATCTTATTGGCGATGAAGGCTTTAGAATGTTTGGTTACATAGTAATATATCTGTATGGGTGAACGATGAAATCTATTTGAGCTAGTTAGTTAGACTTAGAAAAGTGTGACAAATTAACAAAGACTAAATTAACTGCTATCAAAGTATACGGATTAAATTGATTATAACTTTAAAATATAGTAACCAAAATGGTATTTTTGCCTTCATTTTTTTGTTTTGTTTAATTGAACTAGGGGTAGCAAGTAGCAACCAATCAACAAGAAAAATGACGTCATGCTCATTAATAAAATAAAATTAACACGACATCATATCACTAATGAATTAATAAAATAAGTAATAAAATAATAATCATTCTACTTGATAAACTACTTTACTAAAAAAAACAAAGAGACTAATTAAAAATCAAATTGAACACTGAATAGTTGTATTGCTGCTATTGCATCATAAGTAATATCATAGTCACAAACAATTTTACAATATTTTTATAAACTGTCGATGTATCCAATTTCTTAATGGTTTTTATCCTTTTTTTTTTTTTTTTTGAGAAACCTCCCAACTCAGGGAGGGAAAATTCAATACTACTGCAAATCTTTTACAACAAAGCTGAAAATATTTGGAGGCACTTCCTCCATCCAAACTCTTAAAGGAAATGAAAACCTAGCATCCCTAGCTAGAGCATGGGCTACATTATTGCCCTACCGCCTTACATGGATGATAGAGGAGGATTGAAAGTACACCCTTATAGACATGAAGTCTTTTACTAAGTGACCTGTCAACGCATTTGATACCGACCCCGACTGCAAGCATTTTACCACTAACTCTGCATCCCCTTCAAAACAGACCCGGCTAAAACCAAGTTCCCTTGCAAACGTAGCCGCTCTTCTTGCCGCCAACATCTCAATGACCTCCACTGTTGCTGGCAGCCTAACCTTTTCTGATAGAGCCGCCAAAACCAGCCCCTCATTGTCGCGGATCACCACACCAATACCGGCTTCCTGCTCCTCCCCGAATACCGCCCTGTCGAAATTAACTTTAATGGAATTCTCAGCCGGAGGCTGCCACCGCACCAGGCCAACTCGTTTCTCTGTAACCAGCCCCTATTTTCCTTGCTGAAACTCGGCCAACAGGGATGAGGCTGTCTGAGCAATCTTCGAACATGGCTGGGTAGCTTCATTTGTGCGCAACTTGTTTCTCCGCAGCCAGATAAGCCACGCCGTCATCACAAACACTTCCATGTTTTTACCTTCAGCCTTCATAATGCTCACGAGATCACACATGTTCTCAACGTTCAGGTACTTGTTCCTCACATCAACACAGGATTGCTCCCACACCTCACGGACCTGGGCACAGTCCCAAATGGCATGGACCTCATCTTCATTCAAGCATCCACACTGGTCACACACAGAGGTATCTACCACTTTCCTCTTTTTCAGATTTACCTTTGTTGGAAGGGCTCTTGAGCAAGCCCGCCAAGTGAACACCTTCACCTTGTTAGGAACCTTCAAACGCCAAATGAGCTTCCAGAATCTTTTTACCCCATCAGAGTCGGAACTAGAAGGCAGTGAGCTCAACTCGTTTTCGCACAGCAGTTGGTAACCCGTTTTGACTGAATATGAGCCCGACCTGCACCTTGGCCATGATACGCAGTCATCTTAATTTGTAACACACAAAGGAATGCTCTTTATTCTTTGGGCTTCAAAAGGCAGGAAGAGGTCATCCACCAGCTATTCATTCCAACCTCCTCCCACCGGCTCTAGCAGATTTGCAACTACCCAATTTGACGCCTCCTCAATTTTTGGTGAAACAACATAAGCCGAGGCCTCCCCGGGCAGCCACCTATCATTGTAGATATTGATCTTAGTGCCATTCCCAACACGCCATAGCAAGCCCGATTTGACAAGCTTACTAGCCTTTACAATGCTTTGCCATGCATACGACCCCGAAGCTACCTTTGCATCGAAAATTGACCCACTTGGGAAGTACTTGGCACTAAAAACCCGATAAAAGAGGGAAGAGTGATCTACTAATAATCTCCACACTTGCTTTGCGAGCATAGCCTCATTAAATTTTTCCAAATCCTTGAAGCCCATACCTCCTAATGCCTTAGGTTTGCACAAAGTTTCCCAATTCTTCCAATGAATCTTACGTTGGTTTCCCCGTTTCCCCGTCGCATCACTTTTTTTCATTTTTCAATAACCAATCACTACATCAGCATCCAATTTCTTAATGGTTTTTATCTAAACTCACTATTAACATCACTTTTTCATTTTTCAATAACCAATCACTATATCAGCAGTTTGTAAAATTTTTTATAAAAAAGGTTGTATCTCTGACATTGCTCTTGCATCTCTAGCATTACTCTTGCATCATATACATCAGTGGAGACATGGTTCGATTGGGGCCTACACTCTAGATTAAACTAGTTGGTGAGTGGAGGCAAGATTCGCTGTCCCTTGGTCGGCTGGTCAAGTCTTCGACTGGATGGAGCGCATTGCAGCGGCAGTATAAACCGTAAGTGCTTTTATTTTATTATTTTTTTCGATTTTACTTGGGAGTAAACGGTGGTCCTTTTTTTTTTTTTTTTTTTTTTGGGTTTAGTTTAGCTGTTTAATATATCTCCCATAAATTAATACATTAGCATTTACCCTGTTGAGATATTTTTCCAATGTGACTCGATATTTTCTTAAATAAGAGAGAGCCTGTTGCACACGGTTCTTAAATTTTCCTCATATTGAAGACTAAGACAATTTGAGGTAGCTTGACTTGATTTATTGACCAGAATAAATTAGCCTACTTTATGTTTATATCAGACTATCATTTTCCAAACCTTGACTTTCTCTATATCTTAGCAATTTCTATCCTATTAATTTTGATGATGCTGAAAAAAATCACCAATGAGCCACACAGTTCTCGCACACTCGAAACAACACCTGCACAACAAAAAGAGAAGACCTCGCAGAGAGCACCGGTGTGGTGCCGGCCAAATACCCTCTGAATGTGAAGTTAGAACTTCTCACAACTCTAAAGTGCTAAAGCGGGGTCAATTATGCGTACCTTAGTTTGTGAGGGTATTAGAGCTTTTTATAATAGTAAAGAGTTGACTTCTCTTACTTGGTGTAGAGTTCTTTTCCTTATAAAAATCCTCATGAGCGTATTTTTCAGAATCCTTTCCTTGTAGGAGTCTTTTTGATTAACACCAAGCGTGGGGCGCAAGATATTTCTTTATATATGCAAACGTGGAGACCAAGCAATGCCATGTCAGGGTCTTCAGTTTCGCCTACTACCTCGTCAAGGTCGTCAGCTTCGCCTACTCCCTCGTCGGGGTCGTTAGCTTCGCCTACTCTCTCATCAGGGTCATCAGCTTCGCCTACTCCCTCGTCGGGGTCGTCAGCTTCGCCTATTCCCTTTAGCTTAGTAGTGTTAGCTTTCCATTTATGACAAGTTAACCTCGTCTTCCTAAAGCTGTAGACGTCCTAAAACTGTTTGACTGCCATTTATAACAAGTGAGGCCGACGGGTCTATTTTGAACGTCGCTTCATGATACTATATTCATGAGTATTCACATTCACAATTTTACCCTTATCAGCTGCCCCCCACTCCATGATCTCATCAGCTTAAACTGACAGGTTTATGGAGTTTAAGTCCTTTTCGTTTGGACAATTCCAACTCGTCTCTTCAGTAGACTTGTTCATCTCGTTATCTTTTATGTTAAAACCGTTGTCTTGTAATATTAGTCATATCCTCTGGTGGATGAACTCGTCAGCTTTATGGGCTCGTCTGCTTTGGGGACTTGGTGCAATCGTCCATTTCGTGGGTATTACTAACTAACTCGTCCAATCTGTAGACTTAATGATAAACTCGTCCACTTTGTGGACTTAATAATTTTTCATTCTCTTAGGATGAGGTCGTCCACTTTGGACTTATCAATGTCGTCCACTTTGTGGATTTAATAGGGTCGTCCACCTTGTGGACTTAATAAGGTCGTTTAGTTTGTGGAATTAATAACACATGGTTGTCCACTTTGTGTCCATTTTATGGACTTCATAATTTTTCATCCTTCTGAGATGAAATCGTCCATCTTGTGGACTTGTTGAGGTGACTAAGTGTTGGTACCTCGTCACCTTGTGAGTCGTCTACTTGGGGTCGTGGACTAATTAAGGTGACTAAATTTTGGTGCCTCATCACCTTTTTGGTCGTCTACTTGTAAGCGACTTAGTAGGGTGATCATCCACCCATAGTCGACTTCGGTCATGCGTCTACCAGTAGGTGACTTAACGTAGTGACCATTCAACCGTAGGCGACTTTTGCCACGCGTCTACCCGTAGGTGACTTAACGTAGTGACCGTTCACCCGTAGGCGACTTTTTCCACGCGTCTACCCGTAGGTGACTTAACATAGTGACCGTCCACCCGTAGGTGACTTAGCGTAGTGACCGTCCACCCGTAGGCGACTTTGGCCATGCGTCTACCCGTAGGTAACTTAGCGTAGTGACCATCCACCCGTAGGCGACTTTGGCCATGTCTGAATAAACTCCTCTTATTATAATAAACCATGCATTCGTAGAAAAAGTAGTTCTTAAAAAGAAAACGAAGACCTACCCTTTGGGCTTTAAAAGAGTTATTGTAGCAAAAACTAAAGTAAATAGAAAAACTGAGGAGTATAGCTAAAATTCACTAAGGTAAACTAGAAATAAAGGGGTGATGCTCTTCATGCCATCCTTTTTACTGGTAGTACTTCCGTAGGTGCTTGGTGTTCCACGGGTGGTGTAGCTTCTGTCCGTCCAGCGTTTCCAGTTCTTGCCATCTTCCGCCCTCTGTCCTATCGCGTATCCTCTTGCCTTTCTCTCTTCTCTCGAGCCAGAAGCGCGTCTTTAGCATTCATGTACTTGGTTGTCCTGTAAAGCACGTCCAACATAGTCTTCGAGTCATTCTTGTATAGTGAAAATAGAAACTTACCCTTCCGCAGCCCATTTGTGAAAGCGGTTACAAGTATCTTGTCGTCAGCTTCATCGATTGAAAGTGCCTCTTTGTTAAAACATGCTATGTAAGACCTTAGCGTCTCATCTTCCCGTTGCTTGATGCTTATCAAGCATGCTATAGACTTTTTATATTTGTGTCCCCCGATGAAGTTCGAAACAAACTGGGCGCTTAGCTCCTTGAAAGTACTGATGGAGTTAGGCGTCAACCTGCTAAACCATATCCTTGCGGGACCCTTCAGCGTGGTGGGGAAAGCTCTGCACATGATCTCGTCAGGTACCCCCTGAAGGTGCATCAGGGTCTTGAAGGACTCCAAATGATCTAGAGGGTCTTTGTTTCCGTCTTAGTTTTCCACCTGAGGCATACGGAACTTTGGTGGAAGGGGGAAGGAGTTGACGGACGCAGTGAACGGCGAGTCGGTTCGGTGGACCAGATCATCAAGGTCGCTGGACACCCGTCCTTTGAGGGCGTTCATCATGACGTCCATCTGTTCCTTCATCGCCTGCATCTTCGCGACAATGTAGGGTGGAGCCATATCAGTGATGGATGGACGGCTCATATCTTGTCACTCTGGTCTGCTTGGGGTATTACTACCTTCCGGCCCCTCTTGGTCTCTTCGCTCGGCACTGGTACCTTCTTGGTCCTCTTGCTGAGTGCCGTGACCCGCGTTCTTCTGGCGTAATTGCTCTTCCAAATCGTGGTTTTGCTGAGTGAAGCGCTCCACAGCCGCGATGAGAGTCTGAATTTGTCTCTCGAGGGTAGTTGGGCATGGTTCGTCTCCCTGAACGTTATTGGTGGTCACCATCAAGTGAGTAAGTACAATGCAACTCTTGGTTCGGGAAGCGTTCGTATGGCTTTCAGATTGCTAAGAATAGCACAAAACGAGTTTCCCCACAGACGGCGCCAACTAATAATGTCGAAAAAAATCACCAGTGAGCCACACGGTTCTCGCACACTAGAAACAACACCTACACAACAAAAAGAGAAGACCTCGCAGAGAGCATCGGTGTGGTGCCGGCCAAATACCCTCCGAATGTCAAGTTAGAACTTCTCACAACTCTAAAGTGCTAGAGTGGGGTCAATTATGCGTACCTTAGTTTGTGAGGGTATTGGGGCTTTTTATAGTAGTAAAGGGTTGACCTCTCTTCCTTGGTGTAGAGTTCTTTTCCTTATAGGAATCCTCATAAGCGTATTTTTTGGAATCCTTTCCTTGTAAGAGTCTTTTTGATTAACACCAAGCGTGGGGCGCAAGATATTTCTTTATATATGCAAACGTGGAGACCAAGTAAGGCCATGTCAGGGTCGTCAGTTTCGCCTACTACCTCGTCAGGGTCGTCAGTTTCGCCTACTACCTCGTCAGGGTCGTCAGCTTCGCCTACTCCCTCGTCGGGGTCGTCAGCTTCGCCTAATCCCTCGTCGGGGTCGTCAGCTTCGCCTAATCCCTCGTCGGGGTCGTCAGCTTCGCCTACTCCCTCGTCGGGGTTGTCAGTTTCGCCTACTACCTCGTCGGGGTCGTCAGCTTCGCCTACTCCCTCGTCGAGGTCATCAGCTTCACCTATTCCCTTCAGCTTTGTAGTGTCAGCTTTCCATTTATGACAAGTTAACCCCGTCTTCCTAAAGCTGTAGAAGTCCTAAAACTGTTTGACTGCCATTTATGACAAGTGAGGTTGACGGGTCTATTTTGAACGTCGCTTCATGATACTATATTCATGAGTATTCAAATTCACAATTTTACCCTTATCAAATTTTATGAATCTAGTAGTAGCAAAAAGCAAAGAGGTTTGGTTTGATCATCATAATGGGTGTTCCTTCCATCAAGTTCTGCACGAGCCTTTTGGTCCTCTCCTTGCTGATCAGCTTCCATAGCCAATCGAGAACCGAAGCTGTTCCAACTTAAAGCTACCATTCTTGCCTAAACACACCCACTTTTACCGTCAACACCCCCTACCAATCCAACCACAATCAACTCCTCGCTTACCTCTCTTCCAACGCCACCCGCAACATTGAATTCTACAACGCTACCGCCTCCGCCATGGGCTTTGCCGATACGGTCTACGGCCTCTTCATCTGCCGTGGCGACATGTCCGCTGATGTCTGCCGAGATTGCGTTGCCGGCGCAACAAAAGACATAGTAATACGCTGCCCAGTGCAGAAAGATGCGGTGGTTTGGTACGAAGAGTGCATGGTACGCTACTCATACCGCTATATCTTTTCCAGCATGGCTACTGACCCAAGCGGTTTCCTACGGAGCCCACTGAATATGTCGGAGCCAGACCGGTTTAACCAGCTAGTGCGAGCAACAATGAACGACTTGGCAAGCCAGCTTTCAAACGTTAGGGCTGGAGCCAAGAAGTTTGGGACGAAAAAAGCGACTTTCACAGCGTTACAAACGTTGTACACCCTTGCCCAGTGGGCGGATATTACCCGTGCTGATTGCAATAGGTGTCTTGAAATAGCTATAAATACTTTGCCGGGTTGTTGTAGTGGAAAGCAAATGGTCTCAGTTCTGTTTCTTAGCTGTATTGTTAAGTATGCGGTGTCTCCGTTTTACAAGAGAGCAAATACATTGGCTCCCACGCCCCTTCAAGAACAAGTTCCAGGATCAACAATATCACCTAAAGGTAATTTTTTTATTCATTTGATTGTAATTTCTTTTAAATTTGGGTTAAGCTCCTTCTAAAAAACAGCTGAAAATCACGATTTTTTAAATAGTGGTCAATACCGTTTCCTAAAACGGAGGAAGGAGCTGGCCTTTAAGGATTATCCTTTTTTCATCTTCTTTTTTTGGCTCCAAGTGAAGGAAAATGAAAGATTAAAACTCCTTAACCACTTGTGCTACTTTTTGGTTTTTGATACCGCTAATTGATCAAGGCTATCCACTTATCTATTTGGATTCAATCATAGGACTGTAAATGAATTAAACAGTTCGGGCTCAATTCATGAAAAAGACTGCTTATGTTCATTTATTTAAAAAATTAAATAAAAGTCAAAGTTAAGTTTAGGCTCTACTATTAAATAAGCCAAACTCAAATATAATAATGTGCTTCTGAACAAATTTGTGAGTATGATGCTCGATTAATACATTTATAATACTATATGTTTAGATGTTTAGATATTTAAAATATAGTTATATAGACTTGAGATTTTTTTTTAGAATGATTTAAACTTGAGATTAGATTATATAAGTTTGTAGTCATGTTTAGAAGATATTAAATTATTACTTGTAATATATTGATGATATTAATCATCCATTTTCTAGTAAAATTATTTACAATTTCTAATAGTATTGGGTTGGTGAATCTAATTGTTATAAGTTCATGAACAAAAATCATTCTATCTAATTAACTTAGATAATTTAATTTCATTTATAATTGTTAGGACATATGTGATTCAATGTTAGGAACATATGTCAATATTTTATGTAATTGACTAATCTTTTGACAAAACGCACTTTACTTGTAATTTGGTAGATCTAGGATGTGTTTAATACTTCAAGGAATAAGATTTCAAGTTCAAGTGTTAAAGTCATGCAAGTCTGTCCAAGAATCAAGTGAGAATGATAGACCAAAAATGTATTGACCCCTTGTGATAAATTAATTGATTAATTAGCCAAGTTTATTAATTAATCAAATTAACATGTAAACGCGTGGTAGCACAAACAAATCACCAATAAACTAAGTATGCAGTGGAAAATAAATTGACACGGTGATTTGTTTACGAATGAGGAAAACCTATACGGCAAAAACTCCACCGAGTGATTTTAAGGTCACCACTCCCGAGAATCCACTATTATCACAACAAGCAGTTACAAGTAAAGGAATTCTAATACCTTATACCAACCTACAGTTGAACCCTTACCCCAATACCCAATTGGACTTATTCTGTAGTGACAATCTCTCATTTTGATGCACGGCTCCCAGTACGTGACTAACTAATTGCGTGGATCCCAGTACGCGACTTCAATCACCAACTAGAGAAGGTTGTTGGCTGCAAAGTTCTTCAGTTCATCCAGACAATGAAGATCAAGAAGCTCTTTGCTTACAAAACCCTACGGTGCACAAACACAGCAGCTTCTTCACAAGAAAGATGAACTAGGGCAAATTCTGTCTCCGGTCACAATTTGCTTGAACAAACTTTGCTCAACACTTGTGCAACTTGTGTCACCTTTGACGGCCCTTAAAATAATCATTTTATATGTCTAGGGTTGTGAGAAAACAAGATCCAAACATACAATCACAGATTGGAGTCAAAACAGAACTGAAACTCTGTTTTTCATAAACCTCGACAAATAGCTATCTGTCAAGCTACTGTCGAGCCATGGGGCTGGAACAGCTCTTAAAGCTCGATAGATGCTAGCTGTCAAGCTTTAATGATAGGTACTTTCTCAACTTGAATCTTGGACAGACTTGCATGGCTTTAACACTTGATCTTGAAATAAGGTTTTTTGAAGTATTAAACACATCCTAGATCTACCCAAATACAAGTAAAATGCATTTTGTCAAAAGATTAGCCAATTACATAAGATAGTGACATATGTTCCTAACAAGTGAATCACATATGTCCTAACAATCTCTCCCTTTGGCAATCCGTGACAAAACCACAACAAGCAAATGAGATATGAGAGAAGTCATAAATCACTCAACTCATATTCACTTGTAGAATACAATAAAATCTATCCTAACACAAATTCTTGAAAAACTTTTCAAGAAGAGAGTCTATGGCAAGAAAGACTTTGACAACCTGTATTTCTGAAACACTATAAACAAAACTCGTCAAGGCATCTTTGTGTGAAACAGAAATAATAGATTGCATACAAATAATAAGAAGCCTGTGCATAAAGAGAGAAAAGAAACAACACATGTAAGGGTAGGTGAAAGAAACATACATCAACATATAAATAAAATAAGTACAATGTATGTCAATAATGGTCATAAGACCCATGTACAAGAATAAATGTATCTAAAATAGAGAAAAGAAAAAGATACAAGTAATCCTCACTACATCCCTCAAATATCAACACTCCCCTTAACAAAATGGTCTTATACTAACTCTCCTCCTAAGTATGACTACTATCATATCCAAACTACTCCCTCTTTTTGTCACGAGTAACAAAGGGTAAAAGTGTCAAGTAGACATCTCATTTGTACTGGAAGAGCTAGCAATTCCATCATCATCATCCTCAAAAGCAGTAGCATCATCATCCTCATCCTCAGCCTCAGAAGCCTCTGGAGTAGGTGGAGAAGAAGTCTCAGAAACGAAACCACCCATGACCGCCTGCCATCGTGCAATACGGCCGACACGAATGTTCACCTGATACAGCTCAGTAGAGAGTGTATCAAGGTGAGCATCCATGCGCTGAAGCTACGCCATGATGTCCCTGAGAGTCACATTGCTTGTAGAAGAGGAGGGAGTGAATGTGGATGGAATAGATCGGGATAGAGCCAAACAAGTGGGAGGAGCTGCTGACCCAGACTGCCTCGACCTAAACTGCGCCTCGCTCGATTTAGCGGTAGCGGCGTTTATGGCACACATGTAGGTAAAGTGGTCGCACGCTAGAAAGGGAACAGAAAAGTGGCGTAAAATCTTCGTGATAGCCAAAGGAAAGATAAAAGTGAACTGACGGTCACCCCACTTAAAAGGGCGCTCATAAAAAGCAATATAAGCTCGTCTTTATATACAGTCTTTAGACGATCACAACCGGGGTAGTCAGGATACTCTACCCTGGGGACACGGAGCAGTGTGACAGCAATGCGCGTACCTCGAACGTGAGTGAGGAAATGAGGTACTGAATAATCGAATTCATGCATGTTGAAGTGAAACTCCTGGATCAGCATGGATGGACATGTGACCGGGACGTCACACAGTGACTCCCAACCCCGACTGTGAATGACAATGGGTAGGTCAGTGTCGACGAAGTCCGCTAGGATGACTTGGCGTTCATAATGAATGCCTCGTCGAGAAAAGTTCTTTGAGAAGGCCTTTTGGGCATCCTCATCATGGAACCAAACAGATGAAGGAGTAGGATCAGACGAAGTGGATGCCCCGGAACGAAGAGGGTTCCGGGACGGAGTAGACTTGTGTTTGGGTGCCATAAACACAGACTAACGCAAACAGAAGAGAGAGGGAGAGAGAGAGACAATCAGAAAAGTCCTAAAAACAATTCAAATATATCAAGATATATTGAAAAGAAAGAACGTATGCATGGGAATGCATGAACATGTGACATGCAATATAAAAAGCATCATGGGAGGAGACTAGGGTTTGTTTGGATTAGAAAACTCACTTGATTGGTCATGTGCTTCTCACATGACCAAGGAAACTTGTTAATTTTTTAGTTATGCAACCTAGGTTGCATAAAATCCCTGCCCAAATAGAAGGGAAAGTAGGTTCTTTTTATAAAATAGACAGAAATTTTTAGAAGCACTAATGCAATTGCTCTTAGAAATTCAAAACAATATATTTGTTTTACAATAAGTGAACCACATACAAAGACTAAAAATTTCACAACCTCACTATTGAATATAACAAATGGACGTTCATACACTTCTTTATCTATCTTTCTGGAAATGTCACTCGGTCTTTCCTCTTCTTCGTCACCTTTTGTCAAGGTAAGGGAATGGGTTAGGGTCTAATTCTAGCTACTAGGGGTGTGCAAAAAACCAAAAAACCGAAAAAATAGCTTCAAACCGACCGAATTGTTGCCAAAATTTCGGTTCAATTCGGTTTTGGTTTTATTATATTAAAAACCAAAAATTTTCGATTCGGTTGTCGATGGAAAATTTGCATGCACCAAACCAACTGAAACCGAATCGAATATATTATTATATTATATTCTATATTAAATATATAATATAATGTTTGTAAATATTTAGGGCTTTGGGCCTCTGTTAGTTTATATATTCTTTGCTTTAGGCCTTCATTAGTTTATATATGCTTTAGGCCTCCATCATTTTATTTTAAACATTTGGGCCTTGGCTTTTCATTTTAATGATTTTATCCTTTTAAACATGGCTATTTAAAACCCATTAGATTAACTAACTATAATTAAACTAAGTAAATATCTAATTAAACTAATTAAACTATAACTAATTAAACTATAAAAACAAAACTTAGAAAACCCTACCCTACATACCCCACACTTTCCATTCAGACAACCTCTACTCCTGACTCCATAGTACCTCACTCCCTCTCACGCCGAATCTGCCTCTATCGCCAGCCTCCCCACGTTGGCTTGATCATTAGCTTCTCAGTTCTCACGGTGACTGTCTCTCTTTTGAATATCTCGATAACCCTCTCTCTGTTTTGTATTTTGGGTTTTGTTTAATACTGAATCAATAAAGTTAGGGTTTTGAAAATACTAAATCTCTATTTTGTAGTAACAACATCAGATGTTTATTTTTTTCAAGTTTTATATGCAAATAAAGTTAGGGTTTTGAAAAAATTGATAACCCATGTGCTTGGCTACTTGTGCTGGTTGATTTCTTTATTAAAATTTATTGCTTGTCTTTGTCTGATGTGCTCATTGACTTCTGATATATAAAGTTAGCTGCTTTTTTATTTATTTATTGTTGATATATTTGTTTATTGTTGTTGACATGCTGTGAATCTATAACTGTGATGCTGAGTTGTTGTTTTCTTATTGATGTTAGAGTTTTGAAAAAATCAATAACCCCATGTGCTTAACTATGATGTTGGTGTATTTGTTAATAGTTGACTGTGATATTCGGGGATTTGTTTATTATTGCTATGATGTTGATGTGTTTATTATTATCTTATTGACGTGTTTATTGTTGGCTTGTTGCTGTATACTAGAGTCCTTCTCATTCCTTTTTTTTTTTTTTTTTTTTCTTTCTTGTTGACTTGTTGTGTTATTGTATACTAGAGTGAAGAGTCCTTTTCATTCTCTTTTTTTCTTTGTTGCTGACTTATTGTGTTGTTGTTACCGTATTTTTTTTTTATTGTAGACTAGACTCATTTTGGTGTTAAATTTTTATTTTTTATTTTTTACTTTTATAGTTGCTGACTTATTGTGTTTATTGTTGTTTTATTTTATATTGTAGACGAATGACACAAGAGAAATCCTAAAGGGTCAAGACAATGAAGCGGGTCAAGGGGCAACTAATGTGCATGAAGACAAAGGCAAACCCCCCACTCCTACCAAAAGCAGGTAATACTGGTAAAAAAAAAAAATATTTTGTTTAGGGTCATTTCACTACTATTGAAGGGGGGGAGAAACCTAGGGCAGCTTGTAACTACTTTGGCATAACTTATGCTTGTGGCACTACAGCCATGAAAACTCACATACAATCACAATGCTTGAAATATCCTTATAGGGAAGAGGAAAAAAACCAATCAACCCTAGCATTCAAACCTAAAGAAGAAGGAGAAAGTAGTGGGATACTTGTGCTTCATGTGTTTAATTTTGAGGCATGTAAGAAAGCATTGGTGGAGATGATTATTCTAGATGAGCTATCTTTTAGGTTTGTGGAGGGTCTTGATTTTAGGAAGTTTATGTCTGTTGCCCAACCTAGGTTCCATCCAATCCCTTGCTGCACAACAATCGCCAAAGCTTGCTTTAGGATGTTTTTGGATGAGGAACAGAAGTTGAAAGAAGCCCTAAGAGAGCAGCGGGTCTGCCTTACCACAGATACATGGACATCCCTTCAAAATTTGAACTACATGTGTCTCACTACCCATTTTATAGATAGTGATTGGAAAAATACACAAGAGGATTCTTAGTTTTCGTTTAGTGGAAAATTACAAGCGTGAAACACTTGGAAAGACGGTTGAGATGTGTTTGCTTGATTGGGGGATAGACAAGATTCTAAATATTACGGTTGATAATGCTGCCTTTAATAGTGGCCTCATTTCTTTTATTCAAAAAAAGACTAAGTATAGGAAGACAAAAATTTTAGGGCATAAAGCATTTGAGGTGTAGTGCTCATATCTTGATTTTAATTGTTCATGAAGGGTTAACTGAAATGAATGAGACAATAGTGAATGTGAGGAAATCCGTACGATATGTGAGATCATCTCCACAAAGACAAAGCACATTTAAGTTATGTGTGGAGAAGGATAAAGTTGGCTTTAAAAGTCAATTGTGCTTAGATGTGCCCACTAGGTGGAACTACACCTATATGATGTTGGAGAAGGCCAAGAAGTATCAAAAGGCTTTTGAGAGATTGGAGAAAGAAGATCCAAATTATATTAGGACAATTAGAGAGGAGGTAAAGGAAGAAGGAAATGATAGACATGAGGTTGCTTGGGGAATGCATGAATCTTTTCGAAATTTCTTAAAATTTTCTATGATGCAACCTTGTGGTTTTCGGGTTCTAATTATGTCACTAGCAATTCTTTCTTTTTGGAGCTCATGTCAATTCATGACACAATTGACTTGGAGTATGAAAAAGATGGTTATTTGTTGAGAAAAATGGCTGATTACATGAAGAACAAATTTGAAAGGTATTGGGGGAACTTTGATAATATGAATCACTTGTTGTATGTAGGGTTAGTTCTTGATCCTCGATACAAGTTGAGGTATCTTGAGTATTGTTTTGGTACTTTGTATGAGAACCAAATGGCTACTAATATGGTGGAAAGAGTAAAGGATGTTTTGGTGGATTTGTATGATGCTTACACTCAAAATCAAGCAGGGAGTAGTAGTACTAGTGTTGCTGCACAAGCCCAAGGCCAAAAACCAAATGGGTCAATGGAGATAGATGATTTTAGTGTGGTTGTGGATGTGAAGGCAATGAGGATGATGGGATTTAAGAAGCACTTGAAGGGTATTGATTCTTCAAATACCAAATCAGAGGTTGATAAATACTTGTTAGAGAGTTGTGAAGATGTCTTGGATGAGAAGTTTGATATTTTGGCTTGGTGGAAGGTTAATTCTCCACGATACCGTGTGCTTTCAAGAATTGCACGACATGTTCTTGCAATTCCGGTATCCACTGTGGCCTCAAAATTTGCATTTAGTACAGCTGGTCATGCTCTTGATCCCTTCCGGAGTTCATTGTCTCCACTTACGGTGGAAGCCCTCATTTGCGGTCAAAACTGGCTCTGTTCTTCATCGACTCCAATCAACCTTCGAGCTGACATGGATGATGTTAAAGAGTTTGAAAAGCTTGATGGAGGTATGACTATTATTTTTTATATTAAAAAAATATGAATGTCTATTTCTTTATTTATTAAAAAAAAATTCTACATGCCTATTTCTTTCTTTATTAAAAAAAAAAAAAAAAATGAATGTCTTGGATTCTTAGCATATTTATTGTTTTATTGTACATTTTGCATGTCTATTTCTTTCTTTATTAAAAAAAAAAATTGAATGTCTTGGATTTTTGGCATATTTATTGTTTTATTGTACATTTTGCATGTCTATTTCTTTCTTTATTTAAAAAAAAAAAAAAAAAAAAAAGCTAAATGTCTTGGATTCTTGGCATATTTATTGTTTTATTGTACAAGTGACTTTTATGTTTTTTTCATTTTTTGTTTGTAGAACTTGTGAGTGATGCTGCATTAACATCGAAACTAGACATGTCCACACCAACACCTATTGAAGTTGATGATTGAAGATTGCTCTTTGCTCTTTGCTCTTTGGACAGGTGGTATTAATGATGACGTATTGGGTTTTGTTAGTTTTTATTTTGACAACATATTGATGTGTGAACTTGACATATTGATATGTGGACTTTTTGCTATTAGACACTAGTAAACAGTGGCCTACATATAGATATGTGCTTTTATTTTGAGTTTTGACAGTGGCCTATACATAGACAATATATGATATTAGGCAATAGGCAATGATATACGGTCAATTTATTTTGAGTCTTGGCCAAATATTAAATATAGACAGTATATGTTGACATTGACATATGGCCAATTTATTTTGAGTCTTTGGCTATAATGCTGTTATGTAGGTATTGACATGTGGACAATATGTGGACATTGACATATTACTAATGAAGTAATGAAAACTGTACTAGTTATTTTATTTTGACTTGTACAAGTTATTTTTTAATCTTGTTTGTATTTGATGGGTACCTATAACAAGTTACGGATTAGTTTGAGCACTGGAGCAATTTTTTGCTCTAGATTATTTTTGGATTTATGAATCTATGTTGACAGGTTGTGCAAATGTATTGTTGATAGGCTATATGGTTATTTTTGGATTTATGAATCTGTGTTGACACTTGACAGGTTGTGCAAATGTATTGTTGACAGGTTTTATACTGTTGACAAGTTATTTTTGTATTTATGAATATGTGATATGTGTAATTTAATAAGAATAATAGAAGCTCTAAAGCAGGTTATGAATCTATGATAGGTTGTGATTTATGAATCTACTGTGTATTTTTGGATTTATGAATCTGTAACAAGTTGTGATCTTTTTTTTTTTTTTTTTTTTTTTTTTGATGAATCTGCTATAATGTGTATTTTTGGATTTTTGTTGTTGAGCAAAAGCAGGTTATGAAAAATGTAAAATGCAAATGCAGGTTGTGATTTTTTCTTGTTTGTAAAATGCTTTATGGATGTGTAAAAAAACCCAAAAAGGGCCAAAACAAATTCCTAAAAAAGGCCCAAAGATGGCCATTGGCCAAAATAGAAAAAGCCCGAATCTGGGCCAAACTAGGTTCCTAAAAAAGGCCTAAAACAGGTTTCTAAAAAATGCTTAATAACAAAGAGCATAAGAGGCCCAAAAAGGGCCATAAAACAACTGGCTTGAATACTGCATATTTTTTATAAAAAAAATATTGGAAAAAAAAAAAAAAAACCAAAGGCCCAACCGGCCCAAACTCAAGGCACAAAAAACCGACAACCGACCGAAACCAAAACAAACCGAAACCAATTGAGTTCCAACCGTTTTGGTCAATTTCAGTTGAGAACTTTACAAATTGAAAATTTCGGTTTTGGTTTGCCAGCTCAAAGAAAACAGACCGAACCAAACCGTTTACAGCCCTAACTTCTACCACCCCTATAGTTCAGATAAGTCATTCAATATATGATGCAAGGTGGCTGTCAATAGGTGGTAGCATTTAATGCAAATGTGAAACTGAGCTGGGGAGAAATGTGCTTGCATCAAGGCTTTTATTTTGAAATAATACTTAGGAGACTGTCACGAGGAAGCACCCGCACAACCTTGGTCTGTAGTTTGTGTCATGGGCCCTATCCATCATCCTTTTGACCAATGGATAATTTGGGGTGGGAATGATAATTCGAGATTGGAATAGCAGAGTGATAGCTGCTGTGTCTATACCCCTTCCAGGAAGATAGTCTGTTGAGGAAACTGAAGCAATTGCAGTTGAACAAGGTTTAGTTCTGGCTAGAGAACTTGGCTTAGAGAAAATAATTATAGAGTGCGACTCCCTCTTGACTGTCCAAGCTGTTGAACTCATGGATGTTAGGAGGGTTGTTGGTCACATTATAAAGGATATTGGTCAAGGATGTAGCAGGTTTCAAGAAAATAGCCCACGAACTCGCCCAACATGCCAAAAAAAAAAAAAAAAACTAGAGAAAAATCTGTTTGGTGGAATAAGATCCCAGAATTTTTGTTTAACCTCCTTAGATTAGAGGGATCAGTCTAGGTGGGGTTTATTTGTTTTTGGTCTATGTTGTTACTGTTCTGCTTGCTGCTGGCGTGTTTGTTGCTCATTGTATTTGGTTTTTCTCCTTTGAATGAGAATTTAGTCTCTTTTCCCAAAAAAAAAAAAAAAAAAAAAGAGTCAATCGAAACGTTTTCAGTTTGATAAGTTTTTCAAGTGGTTCAACATACTCGAAAAAAGGTTGAAAAAAGAAAAAAGAAAAAAAGAATTACGCCAAAACAAACTAATCCTAAAAATATTAGAAATATAACAAGTTGTCAAATGATTATCAAGATAATAAAAACGCGTGGAATTAAAAACCCACCAACTACTAAGCTGGATTTGAATAGCAACGCGTTTGTTTTTTTTTGTGGGTCTCGTATGCTGTTCACGGAACCCATATGAATAAATTTCAACAATTTTTTTTTAAAAAACTGTGTTTCACGACACTATTCACACATTTAAAAATTATTTTACTACAGTGCTTTCAGTTTTTAATTTTAAGTTTTCAATAATAAACAGTATCCAAACAGAACTTTAGTAGGGCATATGAACTCAAATTTTAGCACAAAGTTGAAAAAAAATCTCAATTATCTCCACTCAGCAGACTATGACAATTGACTGACTGAGGTCAACACGGGTCAATGGTGGAGTAGACTTACCTTTACGTGCGAGGGATAGTGTCGTCCCGTCCGGGAAGCAATAACAGCCCCTATAAAGCTAATCCCGAAGTAAGAACAAAATACGAGACACAAAAAAGTAGGCATGGTTTCTTTAAGCATCTCCATGGTAAATCTGGTCCTTTTTTGGCTCAGCTTCCTTAGCCTTACTAGTGAAGCAGTCCCAAGTTACCGCTTTCATATCTGTTCAAACGAAACCACCTTCGTCCCCAACTCCACCTACCAGTCTAACCTAAAAGACCTGCTCTTTTCCCTTTCCTCCAATTCCACAAGTGAAAATGGCTTCTACAACAACACCGTTGGCCAAAACCCAGAGACCTCAGTTTACGGCCTCTTCCTCTGCCGTGGAGACCTCACCCCAGATGCCTGCCGAGACTGCGTGTCAACAGCAACAAACGAGATTGTTCAGCAGTACTGCCCCGTAGAGAAAGTGGCGGTGATATGGTATGATGAATGCATGTTGCGCTACTCAAATCGATCAATCTTCTCTGTCATGGAAGACCAGCCAAGAAAGTATCTGTGGAACGTGTTGGATATTACAGAGCCAGATCGCTTCCTTAAGCTAGCGCAAACAACATTGAGTGACTTGGTGCCTCAGGCCGCAAATGCTTCCTCCGGTGCTAAAAAGTTCGCTACGAAAGAAGTCAATTTTACGGTATTGCAAACGATGTACAGCCTTGTACAGTGCACTCCTGATCTATCCAGCTTTGATTGCAATAGGTGTCTTCGGGAAGCCATAACAAACGTGCCTACGTGTTGCAGTGGAAAGCAAGGGGGTAGAGTTATGTATCCTAGTTGTACCATTAGGTATGAGGTTTCTCCGTTTTATCAGATACAAGCCGTTGCTCCACCGGTTCCAGCACCAGGACCAACACCTATACCATTGCTTCTTCCTCCTCCACCAGGTGCAAAACTTATTTACCAACTTTTGATTTCACAGTGTCGTGCGAGTGTCGATTAAGCTCCAGAGACCATGTTTTTAAACAAAGAACCACAAAACTCTTATTAGTATTATTATTGTTATTCAATATTTGGAAGAAGAGGGATTTAAAACATGGGCAAGAATATAATCCTACTCTTTACTCTTTAGCTAATACTAAGCTCTTTTGAAGCACTAATCTGTTTAGTTTGAAATAAAAATCTTTATGTTTATGCAGGGAAAAGCGGAATCTCATGGCCAATAATTCTCGCCATTGTTGCTTCAATTTCTGTCTTGGCTCTACTTGCTTTGAGCTACTACTTCCTAAGGAGAACAAAAAAGAAGTACAATTCTCTACCGGATAAAAATGGTAATGAGTAATTTAATTGAATTTATAATGTTTGATTTCCAGATATCTTCTAACTGCTCTTGTAGCCTAATTCCTGATGTTTGCTGGAAATAATTGTAATTACTTCTACTTGTTATTCTAGAAAGTAGAACTGTAGAAGTGACTAGAATATCGTAACGGTGCTGAAATGAAAGTCTAAGAAATGCTGAGAGATGTGTATTCGTGTACTTCCTTATTTTTTGATAAACTGAAAACTTTTATTAGAGGAAAGAAAAAAAATATTACAAAGCATGATCAAGATAGCATCCTTCCAAAATACGAATACTTGTACATTTGGGTTTTTCCATATAAAGCACCAACAGTATGCTCAAAATTATAATATTTTTTCTATGCTTCCCCATGCATGGGCCAAAGATTTCACCAATGTTTACCCGATTTGTGTGCGTAGCTGCCTGCAGTGACATTACAACTATAGAGTCTTTGCAATTTGATTTGGCTACAATCCAAGCTGCCACAAACAAGTTCTCTGAGGATAACAAGCTGGGTGGAGGTGGATTTGGTGAGGTTTACAAGGTACTAGTATTCATTATTTGTTGCTTTTTTAAAAAATTTATTTAGTGGGGCTGGGAGATTTTTAACTCATGCAAAAATTCAACTAGTCAAAAAATTGAGTCAATTATATATATATATATATATATATATATATATATATTCTTTTTTAATTGGGAGCTCATAGAAATTTTTCGTACCAATTTAAATACGGCCCATATTAGTTATATCAAAATCATTAATACCATTTCAAATCCCATTTCAATATTTATTAGAATTTTTTTAAGTAAACAGTAATATTTATTAGAACACATACGAAAATAGTAATATTAGTATTTTAAACTAGGTTTATAATACATTATTTAACCAGAGTACAATACAAAAAGGCCTAACTTTTGTAGTTGTAGACTGAAATTAAATATTTAAATATCTGTCTATTATGAGATATCATTTCGCGATTATTATTAATAAATATATATATTTCACTATTATACAAAATAATAAATTTAATATAATTTTCTTTTAAAATCTTAAATAAAGTAGGATTATTATTATTATAAAACATTTATTTATGATTTTTATTTCAAAAGTAAAATTCAAAATTTGGGTAACTGTTTAAGAAATTTGGTTTAAATGCACTGAACTCAATCAAAAAATAACACGTGTCTAAAAATAAAAACCTATCATCATCTCAATAGTTCCAATAAACCGAAGCCTAAACCTAAAAAGGCAGCTAAAAAAAGGTTTCTGCTGCCTACTTCATAGTTCTCAGAACCGGACCGGACCGGGAGGTCGGACCGTGAAAACCGGGAACCGGGATGAAAACCGGTTTTTTAAGCCTAAAGAACCGGATTTTTTGTTAATTCCGTGAACCGCTAAAACCGGGGTTGGACCGCACGAACCGGTGAGAACCGTGCGATCCAACCCCTTAGCAAAATTTTTTTTTTTTTTAAAAAAAAAACAACTTAACACAATTTTATTCTACTTAATTAAATTATCCATCTCTTACAAGGAATAAAAAAAATTATAATTAAAATCCTTCAAAGATATTCAACTTTACTTTAAAAATTAATCATAAATTTTAATGTTTTCATTATTATTATTTTATTTTATTAACTTTCTTATTATATTATTATACATATGCTTGAAAATCATTAAATTTCCCTCACATATATAGATATATTGTCAATTTTGCTAGTTTTATAAATTTAATATCTATATTTAGGCTTTAATTAATATTAAATTAATTATGACGTCATCACGGTTCGACCCCGGTTCGACCTCGGTTCGACCTCAAAAACCTTGAATCTCTCCCTTTTACGGTTCAATGAACGGTCCGGGTCTGAAAACCTTGGCCTACTTTTCCCCATTTACCAACCCACCCACGTGAGAGCATATTATCAAATAGCAATATCACTTACTCCCACTGTTTATTTTCTTTTCTTTTGTCTCTTTCCTCTCTTTTCACCGTGTGTCTCAGAACTCCTTTCTCACCTTCTTTTTCTTGCTTTTCATTTTTTTTTTTCTCACTTTCTCTGTTACTAACGGCGAGACTTGAGAGTGAGAGATGAGAGAGAGACTGAGAGCTGCGAGTGTGAGACAGAGATAAGAGAATGAGACTTGTGACCCAGCGAAAAACGATGCCAGGAAAATGGAGTATGTATCGGATTTCGGCCGGAAATTCGTGCCGGACCGAAACAAAAAAATAAAACAAAGAAGCAAAAACTCTTGGGTTTTAGATCTTATAATACCTCTTTTTCAGTCACTTACTGAATTGCTCACGTCGCCGTTGTCGTTTTCGTCACCACGTTGCTGGTAGTACTAGTAACCCATTTCTCCGATCTACTCCACCTTTTTTTTCTTCTCTCACACAGACCATTAAGAGGGTGTTTGGATTGGCCTGTTTTCTTCTCTCATAAACGTTTCTTTCTTTTGAGTTTTTTTTGTTGTGCCTTTTTTTTTTTTTTTTTTTTTTTTGATAGCATTGTTGTGCCTTTTTCTATGTCTGTTTAGTTCTTACTTTTTTTTTTTTTTTTTTTGATTTTTTTGTGCAATGTGCCTGACAACCAGCGTGAACATTATACAGAAGTATGCAACTTGGATTTTTTTTTTTTAGAAGAGGAACTTGGAAATTGGAATTTAAAATAGAGTAACTATTTTTACGATATATATTATGATGTCTTTATTTATGTGTACAGTATATTAATCAATATCTAAATATGACAAATTAACAATATCTAAAAGGATGTTTATTATTATTATTATTAATTTTAATGAACTAACATTTTATATAAAGATTAAGATAATATATACTTTCAAAGAAAAAAAAAAAGATAATATATACAATATGAGATTCTTATAAAAGAACAAGAAGAGAGTTTATGGCCATATATATAAAATTAGAGATAATCTCGAAACAATACACTAATATTGATTAGTATTGAAATATTTCGTTTTCTTAACCAAACTAAAATATCATTCAATATGGTATTGACTCTCTAAAATTCAAAAGCTTTCGACCTTGAGATTTTATAAATTCCATAAAGTACAACATTCTTATGGTTATTGCGGTACATTCTCAGGGTATATTACTTAATAGACAAGAAATAGCAGTGAAGAGACTCTCAGAAAGTTCTGGACAAGGTGTAGAAGAATTTAAGAACGAGATTTTAGCAGTAGCCAAGCTTCAACACAGAAATCTAGTCAGGCTATTGGGATTTTGTTTGAAAGGAAAAGAAAAGTTGCTCATCTACGAGTTTGTGCCCAACAAAAGCCTTGATCAGTTCCTATTTGGTTTGTACATTCTAAGCATATGCCTCAACTATTTATTTGTCATATAAGATGCGTGGATTAAATTACCTAATATTTATTAGTGTTTTGGAGCCTATGAAAATGCAATAGATAGGAAGAGTCAACTCATAAAATAAAATAGAAAGGAAAGATAGGAAGAGAGAATAAATTGTCTTTCTATATTTAGTGCTTTTAAAATTAACGAATTAGTAGAATATGCAATTCACTTGGATTCATTTAGTCTAACTTGAATATCGAATTTGGATGGGTGTGTAGAATCCGACAAGAAAAAAATATTGGATTGGTCAAGGCGTTACAAGATTATTGAAGGGATTGCTCGAGGGATCCTTTATCTTCATGAAGATTCTCAACTACGAATTATTCATCGCGACCTTAAAGCTAACAACATACTATTAGATGAGGATATGAATCCAAAAATATCAGATTTTGGCATGGCAAGGATTTTTGGGGTTGACCAAATTGAAGGAAAGACCAAGAAGGTCGTTGGAACATAGTAAGTACTTGATTATAGTGTCTATATATATATATATATATAGATGGATAATTACCCATTTAAGTCCATTTTCTCACCATTTTCTCCCCAATTTGGGAAGAAAACAAACACCCCCCCCCCCTCTCAATGGTGGGCCTGGCCCCACCAAAGTCACCCCTAACCAAACACTTCAACTATTCAAATCCGTCTAATTTTCCTCTCTCCATCTCCTTCCCCCCCCCCCCCCCCCCCAAAAATCATCACAACCAAACAAGGCCTTAGTATTTTGTCGAGTGACTCACCTCCCTTTAGATCTAATAATACATGTCAAATTATTCAACCATAAGATTTTCCATTTCTCTTTAGTATTGCCTATAAATTTGAAATTATTGCCCCCACCAAGTAGGCAAAGTTAGATGGAACAAAGTGAGATCCAAAATGACCAACCACAACTCCATATATGTCACTCAAGATTCAAGTTCTATATATTTTGGAACCTCTTTACTGCCTCCACTAGTACTCTTCACCTACATATTTTACCTTCTTCTCTGAGTCATTCTCATGAATTCCTTTTCGTGATGGTTGTGTAACCGCTACCCCACATTCATCGATAGCAAGTAGAATATCTTGAAATTTGTGCTAAGACGTTGCCTTTCATTAAGAGTTTGAGAAATACTACATCTACAACATTTTCATAATAATTTCTTTAAAATATCATGGTGCTTGTCACATCATGAAGACACCTAGACATACATCCACCTTTGCACAATTAGCTCTAGTTTGGGAGGAGGGAATGGAATGGAATGAAAAGAATAATTTTAGGATATTTTTTCATTCCCTTGTTTGAGAGTTTTAATGGAGGGAATGGAAAGTTCATTCCCTTGTTTTGGAGTTTAAGTGGGAGGGAATAAAATGGGTAAGAGGGAACACTCATTCCTCTCTATTCCCTTAAAATCTCAAATTTTCATTCCCCTCCAAAATTGGGAGGAATTAGAGGGAATGAAATTAGATTTAATGAATTTTTTATTAAAACTTCCAAAATATCCCTATATATTCAACTCTTTATTTTAAAATAGGGGTCTAATAGTAATATTGTCATAAAATGATTCAATTTCTTTCTCTCTATGTTACTCCCAAACAAAGTTACTTACATTCTATTCATTTCAATTCCTTTATTTTAAAACATCCAAACAATGTTACTTAATTTTATTTCATTCCTTTCTTTTCCATTCATTTCCCTTACTTAAATACATTCCATTCATTTCCATTCCCTTATGATCGTTCCATTCCATTCAATTCCCTTCCCTTATGAACTCCCAAACGAAGCCTTAATATCATCAACAAGTCTAGTGACTTAAAATTTCATCACTTTTTTGTACTATTGTTGAGGTGTTATGATGTAATTGATGTGTAATATAGTAGTGGAAGTAATGGGTCCATGTAAAATGATAAAAAAAAATGTTAAAAGTACTACAAGTTTTTCTACATAAAATTTACAAACTGGTGCGGGAATTAATGTGTCATTGGTGGGCTTCAACCATCTTTAAGATGAATAATTGAATTTCCTTTTCATGATTAGTAACATAGTAATTTATAAACTCTTCTCTCAAATTTATTTTTTTATTTTTTATAAACTCAGTGTAGTAAAACTTGTAGTAACATAGTAATTTATAAACTCTTCTCTCCAAAAATATATATATATATATTTATAAACTCTGTAGTAAAATTTGTTGTAGCTATGGGCCTATGGCACTACTAAAAATAATATTACTTCAATCACACATAGTTATTTCTAGTACTACTCTAACATCACTATCTAACTATTAGATCCTTGCATCATACAAGAAAAGAACAAAAATAGAGTTTCTCATTACATAATTATCAAAAAATAAAACAAATTATGCTTAACAGTATCTTGGGTATTATTTTTGGCATAGAAAATAACATTATAAATTGTAGGATAGTAATATTTAAATTGCAATGTTAATGGATGTTCAATGTAAATGGTATACTTTACTTATTTATTTATAGGAAAATATATCTAAAATATATTTTGGTTTTTTTTTAGAAACATATATTTGGGTTTAATAAGCTACATATGGAATAAGAGTACTAAGATGGAAAAAAAAAATGATGCATTAATCATTTATATATTTTTTAAGAAAATATATTTTAAATACACTTTGATTTAATAAGTTACATATGGAATAAGAGAAATAAGATGGGAAGAAAAAATGATGCATTAATCATTTATATATTTTTAAAGAAAATCTGTCTTAAATATACTTTGATTTAATAAGTTATATATGGTATAAGAGTGAATACGGAGGGGAAAAGATATTTTTTTCAAAATTTTATTTTTTCAAAATTTAATGGATTTACTTAAATGAAAATCTTATGTTCTACAGTTAGCATTTCCTTTTATATTCCACCAATTACAGTCGGTCATACATCAGTTTCTTTCTTTACAAAGTAAACACCCTAATTTTTTTATTATTTAATAATTCAATAATTATAATGTGAGACAAGGGATTTGAATTATGAATATTATCACTAAAAATATTAGCAAAAGTTGATCGTGCTATAAGACTCTTGGAAACACACTCTAGTCAATGAAGTTAATGAAGTACAAAATAGAATATCAAGAATGGAATAGTGGTGTTTAGAATCTATTTCCCTCTCTTTTTGTGTGTATTTATTTCTCAAAAAAAAAAAGAAAAAAAAAAGAAAGAAAAAAGAAAGAAAGAATGGAATAGTTATAGAACTACATGACTTTGTATTTTGACTATTTTCTAACAAACCTTTTTTATTCCTTTTCGAAAAGGGTTAAAATTAAATGTTTTTGAGGGGTGATTTTGTAACTTAGGCTGCGTTTGGTTGAATATAAAATATTTTCCGAGTGTAAAATATTTTCAGGTGTAAAATATTTTCAGGAAAGGAAAATATTTTCAAGTGTTTGACTGCATTATGAAAATTGTTTTAGAAAATATTTTCATGTGTTTGGTTGCATTCTGAAAATGTTATTTTCCTACTAGTTTCTCACATTTTCTCACCCATTTTCTTAGCTACCAAACAAATTTTATAATAGAAAATTTCAATATATAAACTTAACAAAACAAAAAATCAAAACAACATCATTCATTAAACTCCACAATTCGGTCAAACTGAGAGAGGGAGGAAGAGAGAGTGATCAAAAATTGAGGGAAAGGGAGAGATTGGTCATGAGTCATGGGCGACGAGATTGAGACGATGAGATCATTGGTGCGATGAGATCGAGACGACGAGATCGGCGGTGCCGATGAGCTTTGGGCTGAGAACGAGAACGAGATCGGTAACGACGGCGCTGATGAGATCAGTTTTGGGTGGATCGGTCTTGGGTGGTGATGATCTAGATGGAGGGTGGATCGGACTGAGGTGAGGTTGTTGGGTTAAAACGGAGGGTGGATCGGACATAAAGGGTGGATCGGACTGAAGGAAACTCACCGTGGGTGGATCGGAGCTCGGTCTGTGGTTGTCGGACTGGAGCTCGGTCTGTTCTTGCTCATCGTTCTCTCTCTCTCTCTCTCTCTCTCTCTCTCTCTCTCTCTCTCTTTGCGCGTCTGAAGCTCGGTCCGAAAATAGTTTGAAGTGAAAATAGAAATGTAAAATAATTTCCAGGTCAAAAACTTCTTTTAATGGTCAAATAAAATGCAAATTCGGAAAATTCTATTTTTCATGTGCAACCATACACATAATTTTATGAAAAATGATTTCTTAAAATGGTTTGAAGCCAAAACAAACTCATCCTTAATTATAGACGAAAGTATCCCATAGTAAAGGGATAAAATTTGTTTTGATTAACCGACATTAAAACAACAACTCAGAAATCGATGTTGTTGAATAATGATTAATGTCGTTGGTGTAATTGAAGTGTACACACTACACAGACAGCAACAGTAAAGTTGCCATTTTTATCTCTATCAACTTGTTAAATTGTAGTACGTGTCACTCCTCTCTAAAGCTAAACTAGGATAAGAATAATCCAGAATTTCCATCAAAAAGATAAACGTCAATCAAAGAGACCACGAAGATCAGTGTTCCTTTTCTTTTTCTTTTTTTTGATGTGACAAAGTCGCAAAGATTAATGTTCTATATTCATGGTACATAGGTAAAACATTTTTTTATTTTTTTTATTTTTAATTTTTTTAATTTAATAGTTGTGATTGAAAATTATTTTTTCAACTTTGTATTCGTTTAGTAAAAATTATTTTTGCTACTATTTTTGAGGCCTATTACACTTTTTAGTACTATTCATAAGTTCCACTGTACTATTTCAGCAAACTTTTACTTTTATCTACATTACTTTCAGTAAAAAAATTTCAATTTCAGTAAAATAAGCGGATCCCAAACAGACCTTTCATCAAATGCAATTATCTAGACCTGTTTTGTATTATAACTCAAACTCACATTTTTACATTTTAAACAATATTACACACTTTTTCACCCACACGTATTTCAAAAAACTACAAAAATCTCATCTCAAACTACTCTACCAAACACCCCGATCTCAAACTATTCATGGTATACCTTTCAAATCGGGCTGTTATGAATGGTTTGAATTTGATTCCAAGAAAAGAAAAAAAAAATTAATGATAATTTTTTTAACAAATAAGGTCAAAGTTCAAATTCATGTTAAACTAATTAGAAAGTAAAAAAAAAAATTTGAGTCAAATTTAAGCATAATAAGCATAATATTATATTCATAAATGCATGTATAAGTATAAAATTTGATTTAAATAAATAAATATATATATAATATTACATGATTGTATGTATATGCATAGATTTGAGATTAAATTGTAAATTTTTTTATTAAGTTTATAATAAATCAAATTATTAATAATATAAATAGTTCATTTTATAGTAAAAAATTTGTATATAAATTTTAACAATATAAGGTTAGTGAATTCATTTTTATGAGTTCATACACAAAAATCGTTCAATTTAATTAATTCAAATAAATATAATTTCAATTGTAATTTAACTATAAATTATATAAACTTGTGAAAAGTTAAATTTTTTTAATCATGATGCTTTTACTATATATGAAAATGAATATATTAATCAAATAGTACGTGAATAAAGTTCAAGCTTCTTCATTAGAAATTGAACCAATGTAAAATGAACTCAAACTCAACTTATGTTATAGACTTGAAATTAAATAAAACAATGTTAGAATTGACTCACCTCGTTTACTAGACTTGGCAAATTGCACCCGCACTCAATAAATTAATCACACTTGAAGAAAAATACTTGGCCTGAGTCATTAAAAATTGAACCAACGTAATTTGAGTTAGAACTCAACTTATGTTAGACATGAAATTAAATAAAACAATATTAGAATTGACTCGCCTCGTTCACTAGACTTGGCAAAATTGAATCTGCACTCAATAACCTAACTCAAACTTTGAAGAAAAATACTTGACCCGACTCAGGGAAATTTTTTTTTTTAAACATGGGTTAAAAGAACGGGCAGTACCTGCCCCGCTTAATTTTCAATTTTTTTTTTTCTTTTGTATGTGAAAAAATAGGGGTGAACCAATAATATGATTGACCCAACCTCCTCATAATCCGCTTAGGATGACCCGCTTCTGATCTGAACTTGATATGACCTGCACATCAATTAACTTGACCCGTTTGCCAAGCCTATCATTTAATGCCTAACATACCATTTCCGAAGATAACAGAGAGAGGAAATGGCTGTAGGCCCAAGGCATTACTAGAGAGGCACACAAAGTTAAGTTGTGAGCAAGACCAGCTATTAGCCCAAAAAAATAGTATCTTTAATAGAATAGAAAAATAGTTAAATGAAAACATCCGAATCGTTACATTGTCAATGAATCATGGTATTATTACAAAATGAAGATAATAAGGGGCAGTTTAGTAGGGTAATTTAAGCAAAACTTTTTAGTTTTTAAACAATATTACACGTATTTTTATATACTTTTTTACCTACACGTATTTTTAAAAAATACAAACAACGTTACCAAACGGCAACGAATAGATAATGCAGAACCAGGCTACATCTTTGGAAAAGTATACAAGGCAAAATGGAAAAATGGAAGTAAAATAAAAACAAAACAAAATGTTGGTGCTAGTTACTTCAAAATTTCAAATGCAATGAATCAGCAATGGAATACTTTATGCTATGCAAATGAGAACAGATTCATTTCAATAACAATCATTCTGCCTCCATTTATGTCCTTGATGCCCCACCATCGACTAATGCAAAAGAGAAAACCTTGTCCATATACAGGACCATAAAGCAGGTAATCCTTGGGAAGAAGCAGCTGACCAGGGTTGATAGCTGCATCTTCATTCCTTCTGCATGTAGCATTATGTGCCAAAATGTACTCCGAAACTTGATCAAATCTCATAACAGCACAAAAATGTCTAGAGTTTTCCAAATTCAGTGGTAAATACGTTTACATGATCCAAATTTTCCAACACCAAGATACACCAACTGTAATGCCCACTTAAAAGCATCATACTTGTTTCTATAACTGCACGCCCACGATGATCCTTCAAATTGGGCATCGTATACTGTTATATCTGCACACGTCTCAATGTACATTGTCTGAACGAAGGTCATCACTGCTGCCACTCTTATCCTTGTTGGAGAGCATTTTCTTCACTTTCTTATCCAAGGCCTTTTCAAAGTCACTATATGACAGTGACAGAACCTGGTTCAGCAGCAATGAAACTCCAGACTCCTTCACTAGGGCATGCCTTGGTTTAATCCTCTCCTCCAAACTATAACCAAAATATTGAGGAAATTTTACCAGCTCTGATTTTGAATAATCCATGGTCAAAAAGAACTCCCATTTTGGTATTAAATTCTCGGACAAGCTAAAAGTATATAGAGCTCCATATCTTGAAATCATGGTCCCTATTTCCTCAATGCTGTATCCCCTCTCCAAGAAAAATTCAGTCACAGGCTTCAAATTGGCCTCAATGCTAAGACCAAAAGTCTGTGGACAACGATAGAGAAGAACAGCAACATCAACCCCCAACGAAAGGAAGTACTCAGCTGTTGGGCGTAACTTGTCCTCCACACTGTAGCTTATAATGTTTGGGCTGCGTGTCAGAATCTTACCAATGCTATCTGCAGAGAGGCCCATCTCACAAAGGAATTCTACAGTGGTCTTCACCTTCTGCCTGCTATGAGTGAGAAGTGCTGGAAAGCGGTATATCACCTTCGCCCATTGTTTCTTGTCCACACCCAAATTCTCTAAGAAAGTCATAGTGGGTATAAGGTTTTCAGAGAGACTTATTCCACACAATTGAGGCCTTTTGTTGAGGATGGTGGGAATATCTGATTTTGGTACACCAAGATCAAGAAGAAACTCAACCACTGGCTTGATTTTTCCCTCCAAACTATAGTAGGCAAAAGCTGGGAATCTTTGTGTAATTGCCTTGATCTTCTCAAGATCCAAGCCAAGTTCTATGAGATAGAGAACGTGAGGGCGGAGCTTGCCATCTGGGTCTATCTCACTCACTCGAGACATGGCCTTTAGCTTCTTTGAGTCAAGGGTTGGTTTGGGCTGAGAAACTGGCACAACTGTTTTTTCTTTAACAGGTGGATTTGGAAAGTTTTCCACTACATCTACTACAATGTTCCCATGCTCTTCCAGAAGGGACTCAAGGTAAGGAATAAGAGCATCCCTGATCTCAAGAGTTGTAAGCTCACGTCCTGCCATGCCAAGGGGAATTCAATTAGCATGGGTCCATTTTAGAATCAAAGATGCTAAATTGAACTGTGGCTACAGAGAAGCATTAATATGATGAATCGAACCTACTAGATACCGAGATTTATAAATATAATGAAGCTTTGCGATCAGGTGGTTGATGAAATGGTCTGACTTGTTTATGGTTCTTGTTGCAACTGCATTGCTCAATCCTTGTTTCTTAAAGAACAAGGACAAAACAGCCTTAGCTTCTTCTCTTTCTGCTGCTAACAGGGTTGCAGACACCACTTTCAAGCTGAATGAACCATCTATCCCTGAATCAGCTGGTATAATTTATACATGTAAAAAGGATGTTAACATTGTAAAAGAGAGAATCACAGAAGCAAAATGTCAAAATGTTTTGGCTTTTATGTGGAGGTTAAAATTAAATAACAAAGCAAAAACCACATGAAAGAAAATGTAAAAATCAATTGCTTACCGAATTGTGCTTGGCAAGAGAAGAGTTTGGCAGGAAAAGAAAGCCGAGTCCTGAATAATAATAATAATAAATAAATAAAAATCAAATCTTCCATACCATACCTCATAGGGAGAGAAAAAAGACAAACTAAATGCATAAAAAAAAAGAAGGGAGAAGCAGCTTCAGCTACTACAACTACTAGAATCTCTGACAACATTTAGTCTCTCACCCATATGACAATTGGATGCCAGCATCTCAACACCTAGTAACTACTTAAAAGTTCAAAAAATTTTAGAACTGTAACTACTACTTCCAATCCAACAAAAGCCTCACATTCACTATGGCTGCTTCAATTTCGACCTCCCATACCTGTATAAGTTCCCTCTCTCCTCTACAATGTGCCTACACAATTCCCTACCAATCCATTTGCCTCAGGTTTTTTTTCCCCATCAAAAAAGGTATGTACAGCTTTTCAAAGGATCACCTTTTCAAGATAGGCAAAATAAGCTCATCCAAACGCACATGAATCTCTTGCACCATAACACCTTTGGTTTTCCTCTCACTGGGTTATTCCAAAATTGCCAATATTTTTAGTACTTAAAAGTTAAAACCTCCATTTCATCACCTCCTGTGAATAATACCATCACCACATTACATAATCACCCTCTCCCAAAGCATGTCAACAAATTTTCACAAAATCAAAAACACAAATTTGTCCAACAACAACAACCTTAATTCCCTAACAAACTCACAACACTTAGTAATAACAGTTAAAACAAAACATCAAAGAACTGACTGCTAATTAAAAACTAAGGAAGTATGAAGTAAACATAAACTATTAGTACAAACTAAGAAAGAAAATGAAGTAAGCAACAACTAATTAAAAACTAAGCAACTGGGTTATGGGAATAGAAGTACCTTGTGATTGTAGGTGTGGTTGTGGTAGTGAAAATTACTACTTTTGAGAGACATGAGAGCTTGGCTGAGTGGAATGCACAGAAAGCTCTCATTTTTTTTTTTTTTTTTACCTTTTTTTCTTCAGCAAGAATTGAAAGTGAAGCAGAAAGAGGAATGTTTTTTTTGGTTTTCTTTGTTGTTTTTATTTGGTTTAGGTAGTCAGAAAGTGCAAATATCACAGGGACCGACGGGCAAGCCTTGGATATGGATTGATGACGTGGCAGAATATCAGCCACTGAGGAATTGTAAGCAAGCAAGCACGTGCCAAAAAAATGATATCTGCTGCAATCATGCACAATCTGTAATATAAAAGAGATCATAATGGGCCTAAAGTTACCTGTGTAACTGTAACCCATGTGGGCTTGGAAAGATCTACTATCAGTCCAGTTTCTTACCAGAAACCCACGTCCACCCGCAATCTCCACCGAAAAAAGTAAGAGAGAAGTATCTTCGAATGTCCGTTTGTTTGGAAGTGTGAAAAAGCGGGAGAATAAAAAATAGTAAAAAGATCAAAAAAAAAAAGTAAAAAAATAAAAAAATATTTTAATATTTTTTATTTTTGTTTGGTTGGGAGTGAAAAAGTGGAGGGATAAAAAAAAAGAATTTGTATAAATTTACTCATATACACTTGTTAAAAAATAATGCCCAATTAAAATAAAAAAGTGGCAAACAACCCAAAAAAAAAAACAATCACCCAAATTTATTAAAAAATAAAAATCATTTAAAAAAAAAATCATGTCTAGCTAAACAAAAAAAAAAAAAAAACAACTATCACACTTATAGCCCAAGAAAAAAAAGAGAGAGAAAGAAGAGACAACGTGCCCAAGAAAGCACAAAAAAAAAAAAGAGAGGAACGAAATGAAGCCCATGTGCAAGTGCACATGGGCATTTTTGTCAATGAAGAGATTCAGAATCCCCATTTAGTTTTCTCCCTATTTTGGTGGGCGTGGAGAGAAAACACCCACGCCTTACCAATTTTTTTTCCCTCCCCTCCCTCCAACCAAACACCAAAAAAAAAAATGTTCTCTACCATTTTATCTCTTTCTTTTTTTTTTTTTTTTTTTCATCCTCCCTAAAATCCACCCAACCAACACATACCCTTAAAGTTTAAACCAATCCTCTCCCCCTACAAACCTACAACCCTCTCTCTCTCTCTCTCTCTCTCCAAATCTGTATTGATTGCACCGGCACTGTAGATGTACTCATCTCAATTACTCCCTCTGTCTATCTATCTAACGAGTTTGTCAGAAGAACAAGAAATTTCGTACTCTTTGCTTGCGTGTCCAACTTGTTTTTCTTTCCCACAAAAACGTTGAGTTTTGGACTTTTGTAGAACCATAACAGGAGATAAGTGTTGTGACTTGTGAGTTCTCTCTTTCTTTTAAACTTAATTGTCAGCCCAAATAAAACACATGAAACAGTGTGTTTTTGCCTACCAAATATACTAAATCAAATGTTAATGTAGATTTTTCATTCTTTTTATATAGTTAGTAGACATTACACTTCCCTACTGTTTTTTGTTATTAACTTTAATTGAATTTAAGTCCAAAAACCAATTAACTTAACACCAAAACAAACGAAACTTTAGGGGCCGATCATACGCTTTAATAGTTCAAAGAGTTAAGTGTAAACGGGATGATAGTTTTATGGTGAAAAAGTATAGTTGGGCCTTTAGTAAAAGAGGTTTTAGGTTTGGGCACTTGACATTGTGGGCAATTCCGATGGAGAGTCCACTTCAAAATAGGCCTAAAGTCACCGGTGGTGTAAATCCACTTGGGCTTAGAAACATCTACCTGTGGGTCTTTCTCAAGTCTTACGTCGTCGTTTCACAGTCAGCACAGCACAGTGGGTTAAAGGGTTTATCAAAAATTCTAAAACCCTAAAACAAAGGAAGAAGAAGAGCATGAAAGCTTAGAGAGTGAAGAGGCATGTCGATAATTCTGAGACGCGCATTCTCTCATCGGAACCTCCTTCTCCTCCGCAGCTCCGCCTTCCATGGTGGCGACCTTTCTCATCAACTCATTAACAGTGCCCACAACAACAACAACTCCAACACCCACATTCATGATCTCACTCTTCCCACCACACTTCATTTCCTCACACATTCTCGCAGAGGCTTCGCCAAAGGGCGCAAATCAAGTACCCTTTTGCTCTCTTTCTCTCTCTGTTGAGTTTTTATGGCAATTTTTGTTTTTGTTTTGTGCTTTGTAAAGCAAATGATTGAATGAAATGTGTGTTTTCCTGTTTGGGTTATTCCATTTTGACTGAGAATCAAAAGAGTGCTGATGAGATTTCATTTCTGTGTTTTTATCAAGCATGATCTTCTTTGTTTTTAGTGTTTTTTTTAATATGATTTTTGGTAAATTGCGCACGCAAACACACATAAACCACGTTTTAAACTATTACATGGTTTATAATATGGTTCTAGACTTTTAAACTGAGCAATCAACTCTCTGACTTAGCTCAATTTTATTAATTTCCATCTTATTGAAGGTATTTATCGCGGTAGAGTGTTTAGAGGGTTTACACAAATTTGGAGTGTTTGGGAGTAAAGTTCGGGTTTATTTGATGGAAAACTGTCTTCCATTTGACATAAACTATTCCTAATTTTCAATGAAGTTAGGGGGGTTGATTGCTGAGTTCTAACATTAAAGGGGCACATTGTAAATCAGGTGATAGTTTAAGGTGGTTTTTGTAAGTGAATTTTTGAATACTTTTTTGTTTTCTCTATATTGGGGAAATTTTTCTAACTGGTATAAAGAAACAAGAAGTCACAAATTAATATTCGGCGTTATGCAAAGGTTATTGTGAGATACTATTTATGAAATATTTTAGGTGAAGCTTTTTGTTGATTGCACTACTGAGCTTGGCTGAAGGGATTCTTTTTGCAAGAATAACAAAAATTGTTTAACTTTATATAAATCGCATGTTAGCCTTTTGCAGAGTTATAAGCACTATTCCATTAAAATGTTTTTTTTTTCACCATTTAGAGGATGATGATGCTGTGAGCACTATTGAAGTTTCGACTGATATTGGGCCTACTATTAAGGCAAATGCTACCTCAATGATGGAGGCAGCAATTGCTGCATTATCAGGAGAGTTGAACAAACTAAGAACAGGAAGGGCATCTCCAGGTACATTAAGCCATCGCTATTTGTTAGTTTTTATTTATTTTCTTAGTATGTTTGTTAGATTTATTGACACAGTTATGAGTGAGAATGTCTCTACAGGAATGCTTGACCACATTATTGTTGAACTTGATGGTGTAAAGATGCCCTTGAGCCACTTAGCTGTTGTTTCGGTCATGGATTCCAAGACATTATCAGTAAATCCTTATGATCCAAATGTAATGAACAAAAACTTTACTTAACAAGTTTGCTATTTGTTTCAATTCTAGGGTTTCTTCATTAGCATATGTAATTGTTTGTTTCCTATACTATTACATGGTCTAGAGTCCGATACTATTTAACAGTCATTGATTCTTCAAATCTGTGGATCTAGCGATCAGGATGAAAATTTTCTATATCAGTTGTATTAAGTTTAAATTATTGAATTTAGTTCATTTTCTTTAATCTGCTTTGCACAATACGAGCCTCAATTTTTTATTTTTTATTTTTGACATGCTGATTGGTGCTCATATCTAAACAGTCCCAGTTTGAAAGACTCATTTAAGTGGTAGCGCCTGTTTTATGCAGACCATTAAAAAGTTAGAGAGCGCCATTGTTGCTTCTCCGTTAGGCTTAAGTCCCAAAGTGGATGGTGAGCGATTGATTGCAGTTATTCCACCGTAAGTAGTCATTCTATTTAATCTCACACTGCTTCTTTCCTTGTCCAATAAGCAGCCCATTTGCTGATAATGGCCATTAAAAGTATTTGGCTTAAGACAATTGTGGTTTTGGTTGATACAATATTTTAAGATCTTTTTTTTTAATAATGATGCGTAAGTATTTTCCATGATAAAGCTTGTTCAATCTACACAAATATTGATTGACTTATTTACATTTTTTATGCTCTGCAATGACCAGATTGACAAAAGAGCATATACAGGTAAGCCAATTATTACCCTTCCTTTCATTTATTTATTTGTTTCTTTTTCTTTTTCTTTTTCATCTCTGCACTATTATGACCACTATATTGTATCTACCAGGCTGTGTGTAAGGTGGTTACCAAGTCTTGTGAAGATGCCAGACAAAGTATAAGAAGGGCTCGCCAGAAGGTATGGCAGTAATTTTTTTCTTCTTTATGTTTAGATTTCAGGAGTATTATTAAACAATGTTTATACTTGCTCCCCCTGCTGTTCAAACATAAAAAAGAATGAGGAATGAGGTTGTTATGGTCATCTGAGCACCATGTCTGTATCACTGTGTGCTTCGGTGGCAGGTTTATATCTTGTTAAATAGCACATCTCATTTCAAAAATATCAATTCTTCACTCCCTTACTGTCTTTCATCCTAGAATCATCATGCACTAGCTAGCCAGAGGTTGGTTTGGTGGAGGGAGTGAAGAATTGGTTGACCTTATTCTTTATTTTCTGATATTAGAACTATATCATACTTGACAGCTCAATTTGTCTCAAGTGTGATTTTGCTGTTCCACTGGTTGTGAAAAATTATTACAATTGAGGTCTAGATGGTTCACATTTATTTATCCGGCACCTCAGTTTTAGTGGATGATCTAAAAAATTTCAGTAGACAATGTCTAGCCTCTTAGGTGTCTAGCATGGTGAGCTCATAATAAAATGTACTGTGGCAAGTATTGAAGTGCAAAACACTGTTAGTAGCATTGTGCGGCAACAAGACTAGGAGTGCCATTATAGATAGGGATAATGATTGATTCTATGCATTGTTGTGAAATGGTCCAGTGTTCTTAATGTTTATTGTGCCTAAGCAGATTGTTTATTGGTTTTACAGGCAATGGATACGGCAAAGAAATTATATTCACATGCCCCGAAGGATGATGTAAAAAAATTGGAGAAGGAAGTGAGTTCTAAGCTAATTACAACTAAAACAGTGGATCAGTTTTACAATGTTTTGAGTGTTATCTGACCCTTCTTTTTCCCAGGTTGATGAGTTGACCAAAAAATTTGTCAAGTCTGCAGAGGATATGTGTAAGGCAAAGGAGAAGGAGATTACTGGAGGCTGAGATGCAGTGTCCCATCTGCACTCTGAGTTTATTTTGCAGGAGTACACAGCTTTTAAAAATCTCCATCTTGGTGACTACCCCTTAATATCAGAATACTTGGTGCTTGATTCCATGATAAAGTGAGCTTATGCCATGTTTCTTTTATAGTTAAATATATTTGAGGTCAGTGGAAATTGTCAATCGCATTTGCAGCTAGATGGCAGTTTCAGTAAAAAATCATGTAGAAACATTTTTGATGTGACAAATATTTTCATTTATATTTTTAAGAGCTTTGGAAAATTTTCTGGAGCCTGGAGGAATTGCCAATGATTTAAAAAGGACATGAACCTCAAATGTTGTAACCCATCTGGGGCATCTGACTGTCTAGCTTTGGCATATTAGGCAGTGCTTATAGCATTTTTTGTTCTGGTAGTTGGAGTTAACATGCAGTAAATTTGGCTGCATAAATAAGCCACCAAGAAAATCTAGGACTATAACACAACTTTGCCACAACTTTGATGTGGGAGACTGCAAGTGGTGAGTACATTTGAAAGTGATAAGCAACTAGTCACAGTTCACCACATAGAATAGTTGTGAAAAAATGATGTGATAAAGGATGTCCACTGATTCAATTCATGCTTCATGCTTGCAAACATTTGCCTTGAACAGTAACCATTTCAAGGTATGATTTGCTATTTGGTTCCAACGCATACTTAATGATCTCAATTGCAATTCAAATTGCGTCGGTCCCAATCTTGTTATGTATTTGTAGGAGCAGCTGTGGTCTTTTTTTTTTTGGTTGTTGTTGATAATGTCAAAGGAACAAAATTACAAAGCCTCTAACCAGTACAAAGTTTTCCTCCAATCAAGTTTGAAGAAATCTCCTTCAACTCACTCCATGAAGATTCATAATGCTATCAACGTGTATTACTAAACAAGTCATATAACTCAATAAATAGGTCATATGTGATATGACAAACTTTACATGGATAGTTTAATGAATTGTCATATAGTGTTAGAAAATTTTTTCTCCAAACCCATTGGGAGGCAACCTCCTACAAAACAAAAGGTGGGAGAGGGGGGAGAACACACTTGAAATGGCTTTTAAGAGAATGATTTTGAATATTTTGAAGGTCATTTATTGAAAATCATTCTCTTAAAGCCCATTTCTTCCACTTGGGTTCCTAGAATTTTATCATTCATTTTGAAATGAATGAATTAAATTTTATCACATCGTCAACAATTTAAATAGATATCGAATCGATAAGAGACAATTTGATGATGTGATAAAATCCAATTAATTCATTTCAAAATAAATAGATATGATTTTAAGAACTCTACAATGAAGTTACTTGAAAATTCTTGAGAATCTTAATCCATCTGAAGCTTGATGGCAAATGAAGTAAGGTTTGGCCAGCCTTATGGACATATCAAATCAAGGAAACTACAAAATGTGTCACCAGTAAGGTTACAAATCTAACACTTTCTTTTTTCTTCTTCTTTATTGATGTTGATTGAAGGGTTGGGTTGGCATGGGTTATAAATATTTTTTCTTAACTTGGATTGTACCCAGCTCGTGTAAGCAACATTTTAAATCTAAGTCCAATCCAACCCATGGTATTAATAGTTAAAAAAATGGATTTTTTAAATGTGTTAATTCGATTTATTATTGTATTATGATACTTAGTTTTCATTAAATTGAAATATGATGTCTAATTGTTAAATTATAATACTTTTTTTGAAATATTAGGTTTACAAAGTTGAATACTAATTCTTTTTTATTATTTGGCCTAAGAAAAGAGTCTCAACTTGCCAACCAAAATTAACACAACTCACCCTATGTATTTGTTCAAGAGTTACTATGACTTAGTATGGATTGGAAATTTCTCAATTTGAAGAGTTTGGGGTGGATTAAGAAAAATCATAATCCCATTGTAATCGAAGTCATGCATGCCCCCGGTCTCTAGGGTTAATATTTCCTCTTTTGGGTAAGTAAATTTTAAAGCATAGCTCCGTTTATTTCAATGTAAAGTATTTTTAGCTAAAGAGATGGGTAAGTAATTATTACGAGTATATTTTGTTATTTTTTTTACTAATTGTTTTGATTTTTTCAAAATTTATTGGTTCAAAATGTTTATGTTCATTATGCTTGTAAATAATAAGTATAATGTTTATTCTCACCAACTTCATAAAGATATGTCTTCAAAGAATAATAATAATATATGTAAATTACAGATTACACACCATTATGTTTGCCCAAATTTTCAATTCAGTTGTAACTTAAAATTTTTTATATATATTCATTTTAGTGCATTTGAAAACTAAACTTAAAAATTCAAATGCGTAAGTACAAATACTTGAAACGTCCAAAATGGCACTTAGATTTTTTTTTTTTGGTGTGTGTGTGACTTTTAAAAGATTGGAGGTGATTTTAGAAATTTTGAGACATATTGTGGCCATTTTGGAAATTTTAGAAGGTATTTTCAACATTTCAATGGTTTTAGGGGCAATTTTTTTTTTTTTTTTGGGGGTCATTTTAGTGGTTTAAAGGGGAATGTTTTAAAGATAAGAAAAATGACATTTTTTATAAAATGTTTTACGCCAAAACAAACAATCCCAAATATGAGAAACATGAACTAATTTAGAAGATGAAATGAGAAAATGAGATAAACATTTTCCAAAATATGTTTTATGCTGAAAAAAATGACCTATATTTCCCAAACACTTAGAAGATTGAAAAAATGAGGAAAACAACCTTGGCAAGTCTAGTTAGAGCAATAGGAGGAAGTTAGGGAATATTTTTAGATGCTCCCAGAGTTCCTCTTGCATTCATGGTTAATCTCACTAATAAAATCCACCATGAATGTGTGAGGGCGCATCACGTTACTGTACTTTGAAAGTACCTAATAATTACTCGAAAATTAGACTCATACTCAATTAATACTCGGGCTTAGGTTTGAGATTTGTCAAAAATTTCAAGTCCTCACTGAAGAGCTGGCTCAAAATGTAACAAATTTTCACTTGAGAAAGGTGAACTAATTTACAACTACTGGGTACCAAAACCTTTACAATTTAAAAACAGGATTTAACATACTTCAAGATGAAGTATTCCTCCAAACATCTATACATACTGCCTACTTCAAACTATGTTTCCTTCCGCTTACCAAAAATAACCTCTTTGGTCACAAGCTTTATACCCCTCACCCAAAGTTCAGCTGTTTCATACCCACCCTCGCACACAAAATGCACCTCCTTGTTCTTGGTAGTCACCACCCTAAAAATACCAGGTTCGTCAGCATCACCCTTACTCTTCCTATTCTTCCTAAAGGCATGACTAGGCCCAACCTCTGCATCCCGACAAATCACATTTCTCTGGCTTGACTTTCCCCATTGCAACACCCCTGCAGACCCCACCATTCTCATCTCCTTTTCATGTGGACTTCCTTTGCCTCCCTTAGTGTGCTTTTGTACTTGGGCACCACCCAAGACTAATTTGCGCGCAAGCTCGTCTAGTAACACACTCTCTGCATCATTTTTCCTGCCAACGATTTTCCTTGCAAGTGAGAGGGCAGTTTCACCTCTAGCATTCTTAATATCGCAATTGGCCCCATGTGAGATCAAGAGCTCACACATTGAACCATGGCCTTCCTTGGCAGCTAACATGAGTGGAGTGTAACCATCCCCATCAGGGACATTTACATCATAGCCTCTACTGGTAAGCAATCTAACCACATCCAAGTCACCACGTCGAGCAGCATAATGTAAAGCATAGAACCCTCCTGCATTGCGATTGCCCTTTTCTAGGGCAAATTCTAGCATTACCTTCTCAAACAAGTCACGATTCTGATTTAACTCAGATAAGGTGATTGCAGTTTCGCCAGATTTGTTGTGCAGCTTTACATCAGCCCCTGCATAGACCAGCAACCTGAATGCTTCAACATGACCCTTCAGAGCAGTAATCATGACTGCTGACAAACCATTTTCGTCCTGATAATCAAGATTAAATCCTCCCCAACTGATCAGAATTTCCAAAGCCTGAACATCACCAGCTTGGGCTGCAAATATTAGTGGACAGAAAACAGACATACTTCCAGATCTTGGTATCTTTCGAGTTTTGATTACATCTAATACTGCTTTTTGAAAACCAAGGGACCACCTGTTTGATCCAGCAATTAAACTTGCAGACTGACCAACAACATTGACCAAGCCAAAGTCAGCACCAGCCTTGGTCAACACTCTGAGACACTCTTGATGCTTATATTTTGCACAGATCATCAAGGCCGTGTCACCACAATCTGTTTTTGAGTTTAGATCACAACCAGAGTCAATTAGGCATTGAAGAATGGTGGATAATCCAAGACGAGCAGCCATGTGTATAGGGCGAAACTCAATTTTCTTGGTTGTCTTAACAAGGCATTCTACATTGGAACCACAACTTAAGAGCACCTTAACAGCCCCTTCATTGCCACATAGGATAGCGTGGTGAAGGAGGGTTCTTCCATAATGAGGAAAATCAGAAGAGTTTTGTTGTAGGAGCATGCGCAGAATTGCACCACTCACTTCAAAATACTCCACTGCACACCAGGTGATGGCGTAAGGCTCTGCCAACCCTGCACCTACTCGAAATTCTTCCCCTGTAGCCATGTCCCAAGACCATGCACCCAACTTCACTTTGATGTCCGTCCTAGCTCCAGCCTGTTTTTTACATTTTAGGAGACAGATCAAGGTGAGGAGAAGAAAACAAATATTAAAAGAAAAAACAGTGATGAGTCTGTCACTATCTTTATCCAATACAGAATCTGCAGTACAGATCCTATCACAAAGTATGAATATAGCCAAATTCTCATGCAGCTCTAGAAATGTGAAGCATTGGCTTGTCATTCGCAGGTACAGATCCAGCTGTAATGGGTACTTCATCAACATCACAGAGGGACCTACACCTTTAATGGTTCTAACAGATTTATGAATTTGAGACAAATGACCAAATTTTCATCTTATTCTCCTCTCCCCCCCAAGCATTACAGACATTCGCACTGGCTTGTCATCCAGCTGTAATGTCTACTATACCAACATCACAGAGGGACCTACCCATTTAATGAGCCAAACAGACTTTCGAGTAAGAGACTAATCAGGGTCATATGCAAATGCTTACACTACTATTTTGTTTGATATTAAAGGTCAATTTCACTTGATTGGTACATTTATGAGGTGTAAGCACAGTAAGAGTAAGCAATTAACTGCAAAAGAAGAGAGCCCACAAAACCATGTGCCTGATTGTTCTAATAATTAATAGCGACCCTTAAAAGACTCACCTGGAGTAGCAAACGAACGATGGGGGCCTGCCTACTAACCACAGCAGCAGCAAGTGCAGTACAGTCAACATTCATGTGAACAGAAGGCTTAGATGACCGAAGCAGGACCCGGTCAGCTGCACTGGCATCCACACCACACTGCCATTAAGCAAGGACAATCATGTCAACAAGATAAATCAAACAAGCTTTCAATAAAACATAGAGGAGGGAATCAATAACAATATTAATTGACCACGTGAAAGGACTCTTGTCACACATTGCAATAAAATGAGAGAAATGTATCCCCACGCAACATGAAAACGCAAAGGACATCTTTGTAGTGAGAGGCTCTCATTTTTATTAGCCTACCAACCATCTCTCTCAAATCCAAACCCTGCAAAAGTGAGAGTTTTGTATACTAGGTATGACATTTTTTGCAAGGGTTGAAAAGCTTGTCAGTGACACATCTAAGTTTCAAGAAGCCAAACTTACCAAGAAAGCTAAAAACACATTGGTGTGTTACAACTGCCAAGTAAGCACCATAGTATACACAGGTGAACTGTGTAGAGGGACAGTAACAGTATATATATTTAATAACTAATATATTTGTGTGTGTGTGAGGCATAGTTAATATAAAGTGACACCCTTAATGCGATGGTCACTCCGCAAGTATAAGTGCTTGTGGGGTGTACGGAGGCAAGGGCCGAAGTTCAAATCTCTAGGAGGGAGACTCACACATATATACACTTAGATTAGGCTAGAGTAGAATTTCTATCTTATATCTAAAAAAAATATTAAAAAAATGACATTAAAAAAGCACCATATAATGCTCATTTCTGTTTTTCTACAATGGTCTACAGTAATATCTAAAAAGTTGGCAATTAACAGCCCAATATGAATACAAAGTTTTACCTTCATGAGAGTGTCTACTACATCCACAAACCCACTGCAGCATGCTGTGACAAGAGCACGAACAGCAATATGGGGCCGGATCAGATCAGAGCCCATAAGCAGCTCCACAAGCCTTGCATGACCATGACAGCTAGCCTCCAGCACAGCCTCTTCACAAGCTGGCTGCGATGCCCCAGCTTTAAGTAAGATATCAAGAATCTCAAGGTAGCCCTCCCTCACTGCTGCTGTTGTCGCGAAGCCCCTGAAGAGTTTCTGATTCACATCAGCTCCAATGCTCTGTCATTTAGAAGTGCCAATCCTTAGTACATTATAAAGCCATTGACAAGACTCCACAAGAAGACAATACACTCATTTTTCTATTTTTATTTTCTCAAAATCTCTAAGAAAGTTAAGCATTTTGGGCTCGTCATTATTACAGAAAGTAATGCCACAAGCAGACAAAATGGGGAACAAATCTGAAGTGGTGAGCCAAGTATGGAACTTTCATTAGGCAGTACATAAAGCCTTTAATAAGAAAGGGGGATGTATCATATGTGTACCCTTATGTACTTATCCTGCTCTGGCCAAAGGTCAGAAACAACTAAATATGAGCACTAAGGACTGATTAATACTGATAAAACCAAAAAGGTAGATCTAAATATCTCTCCTTTCATCTCTTCCTTGGATACTCTTTTCTTTCTTTTTTTTTCTTTTTTTTTTTCAGTTACGGAGGGAAGGGAGGTGGGTGTAATTGGATCTGAAAATACATACCTACCTTTTTATGATAGGCTAGTTGATGCCTTTTTATTGTTTTATGATTAACTCTAATTATGAAATACAGTAGCTCAGTAAAAGGATAAACAATAGGAATGACTGGGCCACAACGTTGAATATTTACTCTATACCTCGAATTACACACATTTACTATATAAAACTAAAAGAAGACCAGAACATCCGATATTAAATAAATAATTGCACAAGCAATAGAGAAATATCAACACTCACAGTAACAGCCCTACTGTATGTTTTGTAACAAAATGCAACACATGACAAGGAAGTAAGGATCATGAGATCATCACATTTTTTTGTGCTTACGCATGAATAAAAGTTTTAACAGTAATTTGTACAAAGTTTTGTGGAGGATAGTTGGCATACTATTTTAGCAACCTAAGCAAAAGATCACTATGCTGTCAAAATAATTGAACTCTTCCAATTGGCACTTCCAATTTTTCCACCTGAGACATCCAGAGTTCAAATCCCCCCTCCCCCAAGTATCACATTATTCCAAACTTAAAAAAAAAAAAAAGAAAAAAAAAAAGAAAAAAAAGACTATTCCATTTATACATATTAAAGAAAAACAGCATTTTCCATTTCCCATAAGTAAAAACAAAAAACAAACTATAGATGAGTAGATCTAATAAAAACCCAACTGCCAATCAATGCTTAACAGAACATGAATACCAACAGTTCGGGTTTCTACAATCTACAACAGTTAAAAAATACAAAACAATTAAGGGTCAAAATCATCAACAAACTTCAGTAAATACAGACCATTCAGAAAAACATTCTAGAATATTGGCATGATATGTGTAACAGCTATGACAAAAGTCCATGACTCCGCTCTGATGGTTGAGAAAAATTGTTTTATTGCTTCTGTATTTTCGACCCAACCAAGAGAAAACGCTACATTAAAGTACTGACCGCTTAATCACAATGCTTCACCAACACATTTAATTACCTGAGCAGCTAAATTGATCACACAAACAGAGTCTTAAAGTTCACGTAAATAATCAGAGAGACAGGCCCCACGGTCCCACACAAACTAAAGATAAAGAGAAAATTATAAAAACAAAGGCAAGAGAGTTTTGTAGCTCAACTGCCCCGTGTTTACAACGAAAACAGAGTTCAAATCCCCGCACCCATGGTAACTATCCTATTATAAAAATGAAAAACCAGAAAATCAAGACTTGGATTCGAACCCAGCCCATATTTACATTAATGAGAGATAATGAGCCATTTATGTTGGGGACCTAATGAAGGGAAAATCATTAAAGACTATGAATCCTAAAAGAGTAGAGACAGACATAAACAACTTTAATGCCCAAAATCATAGTGTGGTGATTCAAATATCAAACCTTAGCTTTCCCAAAGCATTGCTTTAAGATTTAAAGCTTAATTAAAAAGAATCTTAATACTATACCTAAATCTTCACAGTAATTAAGGAGCAGATATAAAAAGTCAAATATGCTCAAATTTTTCCAAAAAAAAAAACTTAAAGCACTTTCGAATAGTAAATACTCTCACAAAATATGGTGATAGAAGCCTTAGATTTTCACGCATAATATGCTTCCAAATCAGTAAAAATGAAAACTTTGAATCACACGTAAAATTAAAAACACTTGGACTGTTCTAAAATAAGCATAAAAAACTTTGGAATCAGTGAAAACCAGCAATGAGAATACAAAAAACCATAAATCTCAATCTGAATCACCAAAATGCATATAGAAACACTGTCAATATTTTCAAAAACAAAACAGAACACTTTACAAAAGAGAAAAAAATTCAAAGTTAAAAACAGAAACGGATCTCAAATTTGATCACTAAAACAAAACACTTTCAATATTTTTCAAAACACAGAAAACAGTTTCACTTACTGAGAATCAACAATGCGAATGAAACAGTTTAAAAAAAAAAAACGAAAAACTCAAGCTTGAGTGAGAGAGAGAGTTACCAGCAGCTTCTTCACGAGGGAGACGTTGCCGGAGTGTACGGCAAGGAACAAAGCGGTGACGTCAGTCTTGAACTCGTTGTACTCGACTCGGACCTGACTCGCCGATTCATCGCACGGTATCACCTCGGTCTTCCTGCTCTTCAGGCACACGGCGCCGACGAAGTTAACGTCGACATACGGATCGGCGATGAGCTCCAACGCCGACTTCAGATCGCCGGAGAGAGAAGCTTCTAGAAGGCGTTGCGAAACTTCGGCCTCGTAGTCCACCGGAAACACCTGTTTCCCGGAGAACACAGTCATTGTATGGTGTTTTGGTACACGCGGCGGAGGTTGAGCTCAGGTAGTACGAAACTGTGGCTGCAACTTCAGGTGAAAGACTCGCATGCGGGTGTGTGAGAGAGAAATGGAAATGCGAAGCTCGAGAGAGAGAGAGAGAGAGAAAAAAACTTGAAAGAAGTGAGCGCCAGAGACAAGAGAGAGTGGGGTGCGAATTTATTGGGATGGTTTTACTGTGATTTACTAATATTTAACCACGGTTAAATAAAATACTATAAATAAAAGGTGGTTAAAAATCTTGGGTCAGTATCGATTGGTCAACAAAAAAAAAAGGCTGTAAATCTTGGCTCGGCTTCAGTCTTGGATAAAATATCGTATAATTTGAAATATAAGGTGTTAAAACTTAAAAGTGTTAAAACGTTTGAATTTTCTCAGCAAAAAAAAAAAAAAAAAAAAAAAGTTTGAATTTTCAAATATTGGAAACCATAATTAGACTTTATCCATTTGATTGGATTTGTTCAACTATTATCCAAAATGTTATGTTTTACTTACAGCAAGATCATTAACAAATCTTACATTTAAATCATGTTTATTTGTCAAGAATCATGTAACTCAATTAGTATATTTTTAAAAATATTATGGATTTAAACACTGCATTCTTTGACTATTGAATTATAAAAAAGAAAAAACTATGTTTCTTGAAAAATAAGCATAGAAAAAAGAAAATTAATAATAAATACTATGGTTAAAATTCACAATCCAAAAGTTTAAGCCGATAAGGAAAAAAAAAACTACAAGGGGGCAAAAGTATGAATTTTTTCAACTATAGATTGACAAATTTAATTTAATTTAATTTAAATCATACATGGATAAAGTGAAACTACACTAAAAAAAAATAAGGTGAAATTAATCTAAAATGTAGAGAGAGAAAATTCAAATTATATCATTTAAACTTATCTTCTCAAAAAAAAAAAAAAAATCATTTAAACATAAAGTACATTCAATTGTGCTATAATTTATTATATTCTCTATTTAATTCAATTAATTGTGCTATGAAGTATGATCTATTGATATCTTCGCATATATGTGTGAATTTCAAATAATTTAACTGATAAAATATCTTATCGTCGAATAAGAAATCAATTGTTGGCTTTAATTAGCTCGATAGAGTTGACTTATTGATCACTTGCTCTTGTTGTTCTTCTTATAGATACTAGTGGGACGAGGTCAATGGTGGTCTTGTGGCCATTGATGGCTGCAATGGGGTCGATGGAGTTGTGCTTCTTGGTTGGGTTATTCCTTGAAGACAACTTTATTGGCTAGGATAGTGCATGTAATTTGTAAAAATACAAATACAGAGAGAGAAAGATAAACATGGTTCAACATAATGACTTACATATATAGTAAAAGGCGCTTAAAAGCTACATGTTTACTTTTCTAAATTGTATGTTACCAAGAACCCAATGAAAAATATATACTAAGTGTAATATGGTACACTTAAAACTATGATAGCCTATGGTATTTTGCAAAACCTTGCAATATACATTTATGACAATATCTTAATATATTATATGAGCTACACATTTACGGTATTATGCTAATATATTCTCTTATCCCACTCAAACTTAAGGTGGAGGAGTAGCAAAAACTTGAGTTTGAAAAGAATGTATCCAATGCTTGTTGAAAGAATCAAGGCCCACAAAGAAACATGAAAAATATCACCGTCCAAGCAAGAGAAGTCTATGAAATGCATGATGCGGGAGTGGAAGTAGCTGCATCTCCAAAACATGTACTTAAACAATAGTTTTTAGTTTTTTTAAAAATATATATTTATGAAAAAGTGTGTAAAAATATGTGTAATATTGTTTAAAAACTGAAAACGGTTATTTAAGTTGTGATACCAAATAGACCCGTATTGTGTGGAGTAGAGAACTATAAAAGTCAAATCATAGGTCAAGTGTATTGCCAAAATGAAAACTGGCGCTAATTTTGAAGTGCATATGAGACATATGGATGACGTCTTCAAGGTAAGAAATAGAGTACGCAACCACAAGAAAGCACATGATTAGGACTGAAACAGTTTGTGAAGGTGTATGTAATGCTCAAATGGTGATAGGACGTGAATGTAGATCTAAGGAGTCTAGGTTAATTAACATGGTATAGTCACGAATATTGTGACTTAGATACCATGTTAAAATAGGAAGAAGAAATAAATGATATATTGAGAGAGTATGATAATTAACGTAATTTGACCGAATGACCTATGTTCACAATCTAAAACCTAAAATGACTACATTTTTATTACTATTGAATTCTATGTTACAAAGAACCTGTATTAATATGAATACATTATGTTATCTCCAAATATCACTATTGAACATTACTATTGAATTGTATGTTACAAAGAACCCGTATTAATACGAATACATTTTGTTATCTCCAAATATCAGCATACCAAGCAAGTCTAATTACCAAGGATCTAAAACTCATTCCCCTTCCATGAAGTTTTATATCTGAGTAATCTCTTCTTATTCATACAAAATAAATCCACTGAAACCGACACCGAATCTTCTTAGACATTTACCCTTGATTTCTTTTTTTTTTGCCAAATATTTACCCTTGATTTCAAAGGACACATTTGAGTACTTCCCATATAAAATTCCAAAGTTGTCTTATTTTTGCAGATAAATTATTATCTTCTTTGTTTGATCAGGAAAGAAAATAGCTAGAAAACAACAAACATACTATGCAGACATTCTGCATTGTGATAAGCATATTATCTTCAGAGGCCAGAGTGTGAGATTTCTTCGAGAATTGCAATAATGCTTTTACCTATATAATCGAACACGAGACATTATTAACTCAATCAACCCCCTACGTACATTGTATATGCATTGCCCACCATAGTAAAACAGTGTCATCAATGTTTCTCACACTGTCAAGGGGGTTCTGTTTCCTTTTTCACTTTTACTTCATATACTTACCCTTAAAGGGAAAAGAAGAAAAACAATCTGCGTAAAGAAAAAGTTAGACTCCGAGCCTTCTAATCTTTTATCCAAAAAATAAAAGAAAAAAGAGAGCTAGTCCGAGCGACCAAGTCCTGGATACTCCGTAGTCAATACGAGTACTAGAGAAGCAACAATTTCTGCTTACTTCAGTCAATCTTTTTTGACCAAAATTTCCACTCTGTCAACGTATGCTTTCGCTGTCTGACTGAGTCCTCGATCGGTCTAATGCATAAAATTATTCTACTCCATATGACAGTATTACTACAGCCACGTTCTTTTTAGTTTTCACAGCCTGTTTCTATTGAGAAAGTAAATTGTAATTGGTTTAATATTTATTTTTAGTGAGGCTTTTGGTTAAATATTATGCAAATTGGAGTTTATTTGTGATATGGACAAAGTTCAAAATTATTTAAGAAAATGAGAAAAGATGTGAATTTTGGTAATAGTATTGTCAAAATTGTGAGAAAAAGTATGAGAGAGGAGAGAGAAAAAGTGATTTCGGCAATAGTAATGCTGAAATATCGGCCCAATTTTACCAACTAACTTTGATCGAAACAATGAGAGAAAAAAAAATTTTGAATTGCCACAATTCAACTTTTTACTTTATTTTTTTTATTTATCTCTCCCCTCTCCTCCTATTTTGGCACTTTAATTACCACAATTCAACTTTTTTTTCCCTCCTCTCTCTCCTTTATTTCGGCAATGAGATTGTCATGATTAAAATTTTTTCTCTCTCCTCTCTCCTCCTATTTCAGCAATGACATTGCCACAATTAAATTTTTTTCTCTCTCCTTGTTTCAATTAGTTTAGTTGGGCAGCACAAAAATTGGGCAATTATTTCAGCAATACCATTGTCGAAATCACTTTTTCTCTTCTCTTTTCGTCACATCATTTCTCTTTTCTCTCTCTTACTTTTTCTCACAATTTTGGTAATATTATTGCTGAAATTTACATCTTTTCTCATTTCCTTAAATAGCTTTGAGTAATATCCATATTACAAATAAACTCCAATTTGCACAATATTTAGCCTAAAGACTCTATTTTTACATTAATCCATTTTCATACAGAACTATAAGTAATAAAGCAATTAAGGAAAAAGTTAACGGATGCTCTAAAGTATTGGTTTAGGAGATATTTTTAGAAAAATTTCATGGCAAAAGAATATTTAGCCTAAAGACTCTATTTTTACATTAATCCATTTTCATACAGAACTATAAGCAATAAAGCAATTAAGGAAAAAGTTAACAGATGCCCTAAAGTATTGGTTTAGAAGATATTTTTAGAAAAATTTTATGGCAAAAGAAAAAAGCAATTAATTGTTTTGATGGCTCTCTATATTTTTCATAAAAGTTGTATCAAAACTTTCTTAAAATGGTTTTGTGAAGACAAATTACCAAGAGTCACGCATCTTGGGCTGTGGGCCTAATTCGAGGAAGACTCATGGGCCGAACAGTGTGGCATTTATTAAACATTCTACTTTCAGAAGATTCGCACATAGGAAACGGCGATTCTGTCCGAGGAGGGTATAGTCCTCGGATTAGAAGAGTTCAGTTCAAGGATGAATCCCAGTGATTGAAGTAATCCTCCTGGAATCCCCAATGACAGAAATGACCTCTGTGAACTTACTGGAAAGGAAAAGATCCCCAAAATATCTGAAGAAAGGCTGCTACCACTACATTGAATACCCTGCAACTACTTTTCTGGCCGCATTTATGTGGAAAAGACCTCTGAACAGTGCTACCAAGACTATTACCTCTCACAGGGAAGCCAAAGAAAAAATCTGATGGGACAAGTATCAAGGGACGCCTTAGATGAATGACAAGTGTAAGGTTATGATGATTAGAAGATGATTATATAGTGTAACTCCCCCTCCATTGTAGGGGGGGAATTATTTTTTGGGCAAAAGGAAAAAGATCGAAAGAAAAGAAAAGAAGAAAAGAACTAGAACGTGAATTACATAACATGATGTCTCCTCGAACCTAAATAAAACTTATTTATACCAAATTATCTCGATATGCTTTGGCCCTTTGATCAGCTTTTTAGTTCGTTTTTAAGAATAGGTTGAACGTAGTTCTCGCCATTCGGACCTAATTCTTTAACCCACTCTCTACAAATTTATTGCAGCGGACTTATTGGGCCCAGGTCCTGCATGCTTTGGACTTGAGTGCACAATTTGTTGCCCTACAGGTTTATTAACAATTGTTTTAAGGGTACCCATTAACATGACTCATAAAGTAATGCTACATGCTCAAAACTTTTACATCGTTTTTTTGTAATAATTAAATTGACAAGTTTTTACTCATTTTTATTTGGCATTCACCACTAACACAACTTTTTGCTTACCATTAGTAATATGTCATCAAGAATTGTGAAATTTGTTGTGTCTCTAGAGTTATTATAAGCAATGACATATCAACACAACTTCTTTAAAATAGTTGTAATAGAACAAAAAATTGTATCACCGTAGAGTTTATTCTAGTTTGTAGCTAACGATTATAATTCTTACTTAAAAAAATTAAATATAATTACATATTTTGAGAGTATAACCATTTAATTTATATGTTCTTTATATTCTTGATATATATATATCAAATTTTGTACTAATAAAATATTATTTATTACCGATTTATAATTTTAATTTTTATACTAGAAAATTTAAATATTTAATTGACAATATAATTATTAATTTTTTATTTTTTAAAAATGTAGATATTGAATAGAGCTATAATTAGCCAAATTTTGTCCTATTCTGTATTGGCACAAAATTTTCACGTGCGAATCACAAATTAGCACTACGACAAGTGAAATGGTCGTTAATATATATATGTGTCGTGAATATATATATGTGGCCGGGTCAAAGTCTGGTGAGTTTTTAACCCAAAAAAAAAAAAAAGTCTGGTGAGTTGATCAGCTTATCGTGTAGAAGTGGATTTCCTCATATTAAATACCAATGTAGTGGTACTGTAATGACTCGTGTCACCTATTTACGACTCTATATGCTAGGGACCCTTTTGAAGAAGAGGAAGAATATCTGGCCAATCACCATTAATTGATGTATCCATCCTACAGATTGGGATCCATATATATTCAGCGGCAAAATATTAAGGGAGTGTTTGGATTGAAAGTATCTCAAAATTTAAAACTCTGAACTCAAAACACGTGACTCAGAAACATAACTCAATTCTCAAAACTCTATCTCACTCAAAACCCAAAACTGAAAAAAGTTGTTTGGCTCTAATATCTCAAATCCGTGCCCCACATCTTAATTCTCAATTTTTTCACTTTTGGTGGAGCCCACAGCCACAGCCTGCAATAGCTTTTGTCTTTTTTGGTTATAGGTGCTGTTAGTTGAACTTGTTATTGTGTTGGTTGTATCTATACACTGCCACTAGGTCCCACATAGATGAAATAATAACCAAAATACCATCAAACCCAGTTTTTGAAAACTGAAAACACCATGAAACCAGTTCTCAGTTTTCATTCCCATGTCTCAAATTTTTGAGAAACAAGTTTTAGAAACCATGACTGAAAACAACGCCAAACAAATTGCAACTCAGTGGGGCCCACGAAATTTGAGTTTTGAGTTATCAATTTTGAGTTATATAAATTAATGGGGCCAATCACCATTAATTTATGTATCCATCCTACAGATTGGGACCCATATATATCCAGCGGAAAAATATTAAGTGGTTCTGGGTGTATCACCCTCTACCAATCACAACTCGTCACATAGGTGAGTTGTGCACAAAATTATGTCACCAAAATTTTCCAAAAATATTTGATACACCATACATCGATCCGCTCTGGTTTCGTGTCTAAGAGAGGACGCTGCTGAGGCCAGAGATAATGGTACGTACATATATTATTGAACATCCCGGCCGGTTCAGCTGGATGCACCAAATTTACTCACCATCTAGGATCTCACAAGATCTTCCAGACACAGGACTACTTGTACATTATCCCATTGTCACACTGGATTCAAACCAACTGTACCTCGCTGCAAGTTCTCAATTGTGATATAGTGATATATGTCATTATCTAAATGGGTTTAATACACAAAAAAATATTGTAGCACTGAATTCAAGCCAAGTTATTGCCGCAAGTTCACAACGGCAATGGCTAGCGGTGGGATTGTATAAAAATAAAATCAGGTCCCACGATGATAATAAGTAATTTGGGATGAGGGGAATGCATTTTCCAATAAGGGACCATAGTCCATACTCACGCACGTGGATGATAATGCTAGTGTAGACTGTAGACTGTGTATTGTTACAGTAAACTCTGTTTAGAATCTTTTTTTATTTTATAATTAATATAATTTGATATAAATAGAATTTATACTATATATATATATATATATATATATAGGCTGAATTGGTCGATATAATACCTGCATGGAGTACTTAGCATCTAGGAAGTACAAACATGAACATAGGTGTGGACTATGAACACAAATACGACATAATAACACAAACAATTTCTTAAAAATTATAACATAAAATAGCCAGTATGACAGAAACATAACACCCTAAATAAAGTGTGACTACTTCCTAAGTTTACATGAAGTATGAAAGGCATGAAACACGGCATAAAGTGTGACTACTTCCTAAGTTTACATAAGGTCAATAAGAAGTATGAAAGGCATGAAACACAGCAGACACGTTATGTTTATTGTTTTATTGGAGACAGCAACACTGACGTGCCTGTCGATACTGGGAGGAGACATGTATGTTGTTTATCAGATCTCCAACCCTTTTAATTATATCTGTCTCAATAATATAGTCTAATAATTTTGAGTATGATATAATATTTGCTTTTAGATGCTTCTACTAATGAATCCAACTACTATATCCTAGAAATTGATGACAGTTACAAAACCTGGCAGTTAAGTTAAATTATAATAAAAAATGAAGATGATAACTTAACGCACATCTCTTTTTATAAACTCAGCAAAACCAAGTCCTCGCGTGGGCGGCGTGGCATGCATGCCCGGTATTGCCATGGAGTCATGGACTATGTCAGTGGTGAGTCTGGTGACACAAAAAAATACTGAATAGTTTTTATTTTGGTAACTTTTTCAGTGAGACTGCATGCCATTAGATATGCTTGTACTTAAATACTTAATTGTTGAAGTTGAACACAAATAAGTTTAATAGAACTTAAATAAGTAGGGTCGGGTTAATGTGTCTTTAGAGTATATTAATTATATATTTTAGAAAATTTTTTATAAAAAATTAAAAAAACTGTCAAAAAAGTCAATCACGTTTTTATTTTCCTATAAAAAGATTTACTAAAATATGTGTGCCCATATAAGTAAGTACATATATAATACTATAAAGTGGCAATTGGGAGATTTGGGAGTGGGTAAGTACATCATACTAGTAGTAAAAATTGGGCTTTTTTTTTGGAGTCAAATAGCATAATTTTAAGAAAAAATGTATGAGAAATGCATTCGGTCAAACTTATTTAGTTGTGTAGCACTTTTTTGGAGTTTAAGTTTGTCAAACTTGAGTTCCAAATGAAACTCGAGTTTCAAGCATTATGTTTGATCATATTGCTACACAAGCTCATAATGTTTGGAACTCGATTTTGACAAAATCGAGCTTCCCGTGAAACTTAAATTTGACAAACTTGAATTCTAAAAAAGTGTTATACAACTAAATAAGTTTGGTTAGATATGTTTTTTCTAAATTTTTTCTAAAATTATACTATTTGACCAAATTAGTCTAAAAATGTCTAAAAATGAATTTCAATATCAGTTTTTTTGGTTTGGACTTGAATTTTTCAGAGTTGTGTTTAATTCCCAAAGTTCCAGCAGTATATATTGGATCAAGATTTGAGCATTGATGGAGTGAGTGCAAAAATTGTCTGATCCTAGTAATGAGGTAGAATCTTTTATTATCAATTTCCAAAAACGTGAAGCTCTTATCAATTGTCTCATCTGATCATACTCTCACTCTCAGTCTTTCATGGACATGGGTTGTCGGTTGACTAGTGACTTAGGGGGAGGTATGACTCTGCACGTGATGCGAAGGAGGAGTTTCCACTGTCTTTCGTACGTGCCTTTTTGTTCATAATTAATAATTTAATTGATGATGAACACAGTGCACGAGGGGAATCAACATTTGCAATTTTGCATTGCACGTACACCCCATTCATGTGATCCTCTTTAATGCCATTGCAACTTCGTTTACTATACTCTCACTATACTCAACACTAGTCAACCACACAGACGAGAGAGAGAGAGACAGAAACAGCTAACTTTGAGTTGACTACTGCAAGCATATAATAAGAAAAATTCTTAGGTATTTTTGGAGTACGAAAAAATAGTGCTTATACCTCTCATATACATGGTAGACTCTACAATGAATTTAATGAGTAAACTCCACCATAAATGTGAGAGAATGAAGTACAATTTTCCATACTCTAAAAATACTTAAAAATTATTCGTATATTACTTAATTAATTCATTTATGGCGTTGCATATATCCATGGAGTAACACTTCTTGCTAAATCATGAAGCAATGTATTGATGAAGATCAAACTATACAAATTGGGTGTCTTAAGAGTTGGCATTTGTGATTTGTATACCTAGCTAACTAGGGTACTTCAAATGGGATGTTGATTTTTTTATTTATTATTCCTTTACTTACTAATAAAAATCGATTTTTTTTTGGGTGTGGTTGTTTTGTGCGTGTCAATGAAAATAATGCAAACAACTTCAATTTTAGGCTTTTAGCTTTAAGAAGAAATTACTTCGTTTTAACTTTTCCTTTCTTTTGGATGAATGAGTTTTTAAGTTGATCAGAAGGTGGAGTTGAGTCTTGTCATGAATTTTGATTTTCAATCGATACTAAATTTGTGTAGTTAAACTTAAAAGTGACCCCCTTTTATGTTGGTGACCTTTTGTTTTTCAGAAGAAGTTAGGTGAGCCTCTAACTCAAAGGTAGATGCTTTCTAATTCTAATTTACCGAGCTATATAAATATATTAATAAAAACAGTGATATATATGATCAATTTTATTCATTAATTGAAAAGCCAAAGGTCACTATAAAATTTTTACACTTTGATCGTTTTTTATTTTGAGATTTGTTTTATTATATACCGAAGGATTTTAAACATATATATGATATTTATTTTAAGATATATATATATATATATATTTTATCATTGGACAACACACCAATGAATTTATTTTTTGTGTAAATGTAATTGAGCTAATAGAAATTAGAAATCCACTTATTTGAAAATTATCACTATATGAATTTCATATTTTTATACTAATTTATTTTGTATAACTTATACTAGTTTTTTATTTGGTTGAAAAAAGTATAACTTACTAGTTTATACTGCCTATAAAGGACGCTTTTTCTTCCCCTTAATTGAGAAATATGCATTAGTTCACTAGATAGATTTATTCTTCTTTGTGTTTTTCTCTCAACTTCGGTTCTTAATTTACAAATACTAATATCATATATCTAGTTATATAATACTATATATCATAGTACTTAAAATGTCGATTAGTAAGATAGCTAGCACTAGGGATTGACAGGCTAGATTGCTAGAATATCCTAGCGATAGAATGACCAAAAGTTTATTATATTAGTTGATAATTAAGAGAACGACAAATGCCTGTGTCTCAACTTGATCAGTGATCACACTCAATCTTGTAAAACTAAAGCATATAAATATAAATAATGTTTCATACAATATTTGAAGTAAATAAACAGGATAATATACCATCTTCCAATTTTCTTTATTTTAAGGTGTGCACATTGGTGCAAGATATATTATTATTATTATTATTATTATTATTATTATTATTATTTAATGCATATTTTTATGAACTAGAAAATTCATTTTATTTATTACTTTATATTTGGTGGAACAAACTGACATGATGCAATAACTCCGAAGGTTAAAATGTGCATGGATGAAAATATAACATCGAGGGTAGGTTATGAGTCTATGACTCTTTATTAGGGCCCCTTTATTATTAGTTTACGACCAGAAAGAAAAATCAAATTTTGAACTGTGATATAGAACTATTCAAGATCCTGCAAAGTTGGCCCCAAAGACTTGACCCATTGTCCTTGATGTTGGTTCCAATTGTTTTCCAAAGTTGGGCAATGGAAGCCTTTATGATAATTACAAATCTTCCTTTTCTAACACTCTTGGCTCCTTCCCTCATAAATAACCTTAGAACAATTGGAAGTTGGAAGTGCCTAAGCTAATCATTCTCAAACATTCAATTCTACCAAATCAAAACCAATTATTATAATTTAAATGGAATTGGCGCCACCATGTACTTTTTTTCTTGATAGATTCTGATTCTTATAATCAAAATTTAATAAATTTTCTTTGTCAATATGACCTTCTAAAAGCTTTTTGTACCATTGCTGATCTCATTGGCTTAAATTAATCAGCAAGATTAAACTATGATTAATATCATAAGGGCGCCACACAATTCAAATAGTCAAATATATGATGGGGGCCACTTGGTTCACCGGTTGCTCAGCTAATTAGCCATGCAAAGTGAAAGTTGTTTTGGACATAGATAGATAGATTGATCTTTAAGACACCAACTAACACCAATATAAACAAGTTGCTTATGTTTCAAAGTTCTAAAACTTAAGCAAATATGATGATTTTGTCTTATTTGGGCTTAAATCTAATATGGGTGGACCGGTGGAGAGGGGGATATCTTTAATTTTTTCCTTTTTTTATAAAATGGTAACCAAACTTTTTTAAGCCATTGCCTCCTCTTTAAGTGAAAAAATAAAAAAGACAATGATCAAAGTCATTCAACAGATTTCTTGCCTCACGGTTTTATCAGGAAATGATTGAGGGAGCCTAAATTCTTTATTGTTCAAATGATGATACCCAAAAACAAGCTCTTGTGGGCAACTTAATGTATGAAAAGGCAAATCGTATGCATGTCTTTCAAGTTTCAATCATGTACAATGGAAATGAAATGGCCTTTTACTTTAAAGTATTAAATATTTCTAGAAGCAGCTCTCAGCTCTAAAACTCTCCTATTTGACATGTATTTTTTTTTTCTTTCATTTTTTTTTTTTTTTTTTTTTTGAAAAGACATGTATTTCTTTTCTTATTTAATTACGTTTTTCCTCACTCCCTTGAATTTTAAATTGAAACTAATGCATTTGGCTAATTAATAATTTATTTTTCATTCTTTAATAAATAAAATAAAAGTTTAATCAACCAATAATTTTTTTAGGAAACATATACTAATATATAAGGTGTTGTTTTTGACAAGTTATAGATATATTTTGCAATTAGAAAGATTTAAATATGTAGTATTTTGATTCTAAAAAAAAAAATGTAGTATTTTGATTTTTGATAATCTCACTTTAGAGTGGACCAAGTCAGGCCTTTGGAAAAAATTAGTTGTGTTACTCATTTTCATGATCCTTTTAAGTTATAATCAATTAATTATATCTCTAGTTAAAAGTTTGACCCACTTTGAAAAGTCGAAGATAATTTAACGATTCATTTCAATGTTAAGGTAGGTCATATGTAAATAGATATATAAAGGTTCTTTTATTCTATTTACCAACCAACAAAAATAGTTCTTTTATTGCCTTTTGTATGAGAGTGCCCTTTCACGCAACAAACTAGCATCAATGCTTTTGTTGTCACAACAACAAACTATTATATGAGTTTTCGCTGTCAAACACGCGTGTACCATTTTTTTTTTTGGTAAACAGGAGAATTCATTTAACTAAAAAACAGCAACATGAGAGCAGAAACGCTCATACCACTTTCAAATAGGGATGTCAATGTTCGACCCAACCCGCGAACCCGACACAGGTTTTTTCGGGTTAGGGTTGGACCTTAATGGGTTTGGGTCATAAACGGGTCGACCCGAAAACGACACGATAAGAAACGTGTCATAAGCGGGTCAACCCGCGTAACCCGCAATAGACACGTTTGACACACCAATTTATTTGTGTTAACCCGAAATGACCCAATGAACACAACCCGTTTAACTCGTATAACAAATAAATTTTTATTTTATTTTAGATTTGTCAAATAACTTTTATATCCAACATATATTTTAAATTTAAAAAGAAAAGTGAGTAAATCCAAAAATTTACAAGGGATATAATTGGAAATTGAAACTTTACAAACCCTAGATCTCTAAACCCTACAAACCCTAAACCTCTAAACCTTCTTATAAATATCTTTTTTTTTTCTTTTTTTTTTCTTTTTCTTTTTAATTTCAGCCATACTACACTTCTCATGCCAATTCTCAAACTCTAGATGAATGTTATATTTTTGTTGAACTATATTATTTTGAACGTGGGTTGAAGACTTGAAGTGTATGCACTGCTTTTTGGGATCGATGTAAAAAAAATTATTTCTAGATAGATGCTATATTTAATATTATGCAGGTTGAAATGGGTTGTGTTACATTCATGTCAACCCAACACGACTCGTTTATTAAGCGTGTTAAATGGGTTGGGTCAGGTCAACTCGCCTTATTAACAGGTCAGGTTAGGATTGAAGGATCATGACACGATTATTAAATGGGTCGGGTTAGGGTTGAGCCATTTAGTCGAATACCCCTACCTCGACACGACACAAACCGACACGCTAACCCGAATTGACACCCCTACTTTCAAATTCATCCTTTTTTAAAGAGTTTGAAAAGGCATTTAATTTTGGTGACAAGTAATTTATGTAGCGTTAATGAAAAGATTTCGTAAAATTATAATGGGTGTTGAGGGAGAAATTTGTGCCTCTGAATAAGATGTTGGGAAACCAAGTCGAAACTTGACTTTGGGCTCTTGAGATGACACCCAAAGGCTTTTGGTGTGATGACAAGCCTATCCAAGCAAGAAAAACAAAGGCTGCACTTAACAAAACAGCAACAAAAGCCCAATGAAAAATACTTTACAATACTTAGTTAATACATTAGTGGTTTTGTTTTGATAGTTCAAGGGAAATAAGTTCTCCAGCGATAAGGGTGAAGTTACACTTAAGTCCAAAAGATGAATTGTCCAATGATAAAGATGGAATTACACGGTCTAGCCATTAATAATGAGATAAATTTAAGCAAATTTTAGGTCCTTATGTGTCTCATTCAAGAGGGATTTATTGTGCTTTCAGCCGTCATTACATCAAAGTGAGGGAAGAGTTCAATTGTTACAAATACATCATATCCTTCAATGGTAAAGTAAAAAGTAAAAATTAAAGGTTCCCTTGGAAGAAAAAATGGAGGATTAATTGGCATGGTGTGAAAGGAGAGAGAGATCCCCAGCTCAGTGCAGCAAGTATCAAGCTAAGATTTTAATGGGCTAAGATTTTAGTGAGTGTAAATTTACAAGGCATGAATAAGATGAACGTGGGCTACTTCTGAGTGAGGGAGATGGGATTGATGCTGAGACCGAAGCCTTTTATGGGTAATGGGCTGTTTGTGGCTAGCTGGAGGACACTTATGAGCCGTGATAGTGTAAAGGGAGGAGAAGAAGGTCTGAGATTAGATGAGTCTGGGCTTTAAGATGATGGGTGGTGAGCTAAAAGAGAACTGAACCACCAGCAAAAAGAATGACCAATGAATTTCAAAGTCTCTGAGAAGGGTAGCCAGGTTGGTTTTTGGTTAGCATGCTTGTGCTTTTTATAATGGAGTTTTTTTAGAGAAGCATTTATTGACAAAAATCCAAAAAACGTATGACCACTCAGGGGTGATGAATCAGAATCAAGCTTCCCAGTGATTTTTGCTCAGAAGTAGGAAAATCCATTTCAGGGGCTGCCTTGCCTTTTTAGGTAATGATGGGATTTTAGAGCGTTTTGCTTTAAATGCTAGGATTTGGGGCTGAGCTTAATTATTGTGATTGGGGTGTGTATCAAGAGCGAATCCTAATGCTGCAACTGAGATTCGGACCCTTGAGAAGTAAAATTTAACACCCCAAGCCAGGTGTCAAGTTCTAGTCTACTTCTAGGGGTTCCGCTGGAGATCCTTTTATGCCTTCCAAACCACATGTTCCCAATTTTTCCCCTTTAGGATTCATGGGCTTGGTACATGAATTATGTTTAGAGCATTTTTAACATTTATAGCATCATTTTGTTGAAGTTTGGATAATTTTGTTTCAGCTTCCCTTCTGCTGGAGGTGCAGCTTTGAGGAAGATGATGGAGCCCCTTCATCTTTTTGACTTCAGTTGATATGACAAGCCTTGGGCACTGTTCACATCAGGCAGAGAGTGGCAGAAAACTGATGGACCAGCCCTTAGTCCATTCTCAAAGGCTTGGTTCCCTTGTATGAGTCCCTAGTTACTCTTTTTTTGGTTAGGAATGAACAAGGGCTGTTCTCCTTTGCCTCCTACTGGTGTTTTTTGCTTTGGCTTGCTCACATGGGCTGGGTTGTGTGCACATGTTGCCATGGGCTTTCATTCCTCATGGACTTTTATTAGTAAATATACTTCTTTTTTTTGTGTTTTTCATAGATACTTGCAATGGGCCTTTGAGCAATTAGTTGTAATATTTGAAACAATAGGACAAGTTTCAAAATACTTTTGTAAATAATATTACTTTGATGAATTCCATGTTTGCAATAATGTTCATGGTTTCTAATAATCGCATCATAACTTAAATGATGAGCTTGTGGGTTTGAATGTTTACCACGAGTGTCGAAGGCGTATATTATGGATGTCACAATGCAAATGATGTCCATGTATTTCATGGGTTTATAATATAAGAACATAATTTTCAAGATAACTCCCAATGAGTTTTTTTTTTTTTTGGTTTATAAGACAATTGCCATGGTGATATTTTACCATGATATTTTTTCTTTGCCAAGTATTGATAATTTTGGGCTCTTTTTTGATAAAATAGTGCCAATAAAAATTGGGCTTTGATATTGCCAATGAGAATTGGGTTTTGATGTTGCCAATGAGGATTGGGCTTTAAATATTGCCAATAAGAATTGGGCTTTGATGTTGCCAATGAGAATTGGGTTTTAAATATTTCCAGCGAGAACTGGGCTTCGATATTGCCAATGAGAATTGGACTTTGATGTTGCCAATGAGAATTGGGCTTTGATATTGCCAATAAGAATTGGGTTTTGATGTTGCCAATGAGAAATTGGGCTTTGAATAAATTGCCATGGGTTTAAATCATGGGCTTTGATCATGGATTTGAATTCCATAAAATTGTTTTGTCATGGATTTGAATCATGGGCTTTTCAAATATTGCTAAGCATAAGTATTCTTGGGCTTTAAATAGGATAGAATGTGTGTGTTTGAAATTAAATAAGTGGTACTTAACAATAGGTCATGCTAACGAATGTCCTTAGGGCATTCGTTAACAATCCATTTTAAGAAAGTTTTGACACCACTTTTATGGGAGATGAAAAAAACTGTCAAAATATTAATTGCTTTATTTCATTTTCCCATAAAAGTTTTCTTTAAATGGATTATTAACCAATGCCCTAAGGGTATTCGTTAGCATTTCCCAATTATAATTTAAGGGTGTAATAAATTAATATACTTTTTTTTTTTGAGAAATAATTACAACATGCTGTTAACCTCGTAACTTGAACCATTTTTCCCTATTGACTCCCGAGCACTTTGTGCATGGAAAGGTGCTAATTCAGTTACAAGGCATTTGACATAATAAATTAATATACATGGTTTCAAAGAAAGTAACAAAGAAAATCATAAAGTGAATGGTTGTTATTTGATTGACTAAATTTTTATTATTATTATTTTTTTCTGTTTGGCTACCAAGAAATTAGATTGTAAAGTAAAAGAAAAGAGTGGGGAAACAAATAAAAAAACAAAGAGAAAAGGCAACATATTATATGACATGTCAATTTCGTGCCCATATGTAACTGAAATAACCATTTTATACTAGTTATTTTTTATTCTAATAATGTGATTTAATCAATTAGAGATATTAGCATCTTCTCACCAAAAAAAAAAAAAAAAAAAAAAAAAAAAAAAAAAAAAGAAGAAGAAGAAGAAGAAGAAGAAGAGATATTAGCATTTTTGGTCAATGAAAGTTATGAAACGACAGTAAACTAAAAAGACAACTTTGTCAGTGTAAAAAAAAATCATGATGAAATTGATGCAATTGAATTCGTGAGTACCAAAATGAAATCACTTTCCATATTTGTAAGGACAACAAATGATTATTTTTATTTTATTTTTTATAATTCAATAGTTGGTGATGAAGGAATTTGAATCTAGGATGTTTCCATTAAAACTATCATGAGGTGTCAGCCAGTTGAGTTACAAGACTCTTTAACTTATTTATAGAATTCAAAAAAGCGTTTACTTTTGGTGATAAGTAATTTATGTAGCGTTCATGAAAGGATTTTTGGGAAACTATATTTTAAATCTTATAATATAGTTTAGGGATGTAGTAAAATATATAAGTTTCAAAGAAAGTGTCAAATAAAACTGTGTGGAGTTTGGGGACCGAAGAGGACTAAAACATGAAATGTTTCGCACAAACACGCTTGTAGAAGTGTATCAGTCTCGAGGACTTCACTGACCCAAGCATGGGAGGGGATACGGAGTAGCGCTTCATGTAAACCCGTGCGGAAGAGAAAGGACCATGAGGGGGGCAGTGACAGTGGGAGGAAGCTTCCTGGAGAAGTTTACCTTCCCCCTTCGCATTAAATGTTCTGGAACAACCTTAACAGCTGCATTTAATGAGGAAATGACTCCTGAACAAAATCTTCACAACTAGTAACCCTTTCCACCACCTTCATCAGAGTGTTGATGGGACAAGTGTCCTTAGAAACGCTTGGAGGCATATAGATGGAGGACTAGGATATGAAGAAGAGGGGTATAAAAGGAGAGGAGTCTCCTAGAAAGGGGGGGGGGGACCTTTTTCTTGTGGAGAAACTAGAAAAAAGAGAAAGTATACAGTGCATTATTGGGTGTAAAACTCAGACCTTATTTACAAGAGACTAATCCTTAGATCTGCTCAAGGAGAGTTATTTTTCTTATCATATACTTGTATTAATCCTTTCTGTCATTCCAGACTCTTCAGTCTTTGATTTGAATTCAGATTAGAGTTGCACTTGAATTGTTTGCCCACTCTCTAGAGAAATTCTATTGTTGGGCTCGAATTTGAGGAACTAGGCAATGTTGTTCTAAGTAGACTTGGGTCTTTATTTTTAGAGCGCTTACAAAAACCATAAAGTGAATGATTGTTATTATTATTATTATCATTATAGAATGAAGTGAATGATTGTTATTTGATGAAGCTTTTGTTTTTATTTTCTTCTTGGCTACCCAAAAAAAAAAAAAAAAAAACCCTTAGATTGTAAAGTAAAGAAAAGAGAGGAAAAAGGAAAAGAAAAGAATAGAAATGGCAACATATTATATGACATAAATTCCCTATGTAGCTGAAATGACCATCTTATACTAGTTATTTTTTATTATAATAATGTAACTTGTAGGGGGACGGTTTCATTTAAGGCCCGAATAGCCCTGGTCAACGTGGGCTTTATATGAAAACAAAGCCCAACACAAGCCCAAAGAGCAAGCCCCAATGATAAAGTTGAAGTCACAGCTTAGTTCTCAGTTCAACTGACATGTCACCCATAGTCTCATCTGAGATCACATCTGAGGGTAAGTTTCTACTGAGCAGGACAAGATGAAACATCGTCTGAGGAGTAAATAAGAAATTCTGGAACATGTAAAATTGTCCGAGGAAGCTTTCTGAAACTTCCTGGTGGTTCTACAGTCACCTTTACATTAATGAAGCTTACCTGCCTGATACAGTAGCATTTATTGCTGAATGACAGGCCTGAACAATGCAAAAAGCCCCAAAAGAGTCTCCTGCGTCATGAAAATAATGAAATGAGAGCCTGATGGGACATAAAGTAGTCCAGCTATATAGGGACAACACATACCGGAGAAGGAGGCAGAACAAATATAAGGGAGGAGGAGGGCAGAAAGTGAGGAGGATAGATTTTGGAGAGAGAAAAAGAGAGAAAGAAATAGAGATTATCTGGATAGGCATAATTTACAGTTTGTTCTAGAGAAAGACTTGTAATCTTTATTAAGAAATATAGAAAGATAGCCCTTTTACGTGGCTTTTTACATAAACTTTTGTTCTTGTTCAAATCTCCCCTTATAGATTGTTTTTAATCCATATTACAAATTAATTGTACCCTTAATCTTCTTGAAGGCTGAGTTTTAGCATGCGCATAACTTGTAAAATGTAAACAATCCGTTAGACATATTAGCATTTTTCGATAATGAAATGACAATAATTTATAGGCGTAATGAAGCATCAATTACTGAAGTATACCCTCGATAGTGTAAGACGCAACTTGGGCATGACAGAAATTAGTATTAGCTTTTTTGTCATGGAACCTAAATGGTGAGTTTCATATTACCATTGTCTGAGAATTTGGACTTTAGGATGACAAAATAATTGGAAGGCATAATATACCAAATCTATTTCTGAATGGGGCTTTTGCTAGGAAAATGAATAATGGACAAAAAAATATATGAAAGATTGGTTTTGAGGTACATTGAAATTTGAATCGTTGTCTTTAACAATATTTATCCCCACTCAGAGTGAGTACGTTTCCTTACAAATTATCTTCAAGATATAACGAGTTTGAATTCTCCATAATTGCTATAAAAAAAACTGAATATGAAAATAAATATAAAATAAAGAGACGCTAAGCACTATTTAAATGTCACTATTGAAGAGTTACAACATTCAAAATATTAAAAAAATAGTTACTAGCCATTCGCATATGGCACAAATTATTAAGCCTTAAACTGTTTTGCTCGAAACCTCACTTGAGTGAATTGTCGTTTTGAGGTGGGTTAAATAGTTGTCTTTTAAGACAATATTTTCCCTCACTTACTTACTGACTTAACCATTAGAGTCTCTCTGGCCAACCTTTAGATTGAATTAATCATTCTCTTAGCAGAGTGTTTGTCGGATTGCAAGAATTCCTTAGTCCTTCGTTGCGGTTGCATCTCTTATGTGAATTTTTTGAGCTCCCACTAGTACTACGGCCAACAAAAAAAAAGAAAAAGAGGAAGGATTTCGTTGTGTTTACCTTCACCATCAAGGCTTAATTTTTAGAACCCAGTGATTTCCCAGAGAGCCCATTACATAGAAAAGAAAAAAACCCATGTCAGGCCTCGTGCCCTTAGCCCACCCAGTCACTCAATCCATTCCAGACATTCAAACACCACTCACAGCCCAAAATAAAAAGGCCTTTCAAACTCCGGTATTCTAATTTTCTAAAAACTTTTACAATAATCAAAAATAGAGAGAGGAAAAATGAATAATAATTTTCACAAGAGCTACAGAGGATTTGACCAGCTAGTGAGGGCAACAATGAATGATTTGGCAAGTGGGACTTCAAATGTCAGGATGGGGGCCAAGAAGTTTTGGGCGAAAGAAGCGAATTTCACAACTTTGCAAATGCATGCAGTACACCCTTTTCCAGTACACGCCAGACCTTTTTTTTTTTTTTTTTTTGAGAAGGAAACTTAAGGAATTTTATTAAACTTGAAATGCCAAATTGGCTACATCTTGTTCTGCTACAGAAAGTAAAGTATGAGGAACTTCCTCCATCCATGCTGAATAATTAGGAACATGAATCGAAAATCTAGCTAGATTGTGTGCTAGTTTATTGCCGTCTCTTCTACAATGAGAGTATAGCAATTTCGTGTAAAAAAAGCTGAAAAAATAGTAGCATCCTGTATGAGGGGCTCCACAGAGGCCATGTTTGCTCTGCCTGTCTTTAAAGAGTTTACTATCAGCTCTGAGTCTCCTTCAAGAATTGCTTCAGTGAGGCCTATTTCATGCCCAAATTCTAGAGCCCGTGCTGCTGCAATTGCCTCAATCTCTGCTGGTTGAAGTGCTTGGGAAATACTCTGAGCTAAGGACGCAAGGATCGCACTTGTGTGATTACAGACCACCACACCAATACCGCTTCTGTTCTCATCCCTGAAAATCGCGCCATCAAAGTTAATCTTAACTAAGCTCGCATCAGGTGGCTTCCATCTTTCTTTTGGTTTCAACGGAGCTGGGAGAATCAGTGGGAGCACTGCTAAATATTCTGCAAGTTTCTCTTTTGCCTGCAATGTGAGCTGATCCAATGTGCAGCATGCTTTATTGTTTCAAACTTGGTTTCGCTTGTGCCAAATTCCCCATGTGACCATCGCGAAGAGCTCCTTGTTTCCATGGTTCGTGAGCACCCAAGACAGCAGCTCCTTGAAACTTGTCACACCTAATGTTTGTCGAGAACTCCACTCTATTTGTGTCCATACCGAGTTGAGCTCGCTACAAGACCACAATGCATGAAGCGCTGTTTCTTCCTCGTTCCTGCACCGTTCGCACCGATCGTTTTTCGTAATGTGTCTTCGCTTTAGGTTGGCTTTTGATTGTGATTGCAATAGGTGTCTTCACCCTTCAGTTTTAACTTTTAGGGCCCGTTTGGATGAATGGAAGAAAGAAAGGGAGTGGATAGGATTAGAGTACAATTAACTGAAAATAGGCTAATTTTGGGTCAAATCTACTCTACTCTACTCTACTCACCCTCCTTCCACAGGAACTATAAAATAGGATTGTGAATGAAAACTATCATAAGCAAACTAATTTAAAAAATAAAAAATAAATAAAAATTACATTGCACAAATGAAAATTCAACCCAGCAAAATGAAGGAAACAATATTGCACATTTTAAAATGCAGTGTTTATGACCTCATACTGAAATTTTTAATCGCAAATTTTCATTGAATAATTCTTCCAATTCTGAGGCAAAAGGATATTTATTAGCCAAAAGTTGGCACGTTTTCTTGACTCTATTGTTTATAAGAAATTCCCTCAAGAAGAAGCATAATCTAAATAATATAATTTTATAATTATTTTACATGTAAAAGGAATAGGTGCAATTGGGAAGACTAATAATTTGACATGATCCATGACATTTAGTATTTTTTATTTTGGTTCTTTTATGATAATGATATCATTAGTTAACTTCGAAGTTGAATAGTGCATACTTAATATATATACTTTCTAATTGGTTTGTTTGAGTTTTTGTTGTGGGTTTGAACTTTGAACCCAATTCTTGAAATTTGTAGAATTGTGCCTTTTCCATTCGGAGTTTGGTGGATAGAGCAATGGCAGTAAGCTTAGTCTTTTGCTTTTTTGGGTAATTCTCTTTTTGTTTAGAATGTTTTTGGCTTGATTGGTGAGAGAACTTAATAAAAGAGCTTCGATGTGCATGTCGGGTGGTGTCTCTGATGGTCGAGTGGGTTGGGGGAGGAAGGGAGGTTGGTTGATGTGTTTTGTGTTGATTGAAAATGTTTTATACCAAGGCCATGTATAAAATATTTTACACCTCTCTCAACTGTGTTTTCCTAATCAATTGAAAACTGTTAGGTTCTAAAACTTTAGGAACTAAATGTATTAGAACTTCACTTTGTATATGTTGGCAAACCATGATCAAAATAATGAGTTTAGGTTTAGGCTTGCTCAAAATTTATTTGTTATAGTTTGAATCGAGCTGAATGCAGAAACTTATTGTGCAAAATTGCAAAGCTCGATTGATCAAAAGTAAGGCTCGATTGATCGAGAATCGTATTTGCAGAATTTGAATTAACCCCAAACAGCAATTCAAGCCCATTAAGGATTCAGATCTACTTCTTCTAGTATATAAAGGAAACCCTAAGCATGTTTTTATAAGGTTTTTCAAAGAGAGAAGAGTATGCCTCTTTTGTAGATCTAGGGTTTTGTACCAAAAAGCTCTCTCATATCTTCTACCGGTGTTATTCCTTGAAGAATCTCAAGATCCGGTATTGTAGAAGTTACTACCTTTTCTAGTCATCAAAGGTGCTGATGATCTAAACCTTCAACGGTAATCTTGGAGTCACAAACATGAGAGTTTTTGTTTTTTATCACAAGTGTGGGTGCTTGTGTTGCAAAGGCTAAGGAAAGAAGTAGTCCGTAGACTCGGAGCTATCATGGGATCATGGTAGTAAGTTCTACGTGTAGTAGTAGTAGAATGTTAGTGGTCTAAGTTCTATTGTACAAACTTCAATTCTTTCATAGTGGATTTGCTTTTTACCTTGAGAATAGCTAGGTTAAATCCTCCCTAAGTTTTTTACCAGTTTGGTTTTCCTGGGTCATCATATCATTGTGTTCTTTATTTTCCGCTGCTTTGCATGATATGGTTGTTTTGTTTTAACCTAGATCTGAATAATAAACCTAAGTAACAATCTAGTTTACAGGGGTCTAAAAACGTACAAAAACATTTTTTATTTGACCAAAAATTTGTGCAACAAGGCTTAGTTTTGGAAAGCGTCTAATGATTTCACTGTGTTTATTTTCTCCATCAAGGTAATTAGTTTTGGAAAGCATCACTAAATATTTTTGTATTTCAAATAGTTGTTTTTCTCATAGACATTGCTTTTGTACTTGGTATTGAGGCAATGGGTCACAGACTCTAGAACCCAGTGATTTCCCACACAGCCCATTACAGAGAAAAGAAGAAAAAGGAAAAGAAAGAGACAAAAAGAGATGCCTTTAAAATCTTTTCTTAGAGCATTCACGGTAAGAAAGCTAAAGAATATAGTTTTTAGGAACTCAAAATACTACTTTATCTATTTTAGCACTTCACTTTATAATATATTCAACATCAAAGGTTTTATTTTAACATTCAACACATTAAATTAATATAAACAACAAAATAAAATAATATATCCAACACAATAAATAACAATCACAACCATCAACACATTAAAATACTATTTTTTAACACCACACATTAACAACCACCAATGAGCTGCTATATAGATGGCAGCTAAGAGCATTCTTATCAAAGGTTTTTAAAATGCTAAATGCTAAATGCTATTTTTTAGCATTTTTAGCACCTCAAATGATAAAAACACACCTACATCAAATATGCTAAATTTTAAAAAATTTAGCATTGAGCTACAGTAGAATCTCATCTTTGACACCCTACTATTGCAAGATGCTAGAGTTTTTTAATATTTCTTTTTCTTTTTCTCTCTCCCACTCTCTCGTGTGTCGTGCCTTTCTTCTCCCTCTCTCTTTCTCTTTCTCCTTCTTAGACCCCTGCTTTCCTCTCTCTTTCTCTTTCTCCTTCTATGGTGGTCTGAGAAGAAAAGGTAGTGAATCCATGGGAAGTTTCACCCAAAGAAGGAGGTAAGATCAACTACGACAAGCTCATCGATAAGTTTGGCTGTCAAAGGCTTGACCCTTCCCTCATCGATCGCGTTGAGCGTCTCACCTCCTGCCGCGCCCACGTCTTCCTCCGTCACGGCGTCTTCTTTGCCTACTGGTACCCCTACCGCCTAATTCTAACTCACTCTAATATATGTATTGAGGGTAAATTTGGAATTTGAATATTTGACGGTTGGATTTTTCCACTATTTACAGAGATTTCAATGATATATTAGATGCATTCGAGATGGTGGTGCGGCTGTTGATCTCGCTGGCGAGGTGCGTGAGGGAGAGGTAGTGGTTGAAGGTTGAGAAGTCTGGGTGCTGAGTTGATTTGTGGGTTTGGGTTGATTCAGTGGCTTTGGATGTGGAGGTTTTTTTTATTATTTATTTTTTAATTTTTTATCTCTGCTGTTGTTTGTGGTTGTGGTGGATCTGGTTGGTGGCTGGTGGCAGCGATGGTGGGTGGATGTGGTGGTTGTACTATGGGTGGATGTGGAGGTTGGTTTTTTTTTTTTTTTTTTTTTTCTCTGCTGTTGTTTGTGGTTGCAGTGGATCTGGGTGGTGGCTTATGGCTGTGGTGGTTGTGGTATGGGTGGGTGGATATGGTGGCTAGCGATGCTGGGTTGAGAAAGAGAGAGACAGAGAAGAGAGAGATACACAGAGAGGAAGAATAAAAAATGATAAAAAAAGAATATTTAAATGAAGTGTTAAAAAAATAAAAGTTTTGATGTAAAGGATATTGTAAAGTGATGTGTTATATGTTATAAAGTTGGTTTTTGAGATGCTAAGGGTGTGTTTGGATACCGCTTATTTTGTTGAAAATTGAAAACACTATAGCAAAATAATTTTTAAATGTGTAAATAGTGTCGTGGGGCCCATTTTTAATGAAAGTTCTATTGAAAAAAGAGGTTTGTGGATCCCGTGAACAGTGCACGGGACCCACTGGAAAATTTGAAACACGCTTCTCGAAAAAAAAAAAAAAAAAAAAAAACAAACAAAAAAAAAAAAAAACGCAGATGCAGACGTAGACGCGCAGAAGCTGTATCCAAACGTTACCTAAATGCTAAAATTTTTAGAATCTTTGATGGGAATGCTTTAACTATAGCTGATACTCAAATTTTTTTTAGTTTTACCTCTTGTGTCCTACAACGCATTATGAGAGTATAGGTGGCTAAATTGACTTTTTAGTCAATTTAGTAACCTTACTGGGATGCTCTTAGAATGTTTATATCCCGTTTTTTAATTTATTATTATTATTTTAGCATAGCAAAAACTACTTTACATTACCATTTAAAAAATAATAATAATAATTCAATAGTTATAACGACGGTGTGGGATTTTATGAAACCTGAAAACCGTAAACGGCTAAGATTAAACTGGTTCTTGTATTTGAAGAAAAATAAGAAGATAAACTAAAATAAAATGGTACAAACTTCTTTACACTTGCACTGAAATTAGATTGGGGAAAATCTCAGATATGTGGATGAAAATAAAATAAAAGAGATACTTATTGGATGATATGTATGAGAAATTCGTGCTTTGAGCTTTGACTGGAATAAAATGTTGACGAAGACGATCAAGAGCTTATCATGAGAAAGAGAAAGAGACTTCAGATTTGAGAGAGAGAGAGAGAGAGAGAGGCTGAGACTTTGACAGGATGACTGGATTACCGAAAAAATATGGGGAAAGAAAACTGAGGACTGAGGAGTAAAAGGAGTTTGAAACTTTGAATCTGATTTGAGGGGTAGGTGGAAACGTGTTGTTATAAATTTATGAAAAAAAAAAAAAAAAAAAAAAAAAAACCTAGAGTAAACGTGTGACTAGGAAAGTGGGAATGGGAATGAATGACTTGTCTAGTGATATTTTGAACTTTGGCTTTAGTTTTTTATAATTATTTTTTATTTTTTTATATAATAAATAGTTAAAAGTTAACGTTAAACTATTAGATGATTGTTTATAAAAAATATATATATGTGAAACTTAAATAGCAAATTATAATTTGTCAACAATTATTAATTTGAAAAAAAAAAAGGAAGAATAAAGAAAATTTTCAAATTTTTTTAATATTTTCTTAATATAATTTATGAAAAATAAAAATTCATATAAAATTTATTAATTATGACATCATTGGTTTGACCATCTGTTCGACCCTAGTCAAACCAAAACTAATAATCGAACTCTTTATCGGTTTTTAGTCCATTCTAGTTTTTAAAACCATGCTTGCGATAACTAGAAAAGACCAAGAAATACTAACCATTTGAACTACAAGATTCTTAAACTCTAGCCAACCACTTTTACAATACATCTTATCGAATGTAAGTTCCTATTGATACAACATAACCACATGTGTTTACGACTAATATCAAACCTGTAACTTGTTTGAATTTTAAAGAGTCCTCGATTGAAATACCAAAATACGATTCTGCATACTAATAAAACCTCATCCGCAATCGTCTCTGTTGACTGACTTTAATTTTCCGATACTGTATCAGTTTGAAAAGTGGGCAAGTGGCTTAACTTTTCATTGAAGATTACCATTATCTCATTATTGACCAAAATTTTTTAAGAAAATAACAAAAAATAAATGATAATTTTTTTTTTTTTTTAATCTTTTTCCATGATCCTAATTCCTGAATCCGGTAGGTGTGAGCAAGAAACTGATCATACAACAATGGGCATGCCTTCTTTCAGTGGCTCCAATCTCCTTGCTCCTACTGATCCTTTTCTTACTCAGCTTCGTTATGATAGTTTAGGGGTTAATTAAAGATGCAAGAAGACTTATTTCTCAAATAAAAATTGTTTCTAATTTAGGGGGGAAAAAGGAAAAATGTTTCCTAACAAATGAATATCTTACTAAAAAAATTACAAAATAAAAGAAATAGAAAAATAAAATAAAAAATTTTAGAGATGAGATAATATATATAACTTTATTCATTAAGTGGTTATCTACAACATCTAATACTATATATAAAAGCAGAAGCTTTTAAGGAGGTGCTGCCACGTTAGGAAAAAAAGCCACTTAAAATGCTGCCATGTTGACAATTTAAAAAGCGATAAATTACAATCTTTCACTAAGCTAAAACACTGTTTGGAGCCTCTGGGTATAAAAAGAAACTAACCGCTTAAAACAAGATAAAAAAGAAAGAAAGAGTGGTACACGGAGAAAGGAGAGAGAGATGAGGCGCGTCGAAGACCCTAACACACAGAGAGACCGAGAGTGAGAGATCCCAACAACGGCGACACGTTTCAAGGAGAAAGGAGAGAAACCTGTAACTCCTCTCTCTTCTCAGAAACCCAAAAATCAAAACCATATCCTTCCCCCAAAATCAAAATCCAAAACTTAGATGAGAAAGAAGTAAGTGATCAGAGGTGCCATTCTCACACAATCTCCTATTCTCTCACACAATGGCCACCGATTCATCAGACCAACTCAACTTCAACCCTACCACTGCTACAGAGAAAACCCTAAACAAACCCTAGACGACGACACCACTTTAACTTCCATTTCTTCTCTGCAACTCCATGTAAACACAGGTCAGAATAGTGGGTTCAATTCTCCTTTCTCGGATTCTCTCTGTTCTGTGTCTTATTGCTTGCATGTTTTGTTCCAAACCAACAAACGGAGGAAAAAAGAAAATCCAAAAGGAAGTGCAAAAAAACCGTGAAAACTTAAAAACTTTGTTCGTTCTCTTAAGCCTAAAACTGAGAAAGTTTATATCCCTCCTTTCAAGAGGAATAATAAAGAAAAGACTTATTTTACTAGGTTAGACAAAGGTAAAAGTTCTGATGTAGACACTGAAGTTTCTAAACCTATGTCTAAACCTACTGTTAGAGAGCATAGTAAATCTGTTTTTGTGCCTACTTGTCACCTTTGTGGTGTTGTTGGTCATATTAGTCCAAATTGTTCTTTGTTGAGGCAAAAACCAAAATTTGAGACTAGATTTGCTGATAAGAATACTGATGTTCCTAAATTTGTTCCTGTTTGTCACTTTTGTGGTATCTCCGGTTACATTCGTCCTAATTGTCATAAATTGAAATTTAAAAATTCTGTATTTCAATCTAGAATATGTGATGATATTTCTCCTGCCATAAGTCCATATAAATTGTTTCATATTCTTTTGAAAAATTTAAGCTTGTTGGCTTGTGAAAGGAATTTGTAGGATTTCAGTCTTTCTCAGAAGATTGGTGTAATCCCTTAAATACACTCTGCTTCTCATGGATTTTCACCTACAAAGTCGAAGACTCGTGCTATATGGGTGAGAAAAGACTTGCTAAGGTGAGTGTTGTTTACTTGTTCCTGATTTAATTCTTTCAATTGTTTGTGGACATGTTTTGTTTCTGTTTTTGGTTGTTTTGTTTTTTAGGTTGTTTTTTATTTAAAAAAAAAAATCCAAAAACATTGAAAATTTTCAAAAAGACAAAAATATTTTATTTTGTGTCTAGTTTTATTTTTCTTGAGGATTACATGAATTATGATATCTCTCTTGATTTAGAACATGCTTGACATTGTGGAGAAACTTGAATAGTATGTGTTATATAAGTGCTAAGCTATTTTTGATTTTGTGTGAGTATGTACTAGTTTGTACATATACTCATGGGTTAATTAAGAAATTGATATTTTTTGTTTGTGTACCCTCTATAGCTTAATTAAGCACTATCATGCATAGCTTTGCATTCTTCATTTAGCATAATGTGTGCCTTTTAGTTTTGGTCATAAAATTTTTTTAAACCAAAAAGATTTTTATGTGTTTTGTATTATTTTTCTTGGGCTTGAAATCAAGGCTGGCCATATTATCTTTACATAACATATTTATGTACCTTGTTTAGCTTATTTTTTACTGCACTTTGCTAGTTTAAGCTATGTAGTGCATGTTGTGTGGGAGTTTTTTATAGTTTTTGATCACATGATCTTGATCTTAAAGTCACATGCCTTTGATTGTTGGACTTGAACTTAATGAGAAAGGCATAAATAACCATTTCACCACTGTTTACTAGCCAATCATGAACACCTTAGTGCATATCATAAGATTTTGTGCTCGAGAAAGTGTAGTACATGCACAAAAAGAACATAAGGTGTAGCCTCGGATTAAATGCTAAAATTGGTGTGTACATTATTGGGCTATAATAACTTCACAATCAAATAAAATTGGTGTGTACATTATTTTGACTATTTTAATAAGTTTCTGATCAAATAAAATTGGTGTGTACATTATGAGGCAAATCAAGAAACTTACATAATTGCAAGCTTTTATTCTAGGAGATGTGAGAGTTATATGATGTAACTCTTTAGGTGATAGTCTTTTTCAAACTTATGGATGAATTTTGTAGAAATTGTGATCAATCACTATTTACTTATCACCTCACATGTATCTTAAGCTTTTGCTAGTTGGACACACTACACAAGTTACTCTTTGCTAAACTTTGTACATGTTATTGTGTGTGATTTTGTTGTGGCCATCCAAGATTACATGTTCCTTGATTTTGATGCAAAATGTGTTTAATGTTTGAGTTTTGGAGACAAATTGGTTGAAAAACTTGTTTTTGGAAGATCTGGATTGAATTCAAGTGTTTTTGAAAAACTTTTAATCTCATACTCATACATTTCATTCATGAAATACTATGCTTTGAGGAGTTTTTGCATAAAATTGCTCTGTTTTTCAAAAATCTCTTTTTTCCAGATTTTCAATCGATCGAATTTGTCTCTCGACCGATAAATTGCGATAAAAATTTTTGGTTTGAATCTGCCTGGCTCGATTGGTATTCGACCGATTCTCGATCAATCAAAACTGGAAAATTTTCAGTTTCTAAGTTTTTGACCAAATTTTTTTTTATGCATCATTTATGTTTAGGATTCACATGCATTGCATTATTATTATTATTATTTTTTGTATCTGTCTTGCAGTTTTGCAGTCATATCTCTCATTGTTTTTGCACATAACATGTATACACTTTGCTAAATTGGGTACTCAATTTGATTTAAAAATTGATTGATTAATTTTTGAGTTATGTACTTTTTAGTATATGCTATTTTTATGTGTGAACTGCAGAAAATATTTTTCTTAAGAGATATGATGGATAATCAATGTGCAAATATTTTGTCTACTCAGGCAACTGTTTATGGGTCACATAGTGTCATGTTTGCATTTATTGAAAGAGAGTATATTTTTCTTCATGTGTATCCTCAACTTAGTTTTTAAGTTTGGTTTGTGTCTTTTTATTTATCCCCATCTCCTGAAGTTTCCCCAAAACTATCTTTCCCAAAACTTGTTTTGTTTTTCCTATTTTTATAGGGAGAGAAAAGTTTTTTTTTAACCTTTGTTGTTCTTAGAGGGAGTTGTTGCTCTTCATAGGGGGAGTTGCCTCTATTCCTCTGTAGAGCTAGATTCATTTGTTTTCTTGATTCTCTATTTTCTCTTTACTTTTGTTGCATATGTTTTCTGTTTACTCTTTGTTTGAGTTGTCTTTGTCAATACGTGACAAAAATGGGGAGTTAATTTAGATGAAATGTGGGACTCTTGTTTGTTTTGTTTAGGGGGAGTTGAAATTGTTTTTGAATTGGGGAGAAAATAAATTTTTTTAATGTATCTAACTTAGGGGGAGAGTTAGTTTGCATATTTGTTATTTGCTTTAGTTTGTTTATTTTGGTTTACTTGTATTTTCCACACATGCGTTTATGTGTTTGTTGAGTGTTTTAGAAATATACAGGTTAATTCAGTCGTGGCTGCTGTCTACACTGACAACTGATAGATAGTAGTTAGGTTGAATTGTATTTAGGCTATTTGTAACTTTGAGCATTTCATGTTTGTGTTGTGTTTTGTCACGGATTGCCAAAGGGGGAGTTTGTTAGGTTCTAAGACTTTAGGAACTAATGTATTAGAACTTCAATTTGTATTATGTTGGCAAACCATGATCAAAACATAGAGTCTAGGTTTAGGCTTGCTCAAAATATGTTTATTTGTAAAATTGGAATCAAGTGATTGTAGAATTTACTGGACTAAATCTGCAAGGCTCGATCGATCGAAAATTAGACTCGATCGATCTAACCACGTGCAGATTTATTTTTCTGCAGAATTTCAATTCAGCCCAAACTCTACTTAAACGTATTGGATTTCAAGTAAAACACTCCTAGTATATAAAGGAAACCCTAAGAACGTTTTTATAAGTTTTTTAGAGAGATTAGAGTGCATCTTGTGCCTTTTTTTATAGATCTAGGGTTTTGTACCCAAAAGCTCTCTAAGGTTGTTGTTTATGTTGTGTGTATGAATCTCTTGTGAGATCTAGAGGTGTTTGCCTTCATACATACTTAGGGTTATCAAGAATCAAGATTGATGTCAAGAGCTTGATGATTGTTTCAGTTGTTACATAAAAAGCTTAAAGAAAACACAAGTGGTGTACTTGTGGTTGCTGTGAATCCAAGAAAGAAGTAGTCTGTGGACTTGGAGCTGTCACGTGGTCGTGGTAGTAAGTTTTCTAGTCGAGGTAGCAATAGTATGTTAGTGGTCTAACTCGCTATTGTAAAACTTCAATTCTTTCATAGTGGATCTGTTTTACCTTGAGGATAGCTAGATTAAATACTCCCTAGGTTTTTTACCGGTTAGGTTTTCCTAGGTCATCATATCATTGTGTTATTTATTTTTCTGCTGCTTTACATGATATGATTGTTATTGTTTTAACCTAGATCTGAATAATAAATCTAAGTATTCACTTGGTTAATTAATTAGGTTAAACAATCAAGTTTTACAGGGATCTAAAAATGTACACATTGTTTTCCCACAATTGCTTTTCCTATTCAAATACTGTTACTTTGATTGCATAGTTAATTGATGGGGTTATGCTCCTCCTTTGGATGCTTTCCTTTGGCCTATATAACCTTTGGCTTTCTATTTGTTTTCTAATTTATTTTGTGGTTTTCTTTAATGTTTAACTGAAATGTCTTTTGTTAATGTTTCCTTTACCTTTCTGCTTTCTCTATTTCTTATTGTGTTGATTATAGGGTTTAATCAAGATCATTAAAATTCCTTGAGAGAGAGAGAGAGAGAGAGAGAGAGAGATCTAAGGAAATTTACCACTGTCAAACCAGTGTCACCCTGTTTTACAACTTCAAGCCACCATCTTAACTTTCAAAATATTATAGTTAAAGTTTTAAATTTTATTTCCAAATTTTCTGCTAACATATGATTAAGGCTTTGGTTTTGAATTGGATGCAAAATATAATTAAGGCTTTGGTCATTAATTTATTTTTTGATACAGTCATTAATTTCCTTTGAAGCACCGTTTGTGTGATTTGTTTGGAGGAGAACGGGGGGTTGGTTATTAATTTGAGTATGAGTGTGGGTTTATTTATGTAAATCTGAATACATATGTCAATTTCTTATTCAATTCAAATCTGAAATTGGAGTTCAATTTTGCTCCATCTGTCTAAATTCCTTGACTGATTCTTTTAATCTCTTAAATTAATAACTATCTCTCTCTCCCTCTCTCCTTTTTCGGCTCTTCCCCTTCTCAACTAAACAACTCTTCATTTCTCCAATTCTTTCGTTTAATTGCCTCTACCCTTAAAAGTTAAAACATCAAGAGCCATAATAGCTACTAAATGAAAAAAAGAGGTCTTTGTCTTTTGGAACAAGAACCACAAAAGAAGAGACAGAGAACTCCACTCCTATTGGAGTCACGCACTTTTCCAGCAATGGTATTAACCCAGAGCGTAAAGTCCATCCAAAAAAGTTACGCTTTCCCTTTCTTTTCTACTCAATACGAAACAACGAAGTATTATGATTTTTATTTAGATTTCCTAATCCATTAATGTTGTTAATTGCTTTAGTTTGAGTATTGTTGGTTTAGAGCATTTTGGTTTCTTAAGTTATATTTAAACTTAATTAATCTGTGCCTTGCTACTTTGTGTTTTGTCAGTTGGGTATGAAATATAGATGTGGTTTTGATCTTTGCAATATGTGTTGAGCATGAGAGTTATATCATTTTTGTGAAATGAAAGTTATGTTTTTCTCACCTCTAAGTTTAACTATTTGATCGTCTGAGTGTTTCTTTTAAATATTATTAGATATTATTTTCATATACTTTAAATGAAAACATGACAAATGTTAATGCCTAACTGATTAAAAAAATTTGTAGGTAACTATCGACTGTCATTCACATGGGCAACAAAGCTCTACATCAACTTTGACATTTCAAAAGTCACAAAGGAAATTATGCCAAAAGGACCTCCTAAAGGACTGGATGGATTACTTTCTTACATAATAGAAAAATAGTTGCTGAAATAGAAGACTTGGAAGCATAAAAAATTCTTAAGAATTATGCACCAAGTTCTATTCTTCATACCCTTTTCTTATTTACTTAATTTTCTGTTTTATTTCAGATTATGAGAGATTTAATTTTCTGTATTTAGGCTATGGTTTTGTAATCTGAGCATCCTAAGACTCTTATATCAACATGAATTTAAGTTTTGTAATATATGTGATTCTAATTTTGAACTCAATTATAATTGTAGATTGTAATTCATTTGTCTCTATTAGATTGCCGTACTGTTCAGTGCAGCCTTATTTTAGGAATACAAGATTGATGAAAATTGATAATGCTATGAGTATGCATTTTTATAGGTGCTACATTAAAAAGCTTCTAATTTCAAGGCCATGAACAAATAACAACTGAAGGCCATGAACAAGGCAAATATTTGGTGTTGAGAAAATCAAAATGCAAACCAATACAGGAAATCGCCAACTTTTGGAAAACTAAATATCAGGAAACCTATTAATCTATTGTGCTTGGTCTCTTACTTTTTTACTTTTTTGAAGTCCAAGTTGTTTAAGTATTAGGAATGCTGTTAATCTGTTAAATAAATAAAAAGGAATAGCATAATCTTAACATATATACAATTTTATCACAGATAGATCAAATTAATTGGTGACATGCAAAGCCAAGATTGTTAATGTTAACAACAAATGGGGTATTATTTTTGCATGTCTTATATGCAACACAAAGGTCAAACCTATCAAAGGAGTTTTATGGTGTGAGTGATGTAAAGGTGAGCCTAAATTATAAAATGATCCCACGCATTGCGCGGGTTAAACGCTAGTTATTAATAATTCTTGAATACATGCATGTACATTTTTTTAGGGGTTAAAACGTAATGCATCCAGATGCTCTTAGTGCATTTGTTAACAAGTTATTTTAAGAAAGTTTTGATACTACTTTTGTAAGGACTAAAATTGACCCTCAGCCCAAGAGAAGTGAGTGATGGCCTAACAAGACCACAACAATAAATTTGTTAGAGAGTGGAGTTTACAGGTGAAGACTTAATAAATCAAGTGTGGGCCACAGTAGATTGGTTTAGTATTAGAATGATTAAGAAGTATAATTTGAAGAGAAAAACTCTCCTCGGTCAAATTCGAGGAAGATAATTTTTTTTTTTTTTTTCTTTTTTGCAGACCAGATGCCCCCTCTTTCATGGAGGCCCTCCCCTTATATAGTCTTCCCCTCTACCTTCATCCTAGCCTTCCACTTGTTGATCATGTAGATGATCTCTTGGATGCTTGTCCCATCAGAACTCTCTTAGAAGCTTTGGGCGTAGCTGTAAGACTAAATATCCATATTCTAGCGTCATTTCCACATAAATGCGGTCAAGGGATTATGTGCAGAACATTTAATGTGATGGTAGCAGCATTCTTCTCAAATATTTCTTAGTTCACTGTTGACTCCTTTCTGTGAAGCTTATCCTCAAAAACATGGTTACCTCTTGCACTGTATTCTCTAGGCGGCTAGACTCCACCCCTGCACAACTCATACAGAGGAGGTTCGGATCCTCGGGAGACACCACCTGTTTGTCGCTATTTGTCATCGTCCTCGGCCCATTAACCCACATACTTATCATGTTTTCTGATTATACTTGGGTTCCTTGGCATCCTCGGGCATGGCCCACGGCCCAATACTCCTACTCAGTTCTTTTATCCCCACAACTTTCATAAGAAATAGAAAAGCGGTCAAATTTACTTATTTTTTTCTATAAAAAAGTTTTAAAATATTTCTCAAACCAATATCCTTAAGGCATTTCTTAATGTAAATCCATGTATTTAAGAATATAACTTCATCCATTTATGAATATAAGACCGCCCATTTATTAATGTAGTTTCATGCATGTACAACAAAAAAGCATTTTAATTTAATTAAAAATCTCAAAATTTTAAAAAGAGAAAAAAGAAAAAAAACATTCAAATATTGCGAAAAAAATTATAGAAAAAATTTTATTGTACAATGTGCTCGTGTGATTAGGTGCAACCCATCTGCACGTATGTAACTTATGATACCATCAAAAATTGTCTCATAAGATAAGTTTTATAAGCAATTAAATGCTATTATTACTCATGTAGCTTCTGTTAAAAGTCTTGTAACTCAATTGAAACATTTTGTTATTTACAATGAAGATGTCCAATATTTAAATTCTTATTTTTCATATTATCAAATTGAAAAAAATAAATAAAAGACACAGGTAACTTTCAGACTGGATTCTCTCCGATGTAATAGCAGAAGACTTTTCGGCCCACAGAAAGGGCGATGGTCCTGGTCGATACGTTCACTTCTGTCTCCATACGTTGGAAACTCGTGCTGTTGGTCATCTAAGATGTTCCCACCGTAGGATTTGGGATATTCTGAAATTTCAACCAACTCTTTTTCTGATAATACAAATAAATTCACAATTTTCCCTAAAACCCTCTTGCAAGGTAGTGACCGTAGTCACTTTCACGTAAACAGTAAAAGTTTTCATTCATGAATCACAAAATGTGGAAAATGAAGTCTTCGTAATTGACTGACATTTAATTTTCCAACACTTTCATCATTTTGAAAATTCCACAGGTAAATGGCTTTCCTTTGTTCATTGGAGTGGAAATAATGACCTTATCAGTTTATCATATTATATACCAACTTTTCCAAGAAAAAACAAGAAAGGAAGAATGAGTTAATTTTTTTTTTTTTTTTTTTTTTTTTTTTAAAATAGGCCTTTTCCATGTCTTGCATCTTGAAGAATAAGCACAAGACTGATCAAACGACAATGGGGATGCCTTCTTTCAATGTCTCCTTGTTCCTACTAATCCTTTCCTTACTCAGCTTCCCAAGCCTAAACAGTGAAGCAGCCCCAGAATACCGCTACCATTTCTGTTCAAACGAAACCACTTTCACCCCCAATAGCACCTACCAGTTCAACCTCAACTGCCTCCTCTCTTCCCTTTTCTCAAATTCCACGCGTGAAAGTGGTTTCTACAACACCACCGTTGGCCAAACCCCAGAGACCACAGTCTACGGCCTCTTCTTCTGCCGTGGAGACCTCACACCCGATGAGTGCCGAGACTGTGTGTCAACAGCAACCAAAGACATTGTTGAGCAGTACTGCCCCGTAGAAAAAGTGGCCGTGATATGGTACGGTGAATGCGTGTTACGCTACTCAAACAAGTCATTCTTCTCCACTACGGACGAAGTTCCCGGCATTTCTTTGTATAACACTCAGAATATAATAGAGCCAGTCCGCTTCACACAGCTACTTGGAACTTCAATGAATGACATAGAAACCAAAGCATCAAATGCTCCGCCTGGCACACAAAAATTTGCAACAAAAGAAGCCAATTTTTCGGAATTACAAACCCTATACAGCCTTGTCCAATGTGACCCTCTGATATCCAGCTCTGATTGCAATAGGTGTCTTGGGTCTGTCATAGGAAATCTGCCAAGTTGTTGTGCAGGAAAGCAAGGGGCTAATGTTTTGAATCCTAGTTGTTTTGTTAGGTACGAAATATATCCGTTTTACAAGGTACAAGCTGTTCCGTCACCGGCACCAACACCGGTGCTTCTTGCTCCTCCACCTCCAAAAGGTATGTACCGGTATATATATATTTGTGTATATATATAAATGATAAAAGAAGAGTAGAATGTGGTTGTGGTGGTAGTGAAAAGTGGTGTTGAGTAAAGGGCTGATAATGAATTAAAAAACCATGCCAAACCGCTCAATAAAATTTTGGTGTACATCATTGGGCACGGTATATATATATTTGAAGCAAATGCATTTTATGATTCAAATTAAATATTATATTAATAGGAAAGTGACATTTTAATTTTGTATTTTTAGATCTGGGTTTGTGTTCTTGTTCAAGACACACTTAGATCTCAATTAATGTGATTTTTGGTTTTTATTTCTGTTTTTAATTTTTTTTATTTAGTTAAAATTAATAATTTTTTTTAATTTAGAAGCTGACGTGGCATTTTTTAATGCCAAAATAAAAATTTTTATTATTATTTTAATAGTTTTGTCTGCCACGTAGGATTTTGCCGTTAGGGCACTGATAGAAAGGACTAAAATAGATGGTGTTTTTCTAAATAGGGACTAAAAGCGGTGAAAATAAAATATAGGGACTAAAGTGGGAATCGTGTGAAAATGTAGGGACGAAAATGTGGTTTTTGCCTTTAAATTTAAAATGATAAATAGAAATGAAGAAACTGGCTTTCAGAGATTATTCAGTTTAGTTTATGTTTTAAAATTTTTGGGTCCTCCTCCATAGCTTAAGGATAGGATGGCTGATGAAGTGCAAACATTTTTTTTTTTAATTTATTAAATTATTTTTAAAATTGTAACTGATTTGAACTACCAAAGCATTCATAGCATAGTGCTAAAATAGCTAAAAATCTATTTTAGCACCCAACCCACTAAAAATATCCACAAAATCAAAAGTGTTGTATTAAAAAAAATTTAACTCTTAGTCTTAGCTACAGTGAACTGTCATCTCTCTTATCTCTCTCTCTTTACTTTATCTCCATTAAGGGTCATCAAATAGCCCATGGCCCACAGCCCGACCCAGAAACCCAACGGCCCATTGGGCTAATGGGCGGTCCGGTTCGTTGTTATTGAGGCCCATAGGTAGCCCACTAGCCCAGTGGGTCAGGTCGTAGGCTAGTTTTTATGCCTATGGGTACCTGGTGGGCTAGCCAAGTAGCTCAGTCAATTAGCCCAACCCATTGCCCGGGTCATCAAATAGCCCATGGCCCACAGCCCGACCCAAAAACCAAACGGCCCATCGGACTAATGGGCGGCCCGACCCGCTGTTATTGAGGCCCATGGGTAGCCCACTAGCCCAGTGGATTAGGCCGTGGGCTAGTTTTTATGCCTATAGGTACCCCGTGGGCTAGCCCAGTAGCCCAGCCAGTTAGCCCAACCCGTTGCCCAACTCGTTGCTCAGCCCAATAACTCATAATTCATAACAAAAATATATAGGAGGTGTATGAAGGATTGATATTAAGATATTATAGAGGAATTTCTTAAGAGAACTCCCCCAACCACTAAGATACTTAAAATAATTGTGCTAAACTTAGTTTACTAAATATATATGTTTCTAGTAGTCTAGTGAATTTGAATTAACCATTTGACTTTTTTTTTTTATTAAAGATAAAAATAAAAAACTATTTAAAGCCTTAATAAAAACAAAATTAAATAGGTTTCCATCAACAAAACAAAAAATTAAATAGATTTGACTATAAAAAAATTGTAATTAAGTATTAAATTCTTTGATTCTTTCCTTTTAAAAAATAGATTGATTATTCCCTTATAAAAAATTGATTCTTTCCTTATAAAAATAATAAAATAATATGCTAACACAAGCTCATGGGTAGCTCATTAGGCCCAACTCGGTAGCCCCTGCTTGCTAAAGACAAAATGGGCATTGCCTATGGGCAAGGTCATGGACTGAGGTTTTCTCTTTCGACCTAGCCCAACCCGGCCCATTAACTAGTTAATTGCCCATTATGCCTAGCCCATTGTGCCCATGGGCCAAGTAAAAATGGGCCGGGCCGGCACGACCTAGCCTATTGACGACCCTTAATCTCCATGAATTCTCTCTGTTCCCTTCCCTCTCTTCTTCTTCTTCTTCTTCCCCCCTTTTTTTTTTTTGGGATGAATCTAGCACCCTTTCTTTCTCAATAACCCCTTTCTCCTCTATCTGATTGGGTTGTGTTGGTTGGGTTGGTGAGTCACACTGTGGATGGTGGGACTCGGCTCTGGGTCACACTGTGGGTGGGGTTGAAGATGAAAGGGTTGTTGTGAGTTTTGGGTTTTGGCTTGAGGTTAAAAATGAGTTCTGCCATGGTGTGCTAGAGGAGTTTTGGCTTTTGGCTTGAGGTTGAAGATGAAAAGGTGTATAGGGATTGTGTTTTGCTAAGAATTTTTCTGGATTTTCAAAGTAATTTTATGGGGAGAGCTGTAGATGGTGGCTTGCTAATATGAATGTTTGGTTGTTGATATGGGCATTATGTGGTTGTGGGTAAGTGTTTGGCCATGGGTATGGTTGTTTGTGGGTGTTTTGAAGTTGTAGAATAGTGTATGTAGGTAGAAATTTTTTATAATTTTTTTAATATGTTGTATGCTAAAATAGATCCTTTGATTTGAGTGTATTGTAAAGTGAGGTGGTAAAATAGATAAAGTGACTTTTTAAGTTGCTAAAAGCTAAATTTTTTAAAACCATTGCTGTGAATGCTCTCAGAGCATTAGAATAGCTTTGCTTAAAAAAAAAGAAGAAGCTATTTTGACACATCAAAAATTTATTTTAGCACAACATTTAACAATTCACTTACATCACATTTCTTACTTTTAACACATCACCATTAAAATAATTTAAAGTAAGATTAACTTTTTATTAAAAGAAAAAAAAAAAAAAAAAAAAAAAAACCCAACCACACAAAGTAGAACACATGTTAAAAAAGAAAAAAGAAAAAAAATCAACTACAAAATGAGAGACATGACATGACATGTGAAAGGAGAGAGAAAAAGAAAAGAGAAAGGAAAAAAATTATAGAACATAGTAGAAGAGTACTATGCCAAATGCTAATTTTTTTTAGCATTTGGAAGATATAATGTAAGGGTGTTTTTCATGTTTGGCATGCATGATACTAGTACTCCTAAGTCTTAACCCATCTATAAAAGCACTAGCATCAAGTGTGCCAAATGCCAAATATTTGGCATTTGGCACACACCAAACACCAAAAAAGCTCCCTTATCAGATGATTCAAATTCTAAAACTTTTAGCATTGTTGAACAGTACTATTTCAAATTTGAAATGGTATTATTCTCAAATTGTAAAGTTGTTTTTTTTATTATACTCTCTATCCTCTCCTATCCAATTGTTCACAAAAAGTACAATTTTTATTGTTTTGTATTGAGATGAGTTTTAAGTAAATATTATTTTAATGTATTGTATATATTATTTTAATGTATGGAATTGAAGAATAGAACATGTGATATAGGGTATATTGTAAAATAAAATGACATACTTTTGATACTTTTGCAATAGCTAATGCTGATGCTCTAAGTTTAAAAGGAATGTTGAATGTTAAAAAGGATGAGACATAGTAACAGCGAGGAAAAAAAAAGGAACTTACCTCGATGGAATTTGCTATATTTTTACAATTAAGTATTAAATATTATGATTGCAATTGGGGATGGGCTTAACTATGATTGTGCCTTCATATCTTTAACATCAACCATTGCATTGTTTAATAAAAATCTTCTTGATCTATGCAGGAAAAAGCAGAAACTCATTGTTAATAATTATCGCTATCGTTGTTCCAACTGTTTTCTCTATATTGCTACTCTGTATTGGCTACTACTTTCTAAGTAGGAGAGCAAAAAAGAAGTACAATGCTGTACCTTATGAAAATGGTAATATTTAAAATTGATTCTATACAATGTTTAATTTTCTCATGTCTGCAGACTCCTATTCAAGGAAAAGGGGGCCATAGGCCCCTGAATGATCATTAAAAAATTAATTGAAATGTATTAAGAAATTATTATGTTGTGTTTTTCCATTTATATTTTATTAATACTAAATAGATAGTAATTTTAATTTTCATATTAATTTAGTATATTTCTTATTTTTGAGTGGTCAAAATTTTTTATTTTGTGTTTTGGTCCCTTAAAGATAAAATCTTGGTTTCGTGCCTTATAATGCTTTATATTGAATGGTAATTATCGAAATTCATATATTAATTTTTATAGTCTGTATAAGTTTGTAGAATATCGTAAAGCTGAAAGGAAATTAATAAAATTAAAATCACGAGTTATGGTTAGCTGATATCATTTTCATTTATATATGTCATTAATAATAGGCTTCTAGGATTTAAGCATATTTATACATTTCCATATATAGCTTTCCAAGCACCCACTCAAAAATAAAGCATTTTCTATATGCTTCCAAACAGAGCATTTAATTTGCTAGCAATAGCCAAAGGCTTTGTAGCTGAATTGGCACCTCCCCATGCACAAAGTGCTTGGAGGTCTAGGGGGAAAAGGGTTCAAGCTGCGGAGTTAGCAGCATGTTGTAATTATTTCTCAAAAAAAAAAAAAAAAAATTTGCCAGCAACCTTTAACCCATTGTTGTGCTCATATATCAATAGCATCCGGTGAAATTACAACGGATTCCTTGCAATATGATTTGGCTACAATTGAAGCCGCGACAAACAACTTCGCAGATGATAACAAGCTGGGTAGTGGTGGCTTTGGTGAGGCTTTCAAGGTATGGAAACTTTTGGTGTAATTTTATTTTTATTGTTATTATTTTTTATTTTGAAGAAAGTACTTTGCCAAACTAATGAGTGAGAGAGTACTCATTTAGTATTATGAACTCAACGCTTGGGAAATCCAAACAATTCAAAATTCAGAAGCTTCTTGGGAATATATATAGACTCTGTGAAATGAATTGCTATAATTGGGGTCAGTATACATTCTCAGGGTACACTTCCTAACAAACAAGAAATAGCTGTGAAAAGACTCCCGCAAAGCTCTCAACAAGGTGCTGAAGAATTTAAAAACGAGGTCTTGTTGGTAGCCAAACTTCAACACAGAAATCTAGTTAGGCTTTTGGGATACTGTTTGGAAGGAGAAGAAAAGTTACTTGTCTATGAATTTGTGCCCAACAAAAGCCTTGACTACTTTTTATTTGGTTAGTCACTTCTAAGCTAATATATATATATATATATATATACTTCCTTGTTTGCCATGTAACATGTATCAATAAGTTTATATTTCAATTTTTATGTTGCTTAACGAATTGAGTGTTGTGGAGCTGGCGAAGATGCAAGAGATAGAGTAATATATATATATATATATATATACATATATATATGCATGTATGTATTTTAATTTGATCATTGATATGTTTAATCTAACATGAATATTGAATTTTGATGAGGGTGTAGACCCTGAGAAGCGAAGCTTATTGGATTGGTCAAGCCGTTACAATATTATTGGAGGAGTTGCTCGAGGAATCCTTTATCTTCACGAGGATTCTAGGCTTAGAATTATACATCGTGATCTTAAGGCTAGCAATATACTGCTTGATGCAAATTTGAATCCAAAAATTTCAGATTTTGGCATGGCAAAAATTTTTAGAGTTGATGAAACCCAAGGGAACACTAGCAAGATTGTTGGAACATTGTAAGTACTAGATTATATAAAGAATTTATCAACTTTTTTTTCATCCTTATAAATTAATCACGTGAAAATGGGAAACACAATTCTTTCTAACCTCGTAAATTCTGTATCAAGTCATTTATGGACAATCTAGAGATGCATTGTTACCACAACATTCCCTGCATCATAGTCAGATATAATCCGTGCAATACTTACATGTGAAAGTTAGCTTTAAATGTAACCAATGATCGATATACAATTATACATTTAAGTACCAGATAAAGTCTTAAGGTTTCATAGTCTCTTTATAAAAGTACTGAGTTGATGATGCTGGTTTGCAGTGGTTACATGTCTCCAGAATATGCAATGCACGGGCAGTTTTCTGTGAAATCTGATGTATATAGTTTTGGTGTCCTTATACTGGAAATTTTAAGTGGCAAAAAAATTAGTGCATTCGGTCAATCAGATACAGCTGAGGACTTGTTGAGCTATGTGAGTGAAACACATATTCTAGAACTCATTTTCTGTTAATATTTCCTATACATCAACTCTAAGTCAAAGGGAAAGGAAATTGATATTTTAAAAATACTCACCAAATTGATGCAGGCTTGGAAACACTGGAGCAATGGATCATACTTGGACGTGCTAGATTCGGATATGAGAGATTCTTGCTCGAGAAATGAAGTTATCCAATGCATCCATATTGGCTTACTTTGTGTTCAGGAAAATCCTGCTGCTAGGCCGTCAATGGCAACAATAATTCTTATGCTTAACAGTGACTCTGTTACTTTGCCATCACCTCAAAAGCCACCTTTTTTCCTTCATAGTAGAACAGAGCAGAACATGCCAACAAAAGAGGTGGAGTGAGATAAATCTTCTACCACGAACATGCCAACAATAGAGGTGAACTCAGATAAATCTTCAAGCACATCAGTGCAATGGTCTGTCAATGAAGCATCAATTACTGAACTGTACCCTCGATAGTGTTTGTAGGAAGGAATTATCCAAAGCTACTCTCTCTTTTCTAAGTCCTGGAACTTGAACACTATAATACACATGACCGTTCTCTAAGAAATTGAGCCTTCATGTATGGTAATAAACTTTTGCTATAATTTGTAAAATTAATTATTAAGAAAAGAATACAAAATAATGCTACCCTAGTTGTACTCAATTTTTATTGCTACAAGACTGCCACAAACAGATTTGGGTTGTGGCTATTTGTCACGGTGGCCTCGTTATTTCCACTCACTATTTGCGAACAATAGTTTACTCTTTTGTAGTACATCTCTAGCAGAATGTCGACACATCTTAAACACCTTATCTTTGTATGAGACTGCATTGGAGCTGATATTAACAATGAGAAGACCACCATGTTATTTAGCAATTAATACACAAATTGAGAGATTGTTAAACTCCATTAAAACAGCAAAGCAAGTTAGTAGTGAGAAGGAATATGATAGACATTTGGGCCTACTAGCTATATGGTGGAACGAAACAAATGCCCTGCTTTTGTAACAATTAAGGAACTGGAAAAAGTTGTAGTCGGGAAGGAGAAACCCCTTTCACAAGCAGGTAGGGAGATTTTGATCAAAGCCGTGGCTCAATCTTTCTCAACTTATGGCATGAGATTTTATTTCTTTTATTTTTAACTAGAAAACTTTGTAGGCACCACACAAGGACGATGAGCAGCTTTTGGTGGGGGCTAATGATTTGAGGAGAAGAAGCTTCACTAGTTAAATTAGACCAAATTGTGCATAGGTTACAGGGGGTATATGGGATTTTGTGATTTCATTGTTTCAACCTGGCAATGCTAGCAAAGCAGGGATGACCACTACAAAAAAAAAAAACAGTCAAATTCTCCATTTTTAGATTCTCATATTCCTCCAAATGGTCATTTTTCTTAGAAATGTATCTTGACGTAAAGGACCGTGTTAGAGAAGGTACTAGTATGTTGAGATGGCAAAGGAGTCAAAATTGGAATTTGGCAAGAGTATTGGTTGCCTACGCACACTTACTTTATGGTCATCTCCCCATGTACAATGCTCCCTAGAATAGCAAAGTTGGGGGCCCCAATTGATCTCGATTCTCACTACTGGAAAGTGTCTTTCATTGATCAATTTTTTTTCCTCATGAAGTAGCTGCCATCAAAGGGATTCCTTTGAGAAATTGGGACTCTATTGACGTACTAATTTGATTAGTTAATAATTCAGGGCAATATTCTATTAAAAGTGCTAATGCTATGCTTTGTTTTCAAATATTCTAGTAGCATTCTTAGTTAATCGGTTAATCCTAAAACAATTCACGATCCCTCCACTTATTTAGAATTTTGGAAATTTCAAGTACCCAACAGAATTAAGTTATTCCTATGGAAGGCATGCAATGACCCCCATGCTCTGTGGTCTTTCTCGGTGACTGGTGAAACATGTTGTAGAAGTTGCTTGTGTGAAGCATGCTTAAAGCTTCCCAACCTCCTCTTCTTTGATGTCACTGTTTATATGCCTGGCCTCCAGAGTAAACTTGACTTGTTGATCTGTACTACCAGTTGGTTTTTATGGAATCATAGAAATGAGACATGCTTGAGACTTTGTAATATGTGTTCGTCTCTGGACACTTTGACTCTGAAAGTAGCAAACTTTGCGGTTCATCTCTGCTAATGACTTTTCTACGCTTTTGTTTTACTTTTCCACAACTTTGATTGGGTCCCTCTACAACTCCTTTATTTTGTTTTTTCTTCCTATGATATGATCACATTTATAAGGCCAGCAGTTTCTTGAATAAAAGTCGCTTCACGCGTTTTCAAGTATTGAGTGTCATCAAAGACCAACCTCTACCTACAGGTTCGCACTCTCATTATTGACAACCACTTCTTTTAACAAAACTACAATGAATGATCCAAGTTTTTCTGAGTGTACGGACAACACTACTGCAGCTGAATTAGATGGCTTTAATAAGCTACTAGCAACCGTGTTTGATGACTTGGTGACACGAGCCCAAAGTGCTCAGCTAGGTGCTAAGATGTTTGCAATAGCAAACCTGCCGACTGATTGTAATGGAAATCAAGGGGCTATGGGTTTATATACTAGTTGTAGTGTTAGGTACGATGTGCATCCATTTTACCGGTTCATACCTTCACCACCCCTACCACCGCCACCTCCAGCTCCACCAGGTTTGGTCACGAGAACCCATAATTGTAATAGCAAAACTCACTACAGTAAATGCTAAAACTACTGCAAATTGGTTTATTTGCTATTGGTGATACTTTAATTTGCAATTGGTCTTACCACATTAAATGAATGTAGCGTCACAATAAATAAATTTTATTAAACATTTTAACTTTTGAATGCAAAATAAAATTTATAGTACTTTTAATAATTTTAATTTGTGCATCAAGACCGTTTAGTATATCAAGTAACATTCTTTGATTTTTTTTAAAAAAATATTTTTTGCTGAGTTCATATTTTAATTGACCTTTCTTATGATGAATCAATTTTGGGTATAGCATACACAATGAACATTTTTATTTCCTTTTCCTTATTTAAAAATTATTAATACTATTATTCTTATTTTAGGACACTAGAGCGCATGAATCTACATTGAATTGACACTATATTAGGGAGTCAGAAATGCCATTTGGTTACGCTCATTTACAATATTTTAGTGATTATGCAGGGAAAAGGCAAAGCTCATCGGTAAGGATCATTGCCATAGTTACATCCATTGCTGTCTCTGTGGTGCTATTAACTATGGTGTACTGCTTCCGCCGTAGGAAATTGAAAAAGAAGTACAAGGTTAAGGAGGAAGATGGTAATTACAAACATTTTTATTGATTTCAACAAATGTGTTATTCTCTCATGTCTGTACGTGTTGCTTTTGTAGAGTATTTCCTTACGTTTAACTTTTGGATGTGTAGCTGCTAAGGAAATTACAGCTGAAGAGTGTTTTATATTTGATTTGACTACACTTAAAGCTGCCACGAACAATTTCTCAGATGAAAACAAGCTAGGTAAAGGAGGATTTGGTGTGGTTTACAAGGTATTAGACTAGTAATTTTTTCCCCTAGCAAATAGTAGTAAATTTAATGTATGCAAAATCTGAACAGTTCCAAATTCAGAAAACTTTGGCTTTGGGACTTTCATAACTTCTACAAGCTGTTCTAAGAACTGCTTAAAGCATTTTACAGGGCACATTTCTGGGTGGCCAAGAGATAGCGGTGAAAAGGCTCTCAAGTAGCTCTAAACAAGGTGTAGAAGAATTTAAGAATGAAGTTTCATAGTTAGCTAAGCTTCAACATAGAAATCTAGTGAGGCTATTGGGATTTTGCTTGGAAGGAAAAGAAAAAATACTGGTCCATGAATATGTGCCCAACAAAAGCCTCAACTATTTTCTATTCGGTCCGTTGATTCTTACCATTTGTCTAATTTCCTTGTGTTATATGAAATGCATGATTTCTGTTAAGATTATAAGCATCAAGCTGTACCGAATTTATAAATTCCTTTTACTTAGGACAAGATGAAGTTGCAGGAGATTAAAATATTAAATTCTTAATCTGTATTTGTCTTTTTAAATTGAAACAAATTGTACATTTTAGCATGGAGATTGAATTTAATTCATATATTCTAACTTGAAATTGAATTTTTGTGATTTTTGTAGATCCTAATAAGCAAAGACTATTAGATTGGTCTAGCCGATACAAGATTATTGGTGGGATTGCACGAGGGATTCTTTATCTTCATGAAGATTCTCGACTTAGAATTATACATCGTGATCTTAAAGCTAGTAACATATTGCTAGATGAAGAGATGAATCCAAAAGTTTCAGATTTTGGCATGGCAAGAATTTTCGGAATTGACCAAACTCAAGATAATACTTGCAAGATTGTTGGGACATAGTAAGTACCAAATTATAGACATTTTTTAACATTCGTTTTTTTGGTGGAAATAACTACCATAAATAGAGGGAAAATAAGTCTTTTCATAAAAAAAAAAAACACCTTCAGAAAGGGTAGATCTAAGGAACTTTGCAATGGGATATAATGCTTTTAAACCCAATTAAAATAAGCAATTCTGTCTTTGTTTAGCTTGATCCAGATTGATGTATTATTCCAACCAAATAAACACAGAAAAAGAGGGGAAAAAAATCATTCTAGCACCTCGCAAATTACATATCAAGCTAACAGCTTGAAATTTAGAGATGCACTTGGTCCAATTACTACCCTGTAGAATGCATTTGTGCTTATATTCTTATCAGATATACAGAGTACGTTATCTTGGATTCCGGTTAGTCTGAATGTAACTAATAATTTTAACTGAGTACGTTATACTTATGAGGTTTTAGATCATATTTTAACTTGGTATTGTTTTGGTGATGTTGATTTCTAGTTGTTATATGACTCCAGAATATTCGATACGTGGATTATACTCAATGAAGTCTGATGTATATAGTTTTGGTGTCCTAATGTTAGAAATTTTAAGTGGGAAGAAGAATAGTTCATTCAGTACACCAAGCACTACTGAGAACCTCTTGAGCTATGTGAGTGTATATTGAATATTGCAATTTTTTTTTTTTTTTTTTTTTTTGTTAATAAGATCGAGAGAAGGCTTACGAGAATATTTGGGCAATTGATGCAGGCTTGGAAACATTGGAGGGATGGAACATTTTTGGAGCTGTTGGATCCGACTCTCAGAGATTCTTATTCAAGAGATGAAGTCAAGAGATGTCTCCATATTGGCTTAGAGCATCCACAGCAGTGGAGCTAAAAATTTAGCTTTTTAGCTCCACCAAAAGTTATTTTATCTATTTTACCTACACACATGCTACAGCAGTGGATCTATTTTAACTTTCAACACAATAAAATAATATAAACATCACAATAAAATAATATATCTCCTACAATAAAATAATATATCCCACTACCTAATAAACATTCATAGCACCAACCACAACCACCTCTACCATCAGCCACACCCACAACCACACCCACAACCACCATCACCACCACCACCACCACCACTCTACTTTGGCAACCACAACACAACGTAGAAAAAAACAAACAAACAAAAAAAAAAAAAAACAAAAAAACAAAACAAAACCACAACCGCAATCGCAACCCCATCACCACCAGTCACCACAAACCACCAGCCATAACAACCAACCATGACAACCACAACCACAACCCACTGCCACAGCCACAGCCACAACCACAACCACAACCACAAACCACATAACTCATAGCTAAAATCCATAAAACCTACTGCCAAAGCCAAAATCATCCACCACCACCACAACCAAAATCCACAAACCCACTGTCAAAATCATCCACCACCACTACCATAGCCAAAATCAACCACCACCACCACAGCCACCAAACCCATATGAAAATACATTAAAAAAAAAAAAAAAAAAAAAACCTCAATCACAGCAAAGAGAATAGAGAGATGGGCGGCGATCGGAAGTGGCGGTGAATGAGGGAGCTTGAGAGAGTGACGGTGAGTTTATCGACGGCTTGGGACGGCTGGGTCGGGCCGGCGGCGGTGAATGAGGGAGATTGAGAGCGTGACAGTGAGAGAGGAGTGACGGTGAGTGATTTGGGGCCTTAGGACGGCTGGGTCGAGAGTGACTGAGAGAGGATGAGAGCTTGAGTGATTTAGGAGAGGAGGCTGAGTGATTTGGGAGAGAAAGAGAGGCACGGAGTGAGAGCTGAGTGATTGTGATTTGGGAGAGAGAGAGAAGCACGGAGTGAGAGAGAGAGAGAGAAATAATTTTTTAATGGGCGGGAAGAATAAAATAATTTTTTTTTTTTTTTTTTGCTCTCATGAACAGTGCACATCTATTTATAGATGTGCACTGGAGCAATGGAGCTAAAATTTTTAGATTTAGCTCCACTGCTGCAGCAACCTTTTTGTGTTTGTGAAGCTAAATTTTAGCATTATACCTATATAGCTCCACTGCTGCAGCAACCTTAGAATGCATTCAGGAAAGTCCAGCAGAAAGACCAACTATGGCATCGATAGTTCTCATGCTAAATAGTTACTCTGTGAGTCTACCATCGCCTCAACGGCCGGCATTTTTCCTTCATAGCAGAACAGAAACTAGCATGCCAATAAAGGAGCTTGGGTTTGATCAATCTACAAGCAATGGAATTCCATCTTCTGTTAATGAAGCTTCAATAGCCGAAGTATACCCTCGATAGCGTGATTATTCAAATTTTTACATAATTTAAGTATATATTTGAGTGAAGAAACAAACCAAAATGGATCTGAAGTCCGATAAATCTTCAAGCCAATCAATAAGCATAAAGTAGTTCCCGTGTCGGATTAGGCACGTTAAGCGAAACCTTTTCAACCAAACCACAATTAACAGATTGGAAACATTCTAAACTACGGCCGACCTAGCAACTTCCAAAACTGGTGGGGTAGTTGAAAACTTGGGTTGTTCGACTCAATGGATTGAGCATGTTAGTTTTAGTTGTGTTGTAAATTTATCCTTAGAAATTATTTTACAAATTATGAATAAATTTCAAAAGTAAGAATAAATTATGAACAAATTGTGAATAGATTATTTTGGAAGAATTTGAGGTCCACTTAGGTCTATTTGGTCCAATTTGGTTTATTCGGTCCACTTCAGTCTAGTCGGTCCATTTGGTCTATTTTAGATCACTTCGGTCCAATTCGGTGTCCCTACTTAAGAATAGGAAAATACAAGTTTGGGTTGAAAGTACTATTAATTATTTGAGTAATATCAATTGTAATTATATGATAAGTTTTGATTATCATAATAATCTCCTTAATAGAATGAGAAATTTGAATAATAACTTTAAAAGAAACTAGGAAAATATTGCATAATAAAAATAGTTAGAAGAATATGGACCATTTCAAAAAATAATAATATCAATCAAAAAGTAATGACTTGAAGGTATAATAAACCATATGCAATTCATTTAAAAGTAATGACTTTAAAACAAATGAGTTATTTCCCTAAAAATTAGATTTGTATATTCATAACCTTCATGTTTAAAAAGACTTTCACTTAAAATTTAACTAGACAAAAGTGAACTGAAATGCTACATTAATATGGCTCAATAAAAATGTAGCATCAATAATTTCTACGCTTAATATTTTAGATATTACGAGTTTGATATTTATATATTTTTTAATAAATTTGGATTTAGAATAGTTACTCTCAACCCAAAAATGTTTTTCTCCATATGTAAGTGCACAAAAATGGACCGAAGTGGTTTGAATGGACCGTAGTGGTCGCAAATGGACCGAATTGGACCAAATAGAACAAAGTGGAACAAATGGACAGAATAGCATCGAATAGGAACAAGGTGGACCGAATTGGACTGTATAGGACCAAAGTGGACCGAATAGAACAAAGTGGACCAATGTGTACCTAAAAGAAATGAAGGGGACCGAATAAGAACGAATGGACATATTAGGACCAAAGTGGACATAATGGACTGATGACCGTAGGGGACTGACGTGGACCGAATAGAACCAATGTTGACTGAATAAGACCGAAGTGGACAAAATGGACCAAATAGGACCAAGGTGAACCGAATAAGACTAAAGTGGACAAAATGTACCAAATAGGACCAATGTGGACTAACTGGACCCAATAGGACCACAATGGACTGAATAGAACCAAAGTAGGCCGAAGAGGACAAAATGGACTAAATAGGACCAAATAGAACTTTTGAATATTTATCATTTTCATTGCATTTTTAGGGCTCATATTTCTAATTTCTATGTCTATTTTATTTATATTTTTTAACTCAAAACTAAAAAGTTTAGCTCAAATATAATAAAATTTCATATTTTTCAACCCAATTTAAAAAAAAAATTTTTGAGCTAAACTTAAAAAGGAAACCTATAAAAAGAATCAATTTAAGGCCCAATTGATCCAAAATAGACCGAAGAGGACCGAAATTGATTGAGTGGACCAAATTGGACCGAATGGGACCGACGTAGACCTAATTGGACCGAATAGAAATTGTTTAATTTTTAGGGAGAATGAATTATTTTCAACAAATTTTAGAGAAAAAAATTATATGTTATATTACAATTATAAAATAATTATTTATTTCCATGCATCGCTTGGGTTTGCGACTAGTACTATATAATAATAAAAGCTTTCCAATAAATTTTACAAAGCTCCTCTAGCGCCACGTCATTAGCATCCTTTCTTATTTTAATTTTTTTTTTTTGTGCAATTTTCACTTTGTTTGACCTTTCATCTTCTTCAACTATTGTCTTCTTAATTTAATCTTTTATCTCTTCTAATCATTGTCTTCTTAAATTTATCATTCGATTCTCTATATGGATTTGAAAATTTTCTCCTTTATATCTTTTTAAATTCGACAATTTCACTTTGTTTAACTTTTCATCTACTTCAACTGTTCCTCTTCTATCTTAATTTTCATACAAATTTTTTATTACTTTCATTTCACCTCTCTTCCTATTTCTTCCAAGTTGTCTGCGACAAAAAAAGTTTAATACTCTTTTTCCATATCTTCAATTTTGTTTCAATTTTGGTTGATTTTTTTATTTATTGTTTTAGTCATTCCATTTTGATTCATTTAGTCCATTTCAGTCCAATTTGGTCACTGACCCTTTTTGCTACTTCGGTCCAATTCTGTCCATTCGGCCCATTTCAATTCAATTTGGTCTACTTTGGTCCATCTGGTCCACTTTGTTCCATTATGTCCATTTCAGTCCACTTTGGTCCATTTTGGTCCACTTCAGTTTCCTTTATTTCCCTTCGATCCATTTTAGTCCACTTTGGTCCATTTTGATCTGTTTAGTCCACTTCGACCCCTTCTGTCCATTTCAATCAATTTTGGTCCATTTGGTCTATTTCGTTCCACTTTGGTCCATTTAGTCCTTTTAGACCACTATTGTCCATTCTAGTCCATTCGTTCTAATCTGTTCCACTTCGGCCTATTTCAACCCATTTGATCTGTTTTGGCCCACTTCGGTCAATTTAGTCCATTTTGGTGATGAGTTAGGAGGAGAAGTTTGTATAAAAAGAGAATTTGTTTCATAGACAATTATGTTACTTCAGCGTAATATTGGTAGGTTCTTAATAAAATTATATTTTTCTTATGTCATTAAAATCTTTTATTTTATTTTTTTCTAATATAAGTGATAGATTTACTTATATCTGCTTCTTCTTTAGGCCATTCAAGTTGTATAGAGAATGAACCGTTTGTAAAGAGTACTAGAAACAAACTCCAACCACATGTTACATTATTTTCAAAATACCTCGCCCTTGCTTAAGACTTCAAAATTGTATTTAGTTTCCTTTCATTTAGTTCTAACAAAGCCCAAAGCCAAGCTGATGGTTAATTTTAGTTTCACATCTTGGGCATTTTGAGGGTTGAGAATGAAACTGATTATTTTATCATTAATTTTCTTTCATTTACGAAAAAAACTAAGTGAGGTGGTGTTGGTGTTTGATTTGTTTCTCTTCTCCCATTTTAATATTTTCTTTTCGTCTTGAATAAGCTATGCTTGGTTCATTATGGCAAATACCAGGTAAAAAGGGCTTGTTAGTTGTTACTGCACGGGTTGGGCTTTTGCTGTTGGGTTTTGGTGCTTGTTCTTTTCTTCACGATAATAAGCTTGTAACACCTAGAACCTAGTATAAACTTTACTGACCTCGTGAGGACTATTCGTTATGTTTTTCAGGATATTTGATAAAGGTTATAAAATTTTGAAAGCACTGCAGAATGTTGGAGCTGAAGACAATAGCGTTTGAAGCAAATGTAAAGGTGAGTAATTTTTAGGTATTTCTGGAGAATGAAGAATGGTACTCCCTCGTCTCACATTTATGGTGAGGTCTATTCATTAAATTTATGGTAGGATCCACCATGGATGTGAGAGAAGGGAGTATCATTTCTTTGTGCTTTGGGATTTTGAAAATTCCCATAGTGTACGTAGGAATGGCTTGCACCACAATTTTGATTAGGATTTCCCTACCTGCTTTGGAAATGAATTTTTCCTTCCAGCCCATGACTCTCTTTGTAATTTTTTTCCCGAAGGTCTCTAAAGGTATTGACCTTAGACTTTCCCCCCACCATCGGAAGACCCAAGACCCAAGTACTTCTCACAATTTTAGCATTCGGTCTTGTGTTTCGGCTGAAAAAGATTGTCGTCTTCTACCTATTGATTGTTTGGCCTGAAGCTTCCTCATACCTCCTTAATCGATGGAGGAGGTGTTGACATTCCTCCACGATGGCCTGGCAGAAAATGAAACTATCATCTACAAACAGGAGATGAGAGATACATACCCCGTTTGTGCAAGACAATATTCCATGGAGGCTTTGAGAAACAATAGCATGTCAAATCAATGAGGATAGATCTTCAGCACATAAAAGGAAGAGGTAAGGGGATAACGGGTTCCCCTGCCTTATCCCTCGGGATGGTGTGATGTGCCCTCTAGACTCCCCATTTATAAGCACCGAATAGGAAGCTGTACAAGCTGTTTCCATAGCTAGTCGAACCCACCGTTCATCTATGCCCAGTTTGAGCATAATATTTTGGAGGAAGCCCCACTCCACTCGATCATATGCCTTGCTAATATCCAGTTTGATTGCCATTTGCCCCTTCTTTTTGGATCTTTTATTCCTCATCTTGTGTAACACCTCAAACGCTACTGTAGTGTTATCTGTAATCAATCGGTTAGGGAAAAAAAATCAAATTGTGAATCTGAAATTACATTGGGCAAAATTAATTTTAACCAATTGGCTAAAACTTTTGATACAATCCGTGAGATTACATTCGCAAGGCTAATTGGTCTATAATCAGCAACTTTTTGGGGCTCATTTATTTTGGGGATGAGAACAATATGAGTGTAGTTCATTTTTTTCATCATGTGACTCGACGATAAAACAGATAAAACAGCTTCTATAATATCATCCCCAACTATATCCCAATATTTTTGAAATAAGAAGGGAGACATACCATCCAAACCTGGGGACTTTGATGGGTGCATTTGGAATAAGGCTCTTTTAACCTCTTCTGATGAATATGGTTGGAGGAGGGCATGGTTCATATAGGGAGTCACTACCCGCTCCACCTTGTTCAGGACATGATCCATCTAGTTGGGGTTTGTTGTTGTTGTGAAAAGCCACTGAAAATAAGTTTCGGCCACCCTTTCCTTATCCTCATCTGAAGTACACCATTTGCCATCATCATCCATAAATCCTTCGATATTATTTTTTCGATGGTGTTGACTTGCTCTTTGATGAAAAAATTTAGTGCTTTTGTCACTAGCTAGCAACTAGATAAAGCGAGAGCGTTGTCTCCAAAATAATTCCTCCTAGTACAGTAGTGTATTAATCTCATCCTTCACCTGCTGTATTGATTCCAAGTTTGTAGCCTCATTTTGTGCTGTGAGGAGCTCAAGTTGGTGTTGCTTTTTTTCAATACGTGATCTAGAGTTGCCCATATTTCGACTCCATGCTACCAAGGCCATATGGCAAGTTCTAATTTTGGAGAAAAGTCGAAACATAGGGCTGCCATGAGGGGCTGCCATACTCTAAGCTTCTCGTATAGTGGGTTCACATTCAGGGTGTGTAGCCCATTTTTCTTCGAATCTTTTTGGGATTTTCTTCCTTCTTGTATTTCCTATATTACCTTGGAGAGTTAGAAAAATTAGAACATGGTCAGAGTATGATACCTGGAGATGCCATACCACAGTTTGTGGGAATAGTTCTCTCTAATCAGTTGTTGCACACGCCCTATCAAGTCTTTGTTGGACAAAAGCTTCCCTTGGTCTTCCATTATGCCATATAAAAATATTTCCTCAATACCCCAGATTAACTAAACCACAATGTAAAATGTACTTCTGAATGCCTCCATTAGCCGAGGAAGTTTTGGGTGATGGCCTTGCTTCTCTGATGAGCTCAGGATTTTGTTATAATCTCCCACACATACCCATGGCAACAAGTCCCGAGAGTGTAAGTGTTTCAACAAACTCCATGATTCATGTCGACAATGTTCCTCTGATCTTCCATAGAATCTTGTGAGTCACCAAGGATTATTTGGGTCAGTCATGATACGAGTATTAATGTGATTTGGGAGTAGGTCTGAACATGGAGGTTTACCTCTTCCTTCCAAAGCATAACTAAGCTATCTGCCCTATGAATGCAAGGAACAGCAAGCATATTATCGTACCTCAAATCTGCTTGAATTTTTTTCATCTCATCCACAGTTTGTTTTGTCTCCATCAGAAACAAAACCTTGGGAGCTTTTTCCCTCATCAAGTGAGAGAGAAGTGCGCTTGCACGGAGGTTTCCAAGCCCCCTGCAATTCCAAATTAGGATATTCATTGTACTCGGCGGGGTTGACCCTCAACCTTTGCCGTTATACATGGTGAATCAGTAATCTGATCCTTGCTGCGTTTTCTTCTTCTAGTGATCCCATCTCCCTTGCTTGATAAGCATTGTCTTTTCTGCCCTACAGGATTCTTTATTGCACGGCCATCTTCTTCGAGTATCGGTCCTAGGTGTGCTTCTCCGTGTTTGTCCTTCTTTTTCCACTTTCGTGTTACAGATGGGAGAGTGTTTTGGGTATCACGTGGTGGTGCACATGACAATCGGGATGCTATAGTTGCTAGGGTTTCATCACACATTGTCCCATTATTTTCTCCCCCTACCGTTTCCATATACGTAACCGCCACAAGGATTAACTTATCCCCCAATTTTTTGGTTTTCTGTCATTAACATCCGATTGCATCCCGAAATTATGAGGGGCTTGATTCGTGGTAACAGCAGAATTCACTCTATTTGAATCCGTAATTAATGCCATCTCATCATTCTCTGTAACAGTTTCGACACTAGCTGGGTTGTCATTTAGCAACTATGTGTCGTGGTGTTGTGGGGTTTCCGATGTCTCCCTGGATTGGCCACTCGCACCTTCTCGATTTCCTGTCTGTGGATTGTATTTTTTCCCTTTTAGTTTTTCTACATTTTGATTTCCCGCCCTGAGCCAATCCCCATATTGCCTTTCACCGTGTTCCGAAGTTTTTGGAAGAAGACAATCTCTTTCTTCATGACCCAGTTTGCCACAGTTATAGCACATTCCCAATAAGCGTTCATAGTTGAATGCAACCCACACCTTATCTCCTTCCGGACTAAGCACTAGAGCACCTCTTCGGATTGGCTTATCTAGGGGCAGTTCTACTCGAATGAGAAGAAATCGAACCTGATCAGAAGCAATCGCCTTACAGTCTACTTCAAGTACTCTCCCAATGCTCTCACCAATATCCTTCTCTGCATCTTCATTGATGAGATCAAAAGGTAGTCCCCAAACTTGTACCCACATTGGGATAATTTTAAAATCCACTGAGAACGTCGTCATCCTTTTCTCCGACCTTCGAAGTAGCAATAGGTGGTTGTCAAAACTCCATGGACCATTATTCAAGACCCAAACCAATTGGCTCTCCATAAAGAATTTGAACTACATTAACCCCTCACCAACGTCCGTAATCTTTAGGTCTTGGCCAAACTTCCATATTGACCTAAGAGGATTTTTTGCAGCCCAATTATTAATTGGTTTTGACGTAAGAAAACGCTCCATCAAGCTTAGAGAGCACTCCTCAGGTATCTTTGCCCGATTATCAGGTTGTACCCTTATGACTGCTCCCTCATCCTCTATCAAACTAATACTTTGAAAGCCTCGCTATGAAATCTGAATCCATGAAGTGCCCTTAGTGACACTCACAGAATATACTAATGCTACCAAATAGAGGATTGCAAACTGAGTATAAGAACACTAGAAGAGAAAGTGAAAGAGAAATTGACTAGTGGTGGTGGAAGTAATTTGAGTTGAATTTCAAAACAAATAGTTGTAGTTACTGTTGGGGAATGGCTCAATTTTTAAGTAATGCCTTATGGCTAGCGTTATAAGCATGGTTTTAAAAACCGGACCGGACTGGCCGGTCCGACCAGTTCAATCGAGAACCAGCTTTCAATCCTGTCCGGTTATGAGTAAAAACCAGAAATGACTTAAAAACCGTGGAAATTCGAAAACCGACTAGTTCAACCGGAGAACCAAGAACTGGCATGGTCGAATTGGTTAATGACCGGTTGGGGTTTTTTGACTTTTTCCCAGCCTAAAACTACGTCATTTTGGGCAGAACCTAAAAACTAACCCTAAAGTCCTAAACACTCTCAGTCTCACGCCTCATCTCAGACTCTATGCCTCACTCTCATGCAGTCACGCATGTCTCTCTCACCTCACTCAACTCAAGCTCACGCCTCACGGTCTTTGAATCTCTCAAAATATTTTTTCCTTCTCACCCTCACGGTGTCTGAACTTCAAATCTGCCTTTTCTTCTGGTTTTTTTTTTTTTTTCCTTCTCACCCTCACGACGCCTCGGTCTCGGTCTCGCCCTCTGTGCTTTGCTCTCTGCTTCTCGGCTTCATCAAGTATTGATTCTTTTCTTTTGATTTTGATTACTTGATTCTCTTTCTTTCATTTGATCATTTTCTCGGTTTTTTTTTTTTTTTTTTTTTTTTTTTTTTTTTTTTTTTTCGGGCTTCATCTCAGATTCTCCGTTCATGCTAGTGGTGGAGCATTTGGTTCACATGATGATATTGATTTCAATTTTATTCATGACAAATGAGTCTTGTGTTATCAAATGAACCTTTAAACTTAGTAGTTGTTTGTTTGAAACTTTAAAACTTATTTGCTATTTGGATGTAATGAACTTATTTGCTATTTGCCATTTGGATGTAAATGTAACGATTGATGAATTTATTTATTTGGTTTTGTTGAAAGTTTATTATGTCAAGGAATGATTGTTTTGTAATGTTATTATGTTAAATTCTTTAAAAAGATGTTATATACTTGTATTTTTTTTTAAGGAAACATATTTATTACTATTGGATAGTTAGTTTTAGTATATTAAAAACCTATTAATTATTTATATAATTTAAATAAATAATAATTAAATTATTTATGACATCACCGGTTCGACCATTGGTTGGACCCCAGTCCGATCAGAAAACCGATAATTAGCTCATTTTTCGGTTCTTCCACCGTACTGGTTTTAAAACCTTGGTTATAAGATTTTAATATAATTTTTTTGTAGTGGATTTAGTATACATCCTCAGGATGAACAATTTAACGTACAATACAGTACATAACTGTGCATGAGTAAAATAAAGAAATATAAATGATTTGATTTTTTCTTTCTTTTTTGGCCAAAAATATTCATTATTTTTTTCAATCACAATAAAAAATCTAAAAATTACAGAAATTGAATCTCAAAACAAAAATGCAGGTAAAAAGTAAAGAAGTTTTGTGTTTAGTGCCTTTATAAATGAAACTTGAAATATAATTATGAAAAAATATCATGAAGAAGAAAATATTTTAAACCAATAAATAATGGATTGGAAGAGATTCGACCAACTCAACATAGAGAAAAACGAACCACAAATATATATATATATATATATATATATATTTATAAGAATCTTAAATATGGGAATGCATGGTTAAGTGTAATCTAATTTTTAATTTTCATTTTAGCATTGAGAGAGAGATATAGATTGTTTGGTGTATAGCCATGCGAGAGATTAGATGGTTAATATTTACATTTTGCTGTGTAAGATATTGGTTTACAAAAATTAAAGCCTAAAGCCATTATAGGAAATTAATTGTCATTGATTATTTAGCAAATTGACAACAAATTTGTTTTTGTTTTTTGTTTTATTCCAAATAGATTAGGATTTCAATTGGATTGGGTTTCCATTGATATAATATTTTGGGGTCATTTTTTAGATTGAAAAATTATGCAAAATTTTTTTTAAACCAGTTACTATCTTAAAATTTTGGAACATTTATAATGTGGGTGGAGCCATCTTATAAAGAGGGTGGAGCATTTTTCTAATATGGGCCTTAAACTTAGACCTAAAGACAACCTAAAATTTTATCAAGGTTTTTGAGTAGAGTAAGTCATGTCTCTTTATGTTAGAACCTCATTTTCTCTCTCTTGTGTGTGGGTGTATCTTAAAAAATAAAATTGTCCTTTTTTTTTTTTTTAGGGTGAAATAAAATTGTCCTTACTTTAGTTTAACCAACATTGATCATATTATTCAATACATCCAATGTAATACTATACAACATATATATTCCTCTTAGTGGATTCCACATTAGATATAAATTTATGCGAGAAGTGTAGTATATTGAAACAATAAATCTACTATTACAAAAAAAAAAAAAAAAAAAAAAAAAAAATGCAACTACCGAGATGATAAGTTATTATTGATAAATATAAAAGTGATGTAAGTCTCCAATAAAAACTCACGAATGGATTTGGACAAAAATTAATAAATAAAAGTAAAAATTGAATAAATGAAATAGAATTTTTTTTTTTCAAAAAAAAATACTTGTGAACTGTAATATGGACTTCGACTTTGGATGGAACCTTGATGATGATCTTCAATCCATTACTTGCATTAAATTTAGGGTCTTAGATTGTTATTAATCATATAGGCTTAAAATTGGGTTTGGGCTGATTCACAACAAAGTTCAAATAAATACTATATTATAAAATTCTAGCAATGTGTTTTAACTTGGAGCATTAATATTAGCCTCAATACAATTTGAGTAAAATTTGTTTAAAAAAATCTCATTGTTCTTTATTTTATTTTAACCAACTCACTTGTAAATACACCTATATAAAAATCAATATTTTATATATAATTCCATTTAAATTTTTATTCTATTTATTATTTGTCATTTTTTTTCTCCTTATTACTCTCTCTCTCTCTCTCTCTCATAAACACACATTACAACAATGTGTAGACAGGCATGCTTTAAGAACTTTCAATCATTGACAAAGTGATGATTTGACTCTAAAGGGTAAATTTCATGTTATAAAATATAAACATAAATGTAAACATATAATTTAACCATTACTAATATGCATTCACGAAAGAATACACGTAATTCAACAATTACTAATTTACATAAACAAAAAAACAAGTAAATTAATATATATATATATATATATAGACACACCTTAGTGACTTAAATTTAATTGGTTTTAATAAAAAATTCATAAAGAAGAACAAATGTATTAAGTCTTAAAAATGATATTAAAGTTTTTTTCAATGCTATTTTGTCAACTAGTTTTTGTGGTCACACTTGCTTATCAATTAAAAATAATTTTATTTTATCTTTATATATCTTTTCTATCTATTTTAGTTTAGAAACTTTAGATTGATGAATGTTAAATTTTCATGTTAATACAGCTACAATGTGTGTATTGATTATCAAATAGTAAATAGCTACATAATAACTATTACATGTTTGTATATATATATATATATATATATATATATGTGTGTGTGTGTGTATAATATTTTCTTGTAGAATATCACTTTTTTTATATAAAAAAATGACAGTCTTTATGTTATATTATCATTCACATTTTTCAACTGATCATAAAAACATCTCGAGCTTGAGTTGATTCTTCATTTTAAAAAAAAAAAGTGCTCTGTTCCGTTGAAGATCTATACCTAGTGGGATATAATTCGGAATTTATTGTTATTGGAATCTTACAAAACCTACAATGTTCAGCAAATTGTATAACACAATTAATATTTCATATATATATATATATATTTCAATTTACCAGGGTAAGTTTTCACATTCCATTCAAACCTTGCTAACCTTATATAATTTTTTTCTAAATTTTCATTTATGAACGTATCTTTGTATGTAATAGTTTCAAGGCAAGTACAAGACAGTATAAGTCACCATTTACTTATTTGATAATCCTTTTTTTTTTTTTGGTATCTTTTGCAACCAGTTTCAACTTGATGCTTGCCTTATAAACATTAACATAAACATATAATTTAAAAATTACTAATTTACATTCAAAACACTAAATTCAACAATTAATAATTTACATAAACCAGGAAAATATTGTTAGGTGACACTCTTTTGTGTAAAATATTGATAGTTAACCTACTTTCAAAAAAAAAATTAAGCTTTAACGAACTTGGAAATATATAATTATCATTTACAAATTATGACCATTTCCTTTGTGCTAAATTGTCAAAGTGGACTCTCAATATCAACTTTTTGTTTTTATTTTTTATAATATGGGTGTCCACAACTTTTTGAACATTTTGTTATATACATTCTAAGCATAGAATGAACATTTTACCTCCTTACTCTGATTTTAAAACTTGCATCCAATTACTAGTGAGTAAAATTTCTAATTATATTTTAATCATTTTAGGGCTAAGATATATGAGGTATTTTTTTTCCTCGAAGCACATTGGCAAGAAATCAACAATCAAAATCAACATTATGTATTTCATTACTTCTATTAGTGATGATATCATCAAATTCCAATCAATGATAGACTGAGTATTTGACTCCAAAGGTTTTACAATATACATATTTTAAAGATAACTTAAACATATGTATATACATTTAAAAAAATGTTAAATTTAAGGATTAATTATTTACATAAAAAAAAAACTATTTTAACAAATATACACATTACTTAAATTTAATTTTTTATATGCAAAAATTCATAAAGAATAATAAATTTAATGATTTTTGAAATTATTAGTAAATATATTTTTTTGTACTTTTTTTTATCTTGGATTTAAAGAACTACTTCTTATTTATTTTTTTTCCATTATCATTTTTTTTCTTTTATATGTTTTGGACTGTCGAATACATTGATAATTTAGAAATGATTTTATTTATGTTTTTCTTAATACAACATAGCAGGTATGAAAGTGATTTCCTCTTAGAAGAACTCCTACCAAGCTAGGAGGATTGTACAACCACCTTGGAATATTTCTAGACAAGTAATTGTATCTATCATCTAGGATTACCAAGGAGTGATTGTTTAATATTGGGGGTAAGATGATTCCTTCAAAGTGATTGCCACTAAACCTATGTTTGGCTTGAGATAAAATGTTTTCTGAATGTAAAATATTTTCAAGTGAAAAAATATTCCGGAAAAGAAAATATTTTCAGGTATTTGATTGCATTCCATAAACTATTTTGGAAAATAATTTTAGGTGTTTGGTTGTGTTAGAAAACACATTTTATACTAGTTTCTCACATTTTCCCAGTTTCTAAACATATATTATAATAGAAAATCTCAATATATAAACCCAAAGAAACAAAAAAAAAACAAAAAAAACAAAAACAAAAACAAAAATATTCATCAAACTTGGTCAAACTGAGAGAGAGAGAGAGAGAGAGAGAGAGAGAGAGAGAGAGAGAGAGAGATTGGTCATGGGTATTAATAGTTCAATCTTGAGGTGGTGGAGACAAGATCGAGATGCAAAGCCAACATCAATGAACTTTAGACATAGACGGCAAAATCGGTCATGGGTGGGTTAGTGTGGTTCGATCTAAAGGTGGTGGCAACAATCTAGAGGCTATGGCAGTGATGATCTCTCAGACCCAGGTTCAAGTTCTCTCTCTCTCACTCTCTCTCACATATGGGTGTTCAAATGAATGTAAGTGTGAGCTTGGGTTGAAAATGAATTGCGGTAAATTGAAATTGTATTTCATTTTACATCCTAATCTGTCCTATTTTACAGTCAACTAAAAGTTAATTTCAGTTTGACCTGATTTTCCTATCCACCCAAACATGCTAAAGGCTTTTAAATATTTTACGTAAAGGCTTTTCATTCAAAAAAAAAAAAACACAACCTAAGTTGTAAGCAATTTATTGTTTGATATATTTAAATAGGCCAATGAGTATGAGCTGCCATTTTTAGTCAAACTTTGTGGAATTGTTCTTGAGAGTAGTTATTGGAAAGGCCCAAATTTCAATAGAAAAATTACCTAAGGTCAAAGGGATGCTACCTTCTAAGACATTTGACATGTTACAGTGCTTTAACTTTGTAAAACAATTCCCAGTAAATATAAGATTGGCATAGAATGTGAGAGAAATAACATTATATAAAAGAAAATGACTATATAAAAGAATACTCAAAAGAAAATGTATAGTTGTAAACACCAGATTAATTTAGTCATGCTACACAATAGAATAACATTATATTATTATATGCTACATAATGAAATAGGATAACATCTATCAATCAAAGAAAAAAAAAGATAATAAATTAAATCACAAGCAAATAGAATCAATCCCATAAAGCAAAAGTTCAACACAAAAATTCATCAACCTAAGTAAAGATGCAATAAAGAATTAAAAATCCACCATGAGAGAGAGAGAGAGAGAGTATTTATCTTTTTGTGAGAAAAAATATGGATTGAATGGAAGAGATAATAACTATTTTTTATAGTAAATAAAATAGAGAGAAGGGGGAACAAGGGTTTCTCTCAAACTAGTTTGGAGAGAAACCCTTCAAATTCCTTCTATATCTTTTTGTTGGATGTGAATTTTGAAAATCTAACAACTGGATTGCATGTTCTTTATGTTTTTATAACACAGATGTCAATTTTCGTTCAAATTTGGATGTTATTTACTATTCGATCATTAAACTTATTTTTTATGCATTATTTTAGTTTGCAAAAACTTGAAATTTAAACATTTGACTGATGACATAGCTATTGATCTTTGATTTTCTTGAAATTTTGTAAACATGGAGGACATAATAAGAATATACAATTCAATAGCATGGTTTTAAAAACCAGTATGGTCAAAGAACCGAAATAAAGAATGGTTTTTGGTCTTATGGTCGAACCGATGGTCGAACTGATAATATCATAAATAAATAATTAATAATTATAAAATATAAAAAAAAATTTATAACTAATAATTTTAACTAAAAAATTAAATTAAATAACAGTAAAACATTAAACCTTAACTTTAATTTATATATTAGACAGCCAAACTCAAGCCCACTACAAAAAGTATTTTAGTTATTCTTTCATTTTTCAAATAACAAAAAGTCACCGGTGAGTACCAATTTCATTGCCCACTTGATATTTCTTTCCCACCACATATTCGACCTTTACACGTTGATACTCCACCCACCGCATATTTTGAAATCTTACATCCACACCTTGGTTAATTAAAAGCTCTGTACTTCTGGTTTCTTCTTTCACTTTTTCTAATTCTTCATCTCTTTGCCTTTAATAGTACTCTCTCTCTCTCGTCAATATATGTGTATCAGTGCTTGTGCAAGTCTGCAAGAGCAGCAAGCAAAGCTCTTAAACTGAAGCGGACAGATTGTACCTACATCTCTTTGGTTTGGGCTTCCTCGGTTCTTCCTCAATTGTGTCAACTCATAAATAGTAAATCTGATGTTTTTGGTGTCAATGTGGGCTTCTTAGGCTTCACAGCTTTAGACTTGACAGCATCTTCAAAGTCAAAATCTCTCTTCTTCTTAAATTTGAAACAAAATCTCTATCTTTTTTATTTTTTGTCAAAAACACAGTGGCTGAAGTGTTAATGAACAAAGCAGCTTAAAACCGATTTAACCGTACTAGTTTTCGGTTTTCCAGTTAAACCGGCGGTTTTTCCAGTTTTTCCTTTTTTTTCTTAATTTTCTGTTTTTAATAATAATCGGACCGAATTAAGATCTGGTTCCCAGTTGAACCAATCGAACCGGCCAGTTCAGTTCGGATTTTAAAACCATGTTCAATAGTTAGATTTTCAAAATTCACATTTAATAAAAAAAATATCAACTAAGTTTGGAGGTTTCTATCCAAACTAGTTTGAAGAAAAACCTTTTTCAAGAAGAAAAGTCAAAATAAAAATAAGATGAATTGATGGAGATATTGTAACCTTAAGGTATAAAATAGTGGAGAGATAAAAATGTAAAAGTGAGAGAAAATTTTTGGAAGAAGTGTAATAGTAAAGTATGAAATGAATAAGAAGAAAAATAGTTTAAAAATGAGGGAGAAAGCCTTGGAAATAGGCATAACAACCATAAATAATACTCCATTCATTTCACTTTGTTTGTCCTGTTTGAAAAGTCAAACTTTTAAAAGGAACATCATTTATTGTCTTGTCTACTTTTTAAAAATGTATAAGTTTTCAAAGCAATCCTTAAATAAATTTATCAAAAAATTGAATTAGTAAATTAATAAGGGTATAATAAGAACATTAGTAAATTAATGACTTTTATTTTTAGAATCAGGACAATATTTTGAGACATCCCAAAATAGAATAGAGGACAAACAAAGTAAAACGGAGAAAGTACTCTTCAAACTTTCTCTATTGTCTGGCCTCCTTCCTCTCCACCTAAACCTTATAGCCTTAATTTCACTTAAAAGAAAATATAAAATAAAATTGACTCAATTAATTTTTCAAAGTCAACTAAGAATATTTTGGTTCTCAATAAACCAACTTTGGATGTAGAAGGTGGGGGTGGGTTTGGGTTCGGAGTCGTTGGTTTCATTTCACATGTGATGGGACAATTTTTTATTCTTTTACAAATGGGAAACTAGGAATGGACACTGGAAAAGAAGGAATGTGTGTCAAAGTGAGGCGCTGGAAAATACACGTGGCATATATTAGACCATGTAACATGGAAGGAGCATAAAGTGTGCGATGACATATTCGCCTACTATGCATTTTTATTTTTATCTTAACCAAATTCATTTGACCACCCGTTAATAATTTAGTTTTACTTACCTGCCGAATAGGAACGTGTCATATGTATATAGGAAGGAAAATTCTTTTCTTAGGAAAATTATTGGTAGTTTCCTAGCTCAGTTCCAACATAGAAAACGACATGTGCTTAAAATTCAACAAAGATTTTTCCTGATCGCCAACTTTCTATGATTTTCAACACGGCAGACAAAATTGATTACATTTACATCAAACTATGTTATCTTCTCCATAAACCTTCAAGTCTTCATGATTTCAACTATCATTTTGCCCAAAACATGGCTTTGATTTCATCATCACTACTTTTTTTCCTTTCTTCAGTGTTCATGCTCATTTCTCAAACTAATGCACAGTCAAACGTCTCCCACTTCTGTTTATACGATCAGGGTAATTACAGCACTAGAAGCCCCTACGAGGCAAACCTCGATCAAATCCTCTCGGACTTGGTCTCCTCCACCAACGAAACCAATATTAAAGATGGCTTTTACCCTTACTCTTACGGCCTAGTCTCTGACAGAGTTTATGCCATTGGACTCTGTAGAGGAGATATTAAGGAAGACCTCTGCCGTAGTTGTCTCAATGACTCAAGAATTGCTCTCAAACAGCTTTGTCCCAATCAGAAAGAAGCAATAGTATGGTACGACAATTGCATGTTAAGGTACTCCTATCGACCTTTATTATGTATCATGGAAAATCAACCTGCTTTCTCGCAATGGAACAACAGTACTCAGAATGTATCGAATGTAGATGGGTACAGCAAGGTGATAAAGAACTTGTTAGATGGGATGATAAGTGAAGCTGCCTCGGGTAATTCTTACAAGTGTGCTACAAGAACCTTAGTCGCACCAGACTCATCCAACACCACAATATATGCCCATGCGCAATGCACTCCCGACTTGGTTGAGACGGATTGCAGTGCATGCTTGAAAAATATTTCTGGACAAATTCCACAATGCTGTCTTGGAAAGGAAGGTGGGAGATATTACACACCCAGCTGTAATTTTAGGTATGGTACCAACGCTTTCTTTGACCTCACAGCTGATGCATCATCGCCAGAAGGTAAGATAATCCTCTGAATACTTCACTTTCCTAAAAAAATTATTCGTTCTTATTAGAGAAGTTCTCCCTTCTCTCACAGGAGATGTAGGTCCTATCATGAGTCTCCTCTTATAGGAGTGAATAAATTCTTCTTTTTCATTGAATGGGAAAACCTTTATTTCTTGCTCTTAGGTTACATGTTCTTCTTACAAGGAATACAAATGTTTTGAAATGGAGAAAGTAAATTTTACGATTTTAAATTTTATTTTAGGGATCTATCATATCATGTAAAATTCTAAATAAGATTGCATTGAACACACTTTTAGATTGCTATATTGAGGAAAAGTTTGTGTATAAAATTGAGGAAAAGGTTAGATTGCTATATTTATTTATAAAAGTTTCTTTTTTGCTGGCGATCCAAAGGTTATGTTGCAGTGTATGTTGTTTCTTTTTTCTTTCTTTCTATGGATTATTTCTTAATATATTAAATTTTGCATATCAATTCTTCGCTTTGTTCTATAATTTTTCTTCAGTAGATCCAATTATCCAAAGTATATGTTAAAGGTTTTTTTTTTTTTTTTTTTTTTCCTCTGGAATTACTTCTTAAGTATGTGGTAATAAGTTGTGATTTGTGTGTCAACGATGAAAATTGGACTATTCTTCCCACTCCATATGGATGCCTCAAATTCAGAAAATAGATGCCTCAAATTAATAACAATATGCTTTTGGTTTTTGCAGGAAAGCAGAGAAGTACAACTCGAACTGTCATCATCATTATTGTTCCGACGGTTATTACTATGATAATTGTCATAAGTATTTGCATCATTTTGAAAGTGAGGAGGCCAAAGGATATAGTTGAAAGTAAGTTCAATTATTGCTTGTGATTTGAAAGCTATTCTTTTATATTATCAAACAGCTTTAAAATGTGAAGCATAGGATTGCACGAATTTTTTGAGTACTAGGCAAATTTGTGAGCAACAGTTGATCCCATGCCCCATAAATTTGGCATGAGGGAATGGGAAGATATACATTCTTACGTATTTGGAAAATTATTTCTTGTGGAACAAACTTTCTATGGTGAGATATATATGCATAGTCTATTTTTAAGAATATTCTCATGCAAAGTTGGAATAGTTGGTTCATAATAAAAACGGCAAATGTCTTCAATTTTGAATCTTCAGGAGAGGAAAATCACTTAGCTATGTATGGTTTTGAGTTGTTAAAATCCTATCTCGCTTTTATATCCTAAAATCCTGTCTCACTTTTATAAAAAAACGGACATGACTTATGAAGGTTGCGAAGGGAGAAATATGAAGTGGAACACTTAATGGGATAAACGATTTTTATTATATTTCAAGAAAAAACTAGAAACCATAGCTTTGTTTTTGAATGAACTCTTGGTTAATAATTTCAAATATCTTTGTAAAACAAGATTGTGAGCTTTGCTGCAAAGATTTTGATTAGCCCTTTTCCGTTAAGTAACCTTTCACCCACTACAGCGTACGATATATCGTCTTCTTCCTCTTATGAAGCTGGGGATGAAATAGCAAGTGTGGAATCCTTACAAATTGATTTCAGCACAATCAGAGATGCCACAGACAACTTTTCCGACGCATTCAAACTTGGTAAAGGTGGATTTGGGACAGTTTATAAGGTAGGAAACCCTCAGGGTATCAAAAGAATTTTCAATAATCCGCTTAAACTTGCAAAACTATTTTTTAAAATTTTTTTTGAAGTTGATTTTGATTGTTTTATTTATGTATTGCTCTCACATATATTCAGGGTAAGCTTTCCAATGGACGAGAGATAGCTGTGAAAAGACTATCAAAGATGTCTAGACAAGGAGATCTACAATTTAAAAATGAGGTCATGTTAGTGGCAAAACTCCAACATCGAAATTTAGTTAGGCTCCTTGGATTCTGCTTAGAAGGAGATGAAAGGCTTCTTATCTATGAGTTTGTGCCTAATAGAAGCCTGGATCGCTACATATTTGGTACAATTGCATTTCTACTTTTTTTGTTCTTGTATATTGTAATCAAAATGATTGCATTTGGATTTTAAATCTTTTTCTTCATTCCCAGAGTAAATTTAAAAATATTTCTTGTATAATACAATTTAATGAATATGCAGATCCAATGAAGCGTGCACATTTAGATTGGGAAAGACGCTACAAAATCATAAAAGGCATTGCTCGAGGACTTCTATACCTTCATGAAGATTCTCGACTTCGAATTATCCATCGTGACCTCAAAGCTGGCAACATTCTATTAGATGCAGAAATGAACCCTAAAGTTTCAGACTTTGGTATGGCAAGGATGTTTGTATTGGATCAAACTGAAGGCAATACAAATAGAATTGTGGGGACCTAGTAAGTATCATGACAAGTTTTTAGAGCTAATGACTAGAATTGTGCATGATTTTTAAAAATGATTTCAATAGGCTACTTGTGTCAGAATGACACCAAAATAAGCCATAACAAAGAAAGAAATAAAAAATAAAAACTCATAAATAATCATTAAGAGTTTTACTACCATTCAAATTGATTATTTGATTTATTGTTTTGATATGTAGTGGATATATGGCTCCAGAGTATGCAATGTTTGGACAGTTTTCAGTCAAGTCGGACGTCTTTAGTTTTGGTGTGCTGATGTTAGAGATTTTGACTGGCCAGAAAATTACTCGTTTTCATAACGAAGAAAACAATGAATACCTTCTAAGCTATGTGAGTATGAATGTCAAAGTATACATATCCCTTTCCCTTTTGAAAAAATAAAATAAAAGTTAAGATGGAAAGTAAAACAATTTTTTCATTAACATGCTATGTGCACGTTGATATTTCTGCAGGCATGGAAAGTTTGGAGGGAGGGTACAGCTTCAAATATCATAGATCCCATGTTAAAAGACAGTCCAATAACTGAAACGATGAGATGTATCAACATTGGACTGTTATGTGTTCAAGAAAATGTAGCTGAAAGACCAGACATGACTTCAGTTGTTTTCATGCTTAGTGGCAATTGTAATACTCTTCCTGTACCTACACAACCGGCAAATTTTATGCTCAGCAATGATATATCAACCACTTTAATACAACAGGACAACAATTCCAGCGGAACCAAGTACGAGGTTTCAATAACTGAATTATATCCTAGGTAATGTTTTGTCATTGGGGCTATAAGCCATTTTTGTCTGTAAATTACGCTCAGTACTGTATATCTGACTATATTTTGTCTATAGTTTTCCTGGCATTATCTAGAAAACTATATCGTTTGAATCCTTTTCCGAATGTAAATTGTAAATACAGTTTTTCTTCCGAAAATTTTGAAATTAATTATAAATTCTCAACAAATTTATCAAGATTGACCATATATATTTTTCAAATACAAGCATATAAAGGAAAAAAAAAAAAAAAAAACCTTTATCTAAGCAATATCCATGGTCTTAAAAGATATTTAATGGTGCCACACCCTTAAAGAAATAAATTTTTTATTTTCTTGGTACTCACCCACACACACCATATTGTGCTCTGTCTCGCATTACATCTCTGTCCACACATACACAGAGGCAAAAAAAAGCAGATTTGATCCCTATAAATATGGGATTCTTACATTATCCTCGTAAATTATATTGAGTTAATAACTTAACATATTCCCTAGGTCTTTTGACAGAGAATCTTTGTCACCATGACATCATCTTCTCAACGAAAAATGTTTATTCGTTGAATAATACTGTAGACACATAAAAATGTACAATTTTATGCCACAACTCTCCACGCGGTGAGTTGTGATTGGTAAATGTGTGATAATAAACCATATGGAGATACCCTTCCATCAATCACAACTCACCACGTGGTGAGTTGAGACATAAAGTTGTTCATTTTTATGTGTTCCTAGCATTACTTTTATATGTTTAATAGACTGTTTACATGTCACAAAATTAAAATAATAAATTATTTAATTTTTTTAATTAAAAAAAAATGAACACTTTTTTTTAATTATTTAATTAGTATAAAATAAAATGAACACTTTTCTTTTCTGACCAATAAAAAATTTTAAATAGTAAGATAGCAAACTATTACATATTTTAATATGGGTCCACTATTCAAAATACATTTTTGCTTATCAATAATAATGGTGAACTTATTACTTAAAATTTATTATGAAATTATTATAAACATATATAATACTTTATAAAAACAATTACAGGTATGGGGTCACAGGTGGAATAAGTCAACATAGCCATGTCATCTAACCTTTTTTTTTTTTTTTTTCTTCTTACTTCAATTCCACTTCCACGGTGACCATTGACCTTTTACTTTTTTTTTTTTTTTTTTTGGTGCAAGTAACCAAACGGTTAAGAAAGCGAATAAAAAAATACAGAAAATATCAGTTTCGCAGTAACCCAACGGATAAAATTAGAAAATTTCGAAAGTCAAATAGATTATAAAAAATCTGAAGAAAAAACAGAGGATTCCAAAGCAACCGAAAATTACCAGCTGATCCTTACACTTAGGGTATATTTGGTACACTGAATGTGGATTACAACAGAAATGACAATCTTTATTACCGGGAATAAAATGTGTTGTAATGGAATAACTAAACCTATTTATTAGTTTGGTTGTGAGTTGTAACATTAGAATAAAACTTTTGATCTATTTTAGGAAATATCTCATTCATACAATTATATTTCCTAGAAAATAATATATTTTAAATTTTAGAGAGATGAGTTATTTTTTGATGATTTTTTATTTTCATAATTTTTAGGTGGATATAGAAAGTTTATTTATTTGAAAATATATTAATGTTAGAAATTATTACATTTACTAAAGAATAGCTATTACAACCCTTTTAGAGAAGAATAGTTATTTCTCATTTTAAAGAATAGCTATTCATAAGGAATTACTATTCCCTGTAATAAAAGCATAACCAAACTATTGAATAGCTAAATCATAAGAATAACTGTTACATTACAGTGCCTATTACAGTCTACCAAACGTGTCCTTAGTCAAATGACCAAAATAGAACAACCACGAAAAAAAAAAAAATTCAAATCAAGGCAATAAATAAATAAAATTAGAAAAGAAAACAGAGACTGAATCTTTGTTATAGTTTTTTCTTAATTAATTAAAAGAGAGAAATAGAGACACAGATCCTCATCATTTTCTACTAGACAATTTTCAATGGACACTTTAAGATGAGTGTCTAAAAAGAAAGTTAATAGAGATGATTATCAATCATCGTGGTTTGTGATGCTTAGGGGGTGTTTGGTACATGTGTTTAAACAATAGTTTTCAGTATTTAAACACTAAAACACGTACTTCCATGAAGTCTGATCAACACCTGATGCCTCCTCCTCCCCTCCCCCCTCCCCCACCCCACCCTCATCCTCATCCTCTCCACCTCCTTCCTCCACCCCACCCTCACCCTCTCCCTCAATCATCACCATCTTTTTTTCCATTTTTGCCACCCTTACATATTCCTCCTCCCTCTCCCCTATGCTTTCCTCCACAGTTTGGGTTTATCCCATATCCTTATCCTCCTCCTCCATCACTGCCTTCCCGATCCCCACCACTTTAGGGGTTTAACCATGTTTTACCTAAACAGCCTACCCTTGTACCTATACCTTTAGCCATACCAAATTCTCCCATCATAGAAACCTCACAAAACATCCCTCCTAAATCTCAATCCTTTGACCATGGGTGCAGTAAGAGGTCGTTTTGTATTGATGCAAAACTTTTTTCTTTCTCTTTTGATGGGGGGTGGTCTGATTCGTATGCCATACATGAGACACGTCGGGATGTTAAGAGCTCTATTTGGGTTGGACGTAAGGGCATGGAGTGGATCCTTACTTGTCTCGCAGATATACGAGACTGGGTGCTTGGTCGTTATGTACTTTGTAAGAGATTCAAGGAAAATGAAAAATTGATAGAGTTCTGTGGGAGATTAAACAAAACCGGTCTTTTTATGGTTATTGCGGTATATTTTGGAGGGACTAGGAGAGGTTGTATAATGATACTAGCAAGCTCCAATCGTGCTGGTTGGTCTTTGTTTCAGAAATAGCTAAGGAATTTTTTCTCTAGTGCAAAACTAGTATCTATGGCCAAAGTATCATTCAATAATGGTGGTGGAGGTGGTCAGTCTGCTAGTGGTGGCTTGAGTGGGAAGATTATGTCTGTTTATGGTAATCAGCAAAAGATCAAGAATTTTGAAAAAATTGGAACTAAATTGGGGCAGAATGTGGTTCATGGAGATCCTATAGTAAATGTTTCAGTTATGAACGGTAGACCCATGCGGGCATTTAATTTTAAGTTAACACCTGCTATTTTGGCTTTGAGAGTGTGCAAGCTTGGGTGGGAGACGTATCGTGACTTGTCTGGGTGCTAAGGAGTTTAGCTGGCCTAAGGATTTAAGTGGTGGGCCAGAAGTAAAAAAAACAAATAAGTGGGCTTGATAAAGCCCAACCCGTGGCACCAATGTCTTCAAAAAGTAAGGGTATTTTGGCCAAGCCCAACCCACTACAAGTCAATTTTGATGCTTTGTGTACATGGGTTATAGGCAAGAGCTTGAGAGGAAGAACGAATGGAGTTCCGAGTCGTCGATGACAGCAGTAGTGCCAGAATAGAAACTTTGTGCCTCTGCCCTCATCGCCGTTCCTCCTCATGTCGCCTTAGAGGTCACACCAACTGTAAGGACAGAGGGAGATCACCCCAATGAAGCGGTGAGTGTGATGGAGGCTTCCAAGTTTGGGTTCATCGGTGAGGCAGTGACCAATTGGGGGATGGAGGACGAGAACTAGACTTTGATGATTGGTGATTTGAGTGTAGGGATGACAGCGAGGCCGATGGGGCCTAGGACTGTTGTTTCTCCTCATCATCGGCATCACGGTGCTAATCAAAACCATTTTCCACCTCCGTTGGGTCTGGGTAGCGAGAAGGGCTTCTATTTTGGAGAGAGAGATAACTCGATGGAGGTATCAGGTGAGAAGGGAGAAAAATGGAGCAATCCTCATGCTGAGTTAGTGTCGCCTAGCTACTTGGATAGGGATTAGCTATTATAGGATGGGTCTGAGCATTTTCTACTTCAGTGAAAACATAGTGAATTTAATCCTAGTGGTTTTTTTCATGGGGAGGAAGAGAGTGGCTTATTGGAGTGATCACCTCTATCTAAATTGGATCCCAATGAACAAAAGGAGTTGGAGGTGATCCAGGAAGTTGATAAGGAAGAGGTTCGAGGGTCTAAGGTGAAAAAATCGAAATGGGTATGCAACCTGATGAAAAGTTTCTGTAGAATTGTAGGTTTTTCTATTGTTAAACACGAAGATCAATGTCTGGCTTTGTTTCGTCTCCTTGAACAAGACTGCATTGATGTTGCAAACGTTGGGACTTCTAAAGGAATTGCAAACCCAAGGTAGAAAGGGCTTAGGGAACTTAAAGGTTTGATTCCTTCAACTAATTATGATGGGGTATCATCTAAGGGGAGGAACAGAGATTCTTCAGAAGGTACAAGGGTGATTACTAGTTTTACATGAGTTTACGGCTTTTATCTTGGAATGTTAGGGGATTAAACAATCCTCAAAAGCGAGAGATATGTAAAAATCTTCTCAAGGAGTGGAAGTGTGATATTGTTTGCTATCAAGAAACTAAGCTATCTTCTTTAAACTCTTCTATTGTTTGAAGCCTTTGGGGTAGTCCGTTCCTAGACTGGGTTGCTCTGGATGCAGTCAACACTGCAGGGGAGGTGTTACTAGTTTGGGACAAGAGAGTTTATGAAAAAGTTGACTGTGCTATTGGTCAGTTTTCTGCTAATGTTTTATTGAAGGGGGTTGTAGATGATTTTGTATAGGCATGTTCAGGAGTGTATGGTCCTAATGATGATAGTTAGCGGGCTGCTTTATGGGAGGAGCTTACAAGGATGCACTCTAGGTGGAATACAGCATAGTGTGTGATTGGGGATTTCAATATCATTCAATATCCGAGTGAGAGATTTGGTTGTGAGGCTTTTAGTTTGACGATGTTTGCTTTTTTAGACTTCATCGAGGCTAACTACCTTGTGGACTTACCACTTGAAGGGGATTCGTTTACTTGGTTTAGAAATTCGGGGACAGATTGTATGTCAAGAATTGATAGAACCTTGGCATTGGTGGATTGGGTAGATCATTTTGGAAACGTGTCTCAAAGGGTACTCCCTCGTGTAGTTTTTTATCATTGCCCACTTTTGGTGGTGGTTGGTAGTGTTAATAAAGGTCGAAGTGCCTTTAAGTTTGAGAATATATGGTTGAAAGAAGAGGGTTTTGTAGAGAAAGTTCGGCAATGGTGGAATGGGTATTGCTTTTTGGGTTCTCCAATCTTTATTTTGGCTCATAAATTAAAAGCTCTTGAAGAAGACATGAAAAAGTGGAATAAGGAGGAATTTGGGGATCTGGCCTTTAGGAAGAAATGTCTTTTATCTGAATTGTTGGGTTTGGATGCTAGAGAGGACTTGTCAGGTCTTTTGCAGGAGGAGAAAACTCGCCGTATTCAGATTAAAGGTGAGATTGCACATCTAGCCTCTTTTGAGGAGATTTCTTGGAGACAAAAGTCTCGGATATTATTTGTGAAGGAGGGGGACAATAATACTCGCTTTTTTCATTGGGTATCAAACTCTTATAAAAGAACTAATCATATTCAAGGTATAGAGGTGGATGGTGTCCTTTATGAGGATGAGGAAGAGATGCGGTCTAAGGTGGTTCATTTTTATTAGAGTTTGTACACTGAGTTAGATACTTGGCGTCCTTCTATGGACGGATTGGAATTTGCTAGAATTGAGGAGGATGAACGGCTTGATCTTGAGAGGGATTTTTCTAAGGAGGAAGTGGTAAAGGTTCTTCAAGAGATGAAGGGTGATAAAGCCCCAGGTCCTGACGATTTCACTATGGCATTTTTTCAAAAATGCTGGAGTGTAGTGGAAAAAGATGTTATGGCCTTTTTTGACCATTTCCATAGGAGCTCAGAGTTTGAACAGTCTTTGAATGCCTCTTTTCTATCTTTGATTCCCAAGAAAAATAATGCATTGAATATCAAAGATTTTCGACCTATTAGCTTAGTGGGCAGTGTGTTTAAGCTATTGTTTAAGGTTTTGGCTAACAGATTGAGGCTGGTGCTGGATAAACTCATTTCGGAGTCGCAAAATTCTTTTGTTGGTGGCAGACAGATTTTGGATTCAGTGTTTATTGCTAATGAATGTTTAGACATTAGACTAAAGTGTCGTACTCCGAGGGTGGTGTGTAAGTTAGACATTGAAAAAGCATATGATCATGTAAATTGGGACACTTTGTTCTATTTGTTGGAGAGGACGGGCTTTGGGGGTAGATGCAAGAGATGGCTAAAGACTTGTGTCACCACCGTTCGCTTCTTAGTTTTGGTTAATGGATCTCCTGCTGGTTTCTTTGGTAGCTTTAGGGGTCTAAGACAAGGTGATCCATTGTCTCTCCTAGGGGTGGAGGGTGTGACAATCTTTGTTGGGGTCTTATAATGGAAGTGGGAAGTTTGATATCCGGTCTTTTTATCATAAGATTCGTAATGCAGCTCCTTCTACTTTCCCTTGGAAGGACATTTGGAAAGTCAAGGTTTCTAAAAGGGTGGCATTCTTTATGTGGACAGCAGCTCATGGTCAAATTCTAACTTTAGATAACCTTATGCTTTGCGGTCGCCTTTTGGTGAATCGTTGTTGTATGTGCTGTTGTAATGCGGAATCTGTGGATCACCTGTTACTTTTTTGTCCGATAGCTCATTCTTTGTGGACGTATATGCTTCGGTTGTTTGGGGTCAATTGGGTCATGCCAGGTTCAGTTGTGGACTTATTATTTTGTTGGTATCATTTACTTAGGAAGCATAGTCTGACATTTGGAATTTGGTCCCAGGCTATTTAATGTGGACTATTTGGACTGAACGGAATCAAGGTTCTTTTGAGGATAATGGGAAAACTGTGGTTCAATTAGTAGATTTATGCCAACGGTGTTGGGGTCTCTCGGATTGTTCTACTCATATGGACTTTCTTTTGTCTATTAAAATAGCTTAGTGGCTGCTTGTGTCTTTTTTTTTCTTCTTATTATTCTTTGTTCACTACCATGAACTCTTTGTATTTTTCTTGCTATTCCTTTTTTAATAATATTTTCTTCTTACTTATCAAAAAAAAAAAAAACTAAAACACGTATTTCCACAACACTTTTTAACCCACATGTATTTCCACAACACTTAAACAACAATACTAGAAATCTCTAATCAAACAGGCCCTTAGCCAAAATGAATGAAGATACTAGATCAGAAGCAAAATTGAAAACCGAGTGCAAATGAAAGATGCACATCTCTATTGAATATGGTTGAAATTGCCAAGATTAGGAGGTGTTCACCAAACCACAAAAATCACACCTAAACCGTTCACAAAATGGCATAACCGCACTGCACCGTAAGTAACAATGCATTGCACCGCAAGTAACAATGCACTGCACCGCACCGCATTGCACAACATGGTACAATGTAGTTTGCGGTTTTATAATAAGGAAACTTCACCACACCGCACCCTCTCTATATATTAATATATTTATTTTTTAATATTAAATATATTATTAATAGTTTAATAACCCTAGTTTTTTATAAAAAAAAAATAGTTTAATAACCCTAGCAAGTGTTGATTAGGAAAGCCAACCCAAAATAAAGAAAAACTAACTCAATAGTTTAAAACTTGGCCCAAAATAAAGGGAAAAAAAATCAGTTTTGGCCTAGGCATGAAAAGCCCAAAATTTGAAAAACAAACTGGTTTCAAACTGTTCAAACCGCATCTTATACACCGCAACACACATGTGTTCGCAAAAATGAGGTGCGGTGCAGTTATGGTTTTGGCTAAACTCTAAATTGTACCACATCGCACATGTGACTGTAACAATGAGGTATGGTGCGGTTATGGTTTTGGCTAAACCACACCACAAAGTGCGGTACTAAAAATGACCTAAAACCGCACCGCGAACACCCCTAGCCAAGAGCATCTTGTGAAATAATATCATATCTGATAAAAGACCCATATGAGGTTGTCTAAATCCTTTTGAGTAAAAGCGTAAATTGGGATGATTTTACATAGTGATTGAAAGAGATGATGAAAGGAGGAACATGGACCTAGCGTATCAAGATCTTGATTTGATAGGCTAAAAGTGTATTGACCCCTTGTGATGAATTAATTGATTAATTAGCCAAGTTTATTAATTAATCAAATTAACATGCAGAGCGCGTGGTAGCACAAACAAATCACCAATTAAACTAAGTATGCAGCAGAAAATAAATTGACATGGTGATTTGTTTACGAATGGCGAAAACCTATACGGCAAAAACCCCACTGGGTGATTTTAAGGTCACTACTCTCAAGAATCCACTATTATCAAAACAAGCGGTTACAAGTAAAAGAATCCCAGTACCTTATACCAACCTACAGTTGAACCCTTACCCGAATACCCAATTTGACTTGTTCTGTAGTGACAATCTCTCCTTTTCAATGCACGGCTCCCAGTACGTGACTAACCAATTGCGCGGATCCCAGTACGCGGCTTCAATCACCAACTAGAGAAGGTTGTTGGCTGCAAAGTTCTTTTGTTCATCACACGATGAAGATCATGAAACTCCTTAGTCACAAAACCCTACGGTGTACAAACACAGCAGCTTCTTCACAAGAAAGATGAACTAGGGCAAATTCTGTCTCCGGTCACAATTTGCTTGAACAAAACTTTGCTCAACACTTGTGCAACTTGTGTCACCTTTGACGACCCTTAAAATAATCCTTATATATGTCTAGGGTTGTGAGAAAAGAAAGCCCAAACATATAATCATGGATTGGATGAAAAATAGTCTTGAAAAACTGAACTTCATAAACCTCGACAGATACCCTATCTGTTGAGCTGCTGTCAAGCCATGGGATTCAGACAGCTCTAAGTCTCGATAGATGCTAGCTGTCGAGCTTTAATGAACAGCACTTTCTGACTTGGTTCCTGGACAGACTTGCATGGTTTTAACACTTGAACTTGAAACCTTGTTTCTTGAAGCATTAAACACATCCTAGATCTACCCAATTACAAGTAAAGTGCGTTTTGTCAAAAGATTAGCCAATTACATAAACAAGTGACATATGTTCCTAACATTGAATCATATATGTCCTAACATGATTAATATTAATAAAGGCTGCAAATGTTAAACTTTGATAATTAATGGTGGTCATGGGTGATTAACTATGAATTAACGTGGTTAATTTAGTATGATGGCCTACATCCATGAAGTGATGGATGAAAGCCCTTAATTTAGATTTTTTTTAAAAAAAATTATGATTTTATTTTATTTTATATAAACACTAACGGGGATTTTTTAAATAGAAAATATTTTTTTTATCATTATTTAATTAGTCACGTAAGAAAAAGTCAATTGTCCACGCCGTATGCCACGACGTAAACAATTTTTGTTAGTAATTTCATGATAAAAATCAAATTGGCTGCTAATTAAAAATAACAATGACCAAATTGAATTCTACTAAAATGTCAGGAAAAAAAAAAGAAAAAAAAAAAAGGAAATTAACTGTTACTTCAAAATATGAGGACAAAGATAATATTATTGCCTATTTTCTTCTAGGCTCTTTCTATTACAATAAATCTACTACAAATTAGGTATTTATCATCAATTTAAATATATCTTATTCAAACAAGTATTGAAAGACATTAAGTAGGATTGGACCATGATTCTTTTTGCTTACACATAAAGGACTTGTATTTAAGATTTTAAGTCCTCCCTACATAGGAAAAATAAATCCCAACATGGGTAAAGTTCATATAGGCAGAGTTCACGAATTTTAAGAATTTTCTTCGTTCTTTCTTTGCTTTTATTAACCAATAATTCTAGGAACCTTTCTTTGCCAATACTCTTCGCCACAACTTGTTTTGTTGTTGACTAGTGATTAGAAAAGTAATCAAATCACCCAAGTAAGTTGTGCTAAGGGGTCATCCTAGAATTATTGTTTCTTTACACACTTGTCTGTTTTGGGTGTAATTCCGTCTAGAAAATAATGGTCCATAAGTTGTTCTTGTAGGGAATGAACACGAAATTCCCAAACTTGTGAGAAACAAAATAAAGAAAACACACGCCAAAGAAAAATAATCACATGCACAAGATAGTATTTACGTGGTTCGACAATTTACCTACATCCACGGAGTTGCAGAGATTTCACTATTATCAGGGAAAAAATAAAAAGTGCGGTAGTATAGTTTTTCTCACTCTAAAAAACGACAACAACAAACCCTAATCACCAAAACAACGTTTTTCTAGATCCTATGCACAGGATTCACAATGGGCTACAAAACGGGCCAAAATCTCCCATTAAAAACCACACAACATTATTCGGGTCAGGTCGGGTCATCAACCGGACCAAACACAACTAGGCTCCATAAAGCCCAACAAATCTCCCACTTGAAGACTAGTTCAATCACCAACATCAACCACAATCCTCCAAAAAAAAATCCCTCATTCCTGCAACTCATCCTCCTCTCCTCAAGCTAGAAGACCAACTGAAGTTGCACATAACTTCAGCTTCTCAATAGTGACACCTTTAGTCAACATGTCTGCCGGGTTCTTAGATCCACAAATCTTCTCAAGTATTACCAACTTATCTTTAATAAGGTAACGGATAAAGTGGTATTTTGTCTGTATATGCTTCGACTTTGAATGAAAAGCCGAATTTTTAGCAAGAAATATTGCACTCTGATTGTAACTGTGTAGAATGCCCATTTCTTGCTTCTTAGACAATTTATCTAAGAAGCCATGTAGCCAAATCATCTCCTTTCCAGCTGCAGTTGCTACAACATACTTAGCTTCTATAGTCAACAAAGTAAGAATCTTTTGTAGATTTGAAGCCCATGATATAGCTGTACCACCCAAAGTAAAAACAAACCCAATAGTACTCTTTCTACTATCAATATCACCAGCAAAATCAGCATCTACATAACCCTGCAGTTTCAAACTTGCACCTGTGAAGCAAAGACATGTATTTAATGAACCCCTCAAATATCTCAGAATCCACTTGACTGCCTCCTAATGCTGCTTTCCTGGACTACTCATGAATCTGCTCACAACTCCTACTACAAGTGCAATGTCTGGCCTTGTACACACCATAGCATACATCAAGCTGCCAATAGCTGAGGCATAGGGCACCTTGCTCATATGGTCCCTTTCTTCTTCTATCTTAGGTGACTGTTCTTTGCTTAGTTTGAAATGACTACCCAAGGGTGTGCTCATTGGCTTAGCTTCATTCATATTGAACTTGCTGAGAACTTTCTTCACATACTTTGACTGTGAAAGCTTCAATGTACCATTAGCCTTGTCTCTAATGATTCTCATACCAAGGATTTTCTTTGCAGCTCCCAAATCCTTCATTGCAAACTGTTTTGACAATTGCTTCTTTAGATCATTAATCTCCTCAATGTTAGACCCTACAATGAGCATATCATCCACATACGACAGTAAAATGATATAAGAATTGTCAAAGAACTTAACATAGCAACAGTAATCAGCTTCACATCTCTTGAACCCAATTATATGCATAAAATTGTCAAATTTCTTGTACCACTATCTTGGAGCTTGTTTTAGGCCATATAAGCTCTTTCTTAGTTTGCAGACTAGATTCTCTTGTCTCTGAACAATGAACCCTTCTGGCTGAATCATGTAAATGTCTTCCTCCAAGTCACCATGAAGGAATGCCGTCTTCACATCTAACTACTCAAGATGTAAATTTTCTACAGCCACCATTCCCAGTACTAATCTGATTGTTGACATCTTCATAACTGGAGAAAATATTTTTGAGTAGTCAATGCCCTTCTTCTACTGAAACCCCTTGACAACTAATCTGGCCTTGTAACGCTTGCTACCATCATGCTCATTCTTTATTCTGTATACCCACTTGTTATGCAAAGCCTTCTTTCCTACTGGCAATTCAGTCAATTCCTATGTCTGATTCTCTAACAAGGAATCCATCTCATCCTTTATGGCTAACTCCCACTTGCTTGAATTTTCATCCTGCAAGGCTTCTACGTAACACTCTGGCTCACCACTATCAGTCAACAGGAGATAATTTAAAGTAGGTGAATAACACTGTGGAGGTCTAATGGTCCTGGAAGATCTACGAACTTCAGCTACAGGTGTACTTTGATCTACCTGTGAATCTACATTCTCCTTATCTTCTTCACCCCTTTTCTAGACAGTACTTTCAATCAATTCATCTAAGTTGACAAACTCAGATTTCTTTTGATCTATCTCTGTAACATCTGACACTACAGTTGACCTGTCCTTGTATATAACATGTTCATTAAATATCACATTTCTACTTCTGATGATTTTCTTGTTTTGTTCATCCCAAAACCTATAGCCCAATTTCTCATCACCATAGCCAATGAAAAAACATATTTTAGACTTTGCATCAAGTTTACTATGAGCATCAGAATCAATATGAACATAAGAAATACAACCAAAAACTTTTAAATATGAAAACTTTACTTCTTTACCGCTCCAAACCTCCTCAGGAAGTCTGAACTCCAGGGGAACTGATGGTCCTCGGTTTATTAGGTAAGTTGCAGTGCTAACAGCATCAGTCCATAAAGTTTTTGGTAGTCCAACATGCAACCTCATACTCCTAGCACACTCATTGAGAGTTCTATTCATGCGCTCAGCCACACCATTCTGCTGTGGTGTCCTAGGAATGGTCTTCTCCATCCTAATTCCTTGTGCAGCACAATACTCACTGAACCCTCCATCTATGTACTCTCCTCCATTATCTGACCTCAGACATTTTACTTTCAAACATGTTTCTGTCTCAACCATGGTCTTCCACTTCTTAAAAGTTTCAAATACATCAGATTTATTTTTTAGAAAATAAACTCATACCTTTCTGCTTGAGTCATCAATGAAAGTGATGTAGTATCTTGAACCTCTAAGGGATGGAACCGGAGAAGGCCCCCACAAATCAGTGTGTACTAACTCCAATTTTTTAGCCTTCGGTGTCCTGCCAGTTTTCAAGAAACTCACCTTTTTCTGCTTTCCTAAGATGCAGCTTTCACACATGTCAAAATCAATGGACTTCAATTCTGGTAGTTTTCCTTTTGACAACAGCATCTTCATCCCTTTCTTACTCATGTGACCAAGTCTGCGATGCCATAGGCTTGTATCAGTACTTGCTTCAGCAACTACAATTGTGTCTCTTGGACTTGAGGTCATATATAGAGTACCAGTCCTCTTTCCATGAGCCAATACTCTAGCTCCCTTTGTAACCTTCCAAGTACCACCAACAAATAGTATTGCATGCCTTTCATCATCAAGTTGTTCAACAGAAATCAGATTCCTCCTTAGGTCAAGAATATGTCGAACCTTCTCTAGTAACCAAACAGACCCATTGGGCAACAATATATGGACGTCTCCCATACCCACAACATCCGAGGCTGTACCATCAGCCAAATACACCTTACCAAAATCACCTGTAGCATAGTTCTGTATGATTTCTCGGTGTGGAGTGGTATGAAACGAAGCTCCTGAGTCCAAAACCCAATCATCAAGTGGACTTTCTACTGCAAGAAGTCATGCATCCTGTACCTCTTCTGTTACAGCATTAGTAGAATCATCTTCATTCTTCTTCTTAGGACTTTTGCATTGCCTCCTAAAGTGACCCGTTTTGCCACAGTTCCAGCATTATACTTGTTGGCCTCATCTAGATTTACTTCTGTTCCGATTAGAATTTCTGGATTTTGATCTGCCTCGATTTGAATTTCTGTCATTACCTCTACCTCTTGTCTCAAGGTTTAGGGCAGAACCAGATCCTGAGATTTCACCTGCATCTCTTCTGCAAATCTCCTCAACCAGAATTAAATCTCGTATGTCATTATACTTCAGCTTTTCCTTTCCTATAGAATTGCTTACTGTCATCCTCATTGCCTCCCAACTGTTTGGAAAAGAAGCCAAAACGATTAGTGATCTCATCATCAAAATCAATTTCTACAGACAACAATTGATTTGTGATAGTGTTAAATTCATTCAGATGTTGTACTACTGATGCGTTCTCTGCCATCTTCAGATTGAACAGTTTCTTCATCAAATGCACTTTGTTGTTTGTTGGTAGCCTTTCAAACATATCAGACAAAGCCTTCATCAGATCTGCTGTGGTCTTCTCCTTTACAAAATTGTGTCCAACAGATCTAGACAGAGTTTACTTGATAACTCCTAGTACCTGTCTGTGAAGAAGAGCCTATTCCTCAGCCTTCATAGTCTCAGGTTTTTCCCCTAAAAGCGGCAGATGCAACTTCTTCCCATAAAGATAATCTTCGATTTGAATCCTCCGAAATCCAAAGTCCGTGCCATTAAACTTTTCTATTCTAGATGTCTTTCCTACTTCCTCTACCATTGCTCCCACTCAAACCTAACCCTAGGCTCTGATACTAGTTGTAAGGAATGATCACGGAATTCCCAAACCTATGAGAAACAAAATAGAGAAAACACACGCTAAAGAAAAATAATCACATGCACAAGACAGTATTTACATGGTTCAGTAATTTACCTACGTCCACAGAGTTGCAGGGATTTCACTATTATCAGGGAAAAAATACAAAGTGCGGTAGTACAGTTTTTCTCACTCTAAAAAATGACAACAACAAACCCTAATCACCAAAACAACGTTTTTCTACATCCTGTGCACAGGATTCACAATGGGCTACAAAACGGGCTAAAATCTCCCATTAAAAACCACGCAACATTATTTAGGTCAGGTCGGGTTGTCAACCGGATCAAACAGAACTAGGCTCCACAAATCCCAACAGTTCTCTTGTTACCTTTAATTCACTAGCTTAAAGAAGCTAATTTCGAAGTAAGTAAAACTTTGACATAGAGTTCAGAAATAAAAGAGCTTGAAGAGCTACAACGTATGCTAATTAAGGGCTTGTTTGGTAGCATACTTTAATACAACAGGACAATAGTTCCAGCGGAATAAGTACGAGGTTTCAATAATTGAATTATATCCTAGGCAATGTTTTGTCATTGGGGGCTATAAGCATGTTTGTATATAAATTTCACTATCTAACTATATTTAGCTTCCCTGGCATTATCTAGAAAACTATATCATTTGAATCCTTTTCCGAATGTCAATTGTAAATACAGTTTTACTTCCAAAATTTTTTAAATTGGTTATATATAGATTCTTCATAAAAAAAAATAAATAAAAAATAAATAAAAATTGGTTATTAATTCTCAATAGGTTAATTAAGATCGACTACATATATTATTAAAATGCAAACTTATAAACGAAAAAAAAAATTATTTATGTAAAATACTATTTTGTCCCTAAACTTTTGGTTCCTAAAATCTTTATCAATAATTTAGGGACAAAAAATAAACCTCTTAAAGTTCAGAGATGAAAAACAAACTTTTTATATAGTTTAGGGATCAAAACAGTATTTTACCCTAAAAAATATTTGGTTGCATCTCGTCCTTAAAGAAATCATTTTTTAGTTTCTTCACACTCATACACACCATATTGTGCTCTATTCTCGCATAACATCTCTGTCCACAAATACACAAAGGCGAAAAATCACATTTTTTATCCCTATAAATACAGGATTCTTACATTATCCTCATAAATTAAACTGAGTTAATAACTTAATATATTCCCTAGGTCTTTTAATAGAAAATGTTTGTCATCGTAACATCAACTCCTCAACGGAAAATGTTTATATGTTTAACAGACTACTTACATGTCACAATATTAAAATAATAAATTATTTAATTAATATAAAATAAAATGAACACTTTTCTTTTTTCACAAAAAAAAAAAAAAAAAAAAATGTAAGAAGAAGAAATTCTAGATAGCAAGATAGAAAATTATTACATATTCTAATATGAGCCCACTATTGAAATTACATTTTTACTTATTAATAAAAACCGTTAATAACTTACTACCACAAATTTGTTACGAAATTATTATGAACATAGTATTTTTATAAAAATAAAATAACATGTATAGGGTCGTAGGAAGAACAAGTCAACATAGCCATGTCACCAGACCTTTTTATTTTTATTTTCCTTTTTTCTCTTTTCTTTCTTGCTTCAATTCCACTTCCACGGTAACCATTGACCTTTTTCTTTTTTTCTTTTTTCCTTTTTTTTCGGGGGTAAGTAACCAAACAGTTAAGAAAATGAATAAAAAATACAGAAAATTTGGCAGTAACCCAATGGATAAAATTAGAAAATTTCGAAAGTCAAATAGATTATAAAAAATCTGAAGAAAAAACAGAGGATTCCTAAGCAACCAAAAATTACCAGCTGATCCCTACACTTAGTCAAATGACCAAAATAAAACAACCAGGAAAAAAAACTAAAACAAACTCAAATTAAGGAAATAAATATTAAAAAAAAAAAAAAAAAAAAACAGAGACTGAAACTTTGTTAAAGTTTTTTTTTTAAAAAAAAAATTGAAGACAGAAAGAAAGACTCAGATCCTCATCACTTTCTAGTTTCTACTAGACAATTTTCAATGGACACTTAAAGATGAGTGTCTGTAAAGACAATAGTTATCTGATATAATTTTCAAACCCAATCCAATCTGATTTGGGACTTATCATTTATAGAGTTATACAACTATACAAATTCAAATACAAAGGAAGTTCAAAATATAAATAACTCTACCCTATCCTATCTTATCATATCTCAATCTAAAACTCTGTTGCAATTCAAATCAAGAACTAAAATATCTATCTACAGCTGCTACACAGATCTGATTTAAATTTGAATTTATGCAGCTACATCACAGCTACACGACACCATTATTTTGGGCTGGGACCTTATCCTTAACACTCCCCCGCAATCTCAACCATGTTGGAAGAACGTTGAGACTGGTTTGAAGCATAGCAAATCGAGAAGAAGAAAGAGGCTTTGTAAAAATATTAGCTAACTAAGCTTTGCTAGACAGATAGCAAACCACAAGAGAACCATCACCAACCATATCTCGAACAAAATGGAAATCAATCTCAACATGCTTTGTACGAGCATGGAAAACCGGATTTGACGACAAATAAGTGGCACTAATGTTGTCACACCATAGCACTGGAGAGCAAGTAACAGGGGCACCATGCTAAAAAAGAAGAGCACACAACCACTTAGTTTCTGCAGCAGCATTAACAAGAGCTTTATATTCTGCCTCTGTACTAGACCGAGCAATGGTCTTTTGCTTTTTGCAGCCCTAAGAAATGAGATTGTCACCAAGAAATACACAAAAGCCCCCAATTGAACGTCGGTCATCACGGCATTCAGCCCAATCCGCGTCAAAGAAAACCTTAAGAGAGTGAGATTTTGATCGCTTCAACTGTAAACCAAAGTGAATGGTTTGATTAAGGTAACATAGAAGTCGCTTGACAGCTTGCCAGTGAATGGTAGTTGGACGATGCATAAACTGAGAAAGTTTGTTGACAATGAAATTAATGTCAGGGCAAGTGAGAGACAAGTATTGTAGCTCAGCCATTGGAGAACTAAGGGACTTTGCTTCTAGCATCTTTGTTTTGCCTAAAAGATCCAAAATATATCGTTTCTGAGATAATAACAATCCATTAGAAGTAGGCAAGACTTCAACACCAAGAAAGAAAATCAAATTGCCCAAATCTTTAATGGCAAAATCAAGTTGCAAGTGACAAAGTAGAGCATCAATGGCCGAAGGTTGAGATGTAGTAACAATTAAATCATCCACATATATTAGAAAATAAATAGTGAAAGCAGCACTATGATAAATAAACAGAGATGAATTAGACCGTGAACCATGAAAACCTAATGCAAGTAGCCGAGAACTGAGGCGAGAAAACCACGCCCAAGCAGATTGCTTTAACCATAGAGTGCCTTTTTCAATTTGCAAACATGATTAGGGAATTGAGGATGAGAAAACCCTGGAGGTTGAGACATGTAAACATCCTCATACAGAATGTCATGTAAAAAGGCATTTTGAACATCAAATTGACGTAAAACCCAACCTTTAGACACAGTAAGAGACAAGACGGTGCGTACTGTAGTGGGTTTGATCACAGGGCTGAAAGTCTCACTATAATCGACACTAGGAACTTGATGGAAGCCCTTGGCAACAAGACGGGCTTTGTAACGTTCAATTGAGCTATTGGCAAGCCTTTTAATTCGAAACACCCACTTGCAGCGAACATTCTTCCTAGCAAGATAAGAAGGAACAAGATCCCAAGTCTGATTCTTGAGCAATGGATCAAATTCAAGATTCATTGCAGCACGCCATTTAGGATCCTTCATTGCCGAGGTGTAGCAAGTTGGTTCAACCGAGACATTCACATCAACACCATCTGCAAGGAGAGCACAAGGCAAAGGATATCTCACAGTCCCATTAATGAAGGACTTAGGCTTGGAGATGTGATTCTTGGAGTGAGTAGTCATGGGATGAGAAGACAAATCTGGGTGTGAAGAGGCAGAGGGCTGACTGAGCGAAGGGAGATCCGAAATAGAAGGCTCAACGTGAATTTGTAAGGAGGCGTGAATCTGTGATGAGGTGTGTACCTGATCAGATGTAGTTATAGGGAAAGAGGCCGGCTGGGCTGCACCTGTTGGGTCGAGAGTTGCAGTAGGAGCAAGTGGAGAATGGGCCGAAGCTTGAGAAAGGGGTGTAAGAGAAAATTGAGGCCCAACACGGGTAGGCATGTTGTCCACGAGCTGGCAGGCTGTACTTGAGATGAACCTGCACCTGATGACATGGAATTTAATTGAGAGGCAACAGAACTTACTGCAAAAGGGAAGTGTGTTTCATCAAAAATAACATTACTAGATATATAAACACGATTTGAAGAGAGAAGCAAACATTTATAGCCCTTATGAAGCAAGTTGTAACCAAGAAAAACACATGGAATAGAACATGGTTGAAGCTTATTGGAATTGTAGGGTCTCAAATTTGGCCAACAAGAACAACCAAACACACATAAAAAATTATAATCAGGGGCTTGGTGAAAAAAATTTTCAAAAGGAGATTGATTCTTTAGAATGGAGGTTGGTAGATGGTTAATTAAATAACAAGCTGTTTGAAAAGCTTCATCCCAATATTGAAGTGGAACCTTGGCATGTTACAGTAAAGCTAGACCTGTTTCTACAACATGACGATGCTTACGCTCAACAACACCATTTTGTTGATGGGTGTGAGGGCAAGAAACACGGTGAATGATGCCACAATTTTGCAGAAAATTATGTAAAGAGCGATATTCTCCACCCCAATTAGATTGAACCATTTTAATTGTGGTAATAAAATAGCGTTCAACATATTTTTTCCATTTAATAAAAATAGAGAGAACATCACTTTTATTTGTCATGGGATAGAGCCAAGTATAGCAACTGTAAGCATCCATAAAAGAAACATAATATTTAGAACCAGATTTAGAACAAATAGGAGAAGGACCCCAAACATCAGTAAAAATTAATTCCAAGGGAGAATTAACTTAGGTACATGATAAAGCAAAAGGAAGTTGTTTACTCTTAAAACTGAAACAAGCAAAACAAGAGTGAACAGTTTTATTTGAACTAAAAGGCAAGCTAAACCTAGAAAGAACATGACAAACAACTCTAAAAGCAGGATGTCCCAGACGTGAATGTCATTGATTTGGAGAAGTACGTTCACCAACAAAGGCAGAAGAAGACGAAGGAGTTTTATTAAAAGCAGGAGGAAACAAATACAGTCCATCTTTACTCAGCCGGTGTAGCAGAACCTTCCCCGTTGTGCAATCCTTCACAAAGAAATGAGTAGGGTGAAATTCAATTATTGTATTTGTGTCAATAGTAAATTTGTGAACAGAAATCAAATTTTTCGTAATATGAGGAATATGTAAAACATCATTTAAAATAAAGGAAGAAGTGGGAGTAGATAAATGAGTAGAACCAATGTGTTTTACAGTCAAAATAAGACCGTTACCAATGCGAATTTGATCAGGACCATGATACTCGTCAGCCTTCACATTCAGATTTGCAAGATCAGCGGTGAGATGATGAGTGGCTCCAAAATCCGGGTACCAATTGAGATCAGGAGCCGTCTGAGGAGTAGTGAGCAAGGCATGCATGTTGCTGCTAAGATCAGCAGAATAAGAATTATCAAACCTGTGATAGCATTTCAAAGCCGTATGACCAGGTTTGTGGCAAACTTGACACACAGGACGGTTTGTTGGAGAACCGTTTCCACTCCTACGGCCTCGAAATACTTTCTGAGTGCTAGAGGAAGACCCACGGCCAGATTGAAAAGAACTGCCGCTGCCACGACCACCACGGGAGTTTCCACGTCCTGCTGCAGAATTTGCTCCTGTAAGTTGAAGGTCAACAGTTGGCTGTTGACGTTCAAGCCACAATTCATAAGCTAACAGATGCCCCAAATAGTTCATCAATGATGAAAGGATCCACTCTTGTGGTCACAGAGGTAACAAAGGAATCATATTCAGATCCCAAACTAGCTAGAAGAAAAGGGATGATTTCAAAATCGTTCAAGGCATGAGCAGTAGCAGCAAGTGTATCAACCAGTGTTGTAAACTGGTGAAAATATTCAGCAATTGAGGAATTGCCTTTCTTTAGAGTGGTGAGCTGATAGTGGATTTGCATTGTTCGAGCCCTTGACTGAGAGGTAAACATTTTCTCTAAGGCTTGCCACACGTCCCTTGACATGTTGAATTTGACCATATGAGCCAAAATAAGCTTAGAGAGGGAGGATATTATGGCACTGAGGATCATCTAGTCTTGTAAATACCAGTGACCGAAGTTCGGATTTTGGATGACTTGTATGTCTCCATCGGCTTCAATAGTGAGAGATTGAGGTGGAGCAGGAGTGCTTCCATTGAGATAGCCATAGAGATGTTGCCCCTTGAGATATGGAACAATTTGAGCTTTCCATAATAGGTAGTTCTCACGGGTTAATTTGATGGTAATGAGGTGATGAATGGGAGTGAGTGTGGTGGGAGAAGGTGTAGTCATTGTGTTTAGGGTAGAGGTAGTGGACGTTGAGGAAGAGGCCATGAGGAAAAAAAAGAAAATAAACATGCGTTACAAATAGCTCTGATACCATGTAAGGACAATAGTTATCTGATATAATTTGCAAACCCAATCCAATCTGATTTGGGACTTATTATTTGTAGAGTTATACAACTATACAAATTCAAATACAAAGGAAGTTCAAAATATAAATAACTCTACCCTATCCTATCTTATCATATCTCAATCTAAAACTCTGTTGCAATTCAAATCAAGAACTGAAATATCTATCTACAGCTGCTACACGGATCTGATTTAAATTTGAATTTATGCAGCTACATCACAGCTACACAGCACCATCAATTTGGGCTGGGACCTTATCCTTAATAGTGTCTAAAAAAAAAAGTTAATAGAGAAGGTTATCAATCATCGTGGTTTGTTATACTTGGCCAAAATGAATGAAGATGCTTGATCAGAAGCAAAATTGAAAACCAAGTGCAAATGAAAGATGCACATCTCCATTGAATATGGTTGAAATTGCCAAGATTATCTTGTGAAAATATATCATATCTGATAAAGACCAATATGAGGTTGTCTGAATCCTTTCTAGTAAAAGAGTAAATTGGGATGATCTTACATAGTGGTCGAAAGAGATGATGAAAGGAGGAACATAGATCTCGCGTATAAAGATCTTGATTAATATTAACTAGTCGCTAACCCGTGCTATGCACGGGAAAGTTTGGCAATTTTATTTTAATATTCATGGAAACTAAACTTATGCATGCATTAGAAGAAAAGTGATATTGTACTGTCAACAACAATACTGAATTGCAAATGTACCAATACTCCCATGAAAATGAAGTTTTAATATTCATCCGTTACGCATTGGAGGTACCATATATCATACATAGTTGTTAATACTATCATCAATCACATATACTGTCTAACTTCTCTTATCATAGATATTTCAGATTTTATGGGGGGGGGGGGGGGAATTAAAAGAGAAAATGTGATTTTTTTTTTTTTTTAGAAAGAGCTACAATGGCAACCTTCTAGGCTGGACCATGTTGTCCTTTATTTTATGGTTGTAGTCAATAAAAATCAACATTAAGCAAGCAAGAATTTTAGTTCAAGTTGATCAAATGATGCGTGTGAAGAGTGGCAGAAAAACATCTTTGAATGTAAAATATGATTCCACTCATCATATCATAACTTAAAGATTACTTCCAAACATCTCTGTTATGTTAGTGAAGTCAGCAACAGAAAGCATAGCGATGTGAAGGTCTATTGACATATTAGAGACTTGCAGTAGAATTTAACTTGCATTTTCTTTATGCCTAACATCATAATGAGAAAAACATGACTTAATATACAAAGAAAACAGAAACTTGGGAAGAGAACAACTTTTTGATAAAATAGTATTAAAATTACTACAACTTGAATCCACCTAAAAATTACACCCATGACAAACTAAACACTTTACAATTGAACAGATATAGCATAGCCTCCTCTAATAATACTTTGCCATTAAAAACCCTTGCATTTTTCTAAATCCAAATATATATATATATATAGGCAGCCCAAGCCAACTTGAATAATGAGGAATTACGTTTAGGATGTAACCAACTGAGATTTGAGGACTAATTTTTACCTGAGTTTTGACATCTAACATGATTTATATCAATTTATAAACCAATAACCCACAAATTGGAAAAAAAAAAATCTTAAAAATTATTAATTTCAAGAAAATTTCTAAAATTAGAATGTAGCATAAAACCAAGAATGCAAAATCCAAACATAAATCAAAAGGTGTGGGAATGAACACATTAGATAGTCCAAATAATTATATTTCCACTATTCAAAACCAAGACAGCATATCCCCAGTCTACATAATGCAAAAATGCACACCTCAGGTACAATGTCTAAGATATTTATGATTATTGCGATAAATAAAAGTAAATAAACATAAAAACAGAACTTAGTGGGTCATCATCAAATAGTTTATGACAGTTCATCTATACTATAATCCCAACACCTGTTTAGGCTTGTAAACTAACATAAGTGCAAAAATGTCAAGTAAAACCAATTGCTCTTAGAGGCCTTTTGTCGAACACTTAGCATATATAACCAAGAAATAGAACTTGGTTAATCTAGAGGTGTTGTACTAGAGGGAAGCAATATTTCTAGTACCTAAAGAATATTTAGAATAATGGAATATACAAATTAGAAATATATTGATGCCTCCTATTAGGAGCAATAAGATTTTGATCTTCACTATTTACATCAAAAGAAGAATTGCTAAGCATGAAAAGCCATAAAATGTTGGCTTCAAGGAGAATTATATGCTTATACAACAGTGGCGGTGAACAACAGAAAAGGCTAACTGTTATAATAGTGCTTTTTTTTGCTTTGTTTTTGCTTCTTTATTTCATCAATAGACATGATCTCTATTTCAAGTAATTCAGCCTCAACATTGCAAGTGAAAGCTGTGGCCAACCTTAGGAGTATATTTCTGCAGGGAGTAAGGGAATCAATTAAGATAGCCCATTCAGTTGCACACTCTATTGTCTCTGTATCTTTGTACTACATCAACCCCTCTAATTCACAAAGCTTGAAATTGTCTTTCAAAATTATATACCAAATGGCTAGGACCAAGTCCAAGTTCAATGTCAATCCCACAACCAATACTCAAGCAAATCAGTAAAAATCTCCAAGGTACGACCTTATATTCACATACTCATAGTTCATTTCCAAATTTACGCTCAAGAACACCAAGCCACCTCTAAATTAGACCCAAATTCATTCTCAATGAAAAATTTTAAATTTGCAGAGAAATTCCCAAACTCTAATGTTAATGCACAAACCCACCATAAATGAATCATAAAAAAATCATACCTATTTCTTAGTTATCCCTAAACTTTCAAATACACTTGAAATCCCTAATGGAACCCAAACAAAATTATTATCTAAAACTTCCTATCAAATTTTGAATTTATCTGTAAATCAAAGGCTCACAAATCAGTGCCTACACAGAAACCTTAAAAAAAAAAAAGAATCCAAATTTACAAAGGGAAGGAAACCACATTAAAATTGCAATAATATAATAACAAAAACCACTATCAGAAATTGAACTGGGAAATTTTAGGGCAACACTCACTTGGATGTGCGGAAACTGGAGAGCGACTTTCCCATTGATCCAGGATGGTTTGTTCTTGAAGAGGTACTGTGACGCAGCCTCGAGAGAAGAAGGTTAGAGAGAGAAGGTTGATGATTAAATTTGGGTTCCACGGGAAGTGAGAAGAGAAGGTTTTAGGGAAGGTTTTAGGGAAGTATCAGTTTTAGAGAAGAGAGAGGAGAAGAAGATGGCGTTTGGGATTTTTTCAGAGTCAGGTTTTGGGGAGAAGGGCATAGAAATAGAGAGAGAGGATTCAGTGTTGGGTTTGTGGAAAAATTTGGCTGCTTATTATTATTATTTTTTTAATTTAATTAATGCTGACGTGGAAAATTGTAAAAGCTCCAAAAAGCTTCGGTTTTATATGCTTATATAGATAAAGGCTGCAAATGTTTAGCTTTGATAATTAATGGTGGTCATAGGTGATTCACTATGAATTAACGTGGTAAATTTAGTATTTTTTTTTAGAAGAACGTGGTTAATTTAGTATGATGACCTATATCCATGAAGTGATGGACAAAGATGGTATTTTTGCCTATTTTCTACTAGGCTTTGTCTATTACAATAAAGGAAAAAACATTATTTTGGTTCTTATATTTTAGATTCATAGTCAATTTGATCCTTATTATTTTCAACTTCTTGTTAATTTAGTCTCTACCATTAACTCACTAACATAAAATGTTTATGTGGCAAACAATGTGCATTGTTACCACACTTGGAGCTTACATAGAAACAATAATAATAATAATAATAATAAATGCCACATCAACGTCTGAATGAAAAAAATTAATTTATTCAATTTTATAGAAAAAAAAATCATGAATTCAGATCTGCTGGGAAACACAAATTTTGAACATGAACCTAGAAAATATCAAACCCGAATCAAGCTCCGCAAATCTTTGTTCGTTACTCACGTTGTGTTAGGATTCTAGGCTAATTAAACCTAATTGAAACTTTCTCGTATAAAGAATTGAAAATACAACCTGATGAAAGAAGAACCCGTGGCTTTCGCTAAAGCCACCATGGAAAAATCACTTACATACTAACCCAAACAACTCAGTTGGTCTCTCAATACGGTCTCAGCTAATTTCGAAGTAAATAAAACTTTGACATAGAGTTCAGAAATAAAAAGTCTGAAGAGCAACAACGTGCGTTGATTAAATAGTGCCTTAACATAACTTTATCTCTAAGACAGAGTTGGGTCATCAACCTTGACCAAATCAATATACGGACCTTCAATATTTTAGTTTAACAAGTCCTGACTGGGTGGCCATGACTGCTGCAATGACTTAGTAAAATGATCGGTAGCTCCCTAGCCTAGTTAATCCTTAGAAAATGAAAAATTTTCAATTTTACAAATACTAATAATATGGAGATTACTTTTACTTCATATCAATGCTTTGAGCGTGGCACCAACACAAAAATTGATTGTCAGAAACTAGTTCAACCCTCCTCGACAAGGCTTCTATGCTGACTATTCGGTATTCGCTCACGTCTTCGTGAACCATGTATTTATTCACCTAAAAGCTTTGAATTGGTCATAAAATAAATGAAGTTTCTAACACCCAAGTCAATGTAGAAAATAGATACATGAACTGATGAAAGTATAGAACAGGAATGACATTGGAGTCCAGTGCTAAAAGTCTTCCAACCTAGATCTTCAACTGCAGAGGAACAATGAAAATGGGCCATTCGAGACTACTGTTATTCTTCTATGTTACTGTCATTCATATTGTTATCCCCACGGCTGCCCAGTACTGTTATGACACTGGTAACTACACCAGTAACAGTACCTACGGGGCAAACCTCAATACTCTCCTGGCCTCCATGATTAACAACACCAAAATTGATTATGGGTTTTACAATTTCTCTGCTGGTGAATCTCCTGACGAAGTATATGCGATTGCACTCTGTAGAGGAGACACTTCGCCCAGCGAATGCCGTAGTTGTATCAATGGGGCAAGCGCCGACCTATTGAAGGCTTGTCCAAACCAAAAGGAGGCAATCATTTGGGCTGATAAATGCACACTTCGATACTCAAACAGATCCATATTTAATATTATGGAAGCTAGCCCTCTTTTAAACTTTTACAACATAGGAAACGTCCCAGATGTAGAAGCTTTCAACAACGTGCTGAATCCCTTGTTAAATAGCCTAAGAAATCGTACTGCATCAGGAAACTCTACTCACAAGTTTGCTCTGCAGAGTGCCCCTGCCCCAAACTCCCAAACCATATATGCACTTCTTGAGTGCACCCCTGATTTGAGCGAGCCGGATTGCAACAGTTGCTTGCTGCGGGTTCAGAGTTATATACCAGAATGTTGTAATGGAAAGCAAGGAGGGAAATTTGTATCATCCAGCTGTGATATAAGGTATGAAGTATACTCTTTTTATGACCCTTCAGCTGAGCCACCACCAGAATCGCCTTCAACTACACCAGGTACGCACTAAGGTTTCATGACTTTTATCAATCCTCTCAGGGCATTTGTTAACATTTTCCATTTTATATTTATCAATTAGTTTCGATAATAGTGATTTGTAATTTGTTTTATTTATTCAATATTTAAATTCAGCTCTTCTGCTAGTATAACTTTTGCCATAATTTGTTGAATAATCACTTTTACATAAATTTATCATTTATTTTTTTCTACCACTCCACTCATAATCAATTATTGAAACTTTAGATGATAAATTCTTAGAAAGGCTCAATCAAAGTCAAAGATATGAAACTAAAGAAATATATGTTACTTCCTTAGAATTGTGAAAGGACCAAATTTTTTTTTTTAAATTAAGAATTTTGTTATATTTAGTTTGGCCAAAAATTTCTAGCTTCGCCACTGGGTTCAAAGCTTTGAATTGATCATAAAATAAATTAAGTTTCCAACATCTGAGTCAATGTAGAAAGTAGATACATGAAAGTATATAACAGGAATGTCATAGGAGTATAATGCTAAAATTTTTCCAACCTACAACTGCAGTGTAACAATGAAAATGTGTTGCATTTCAACAGAACTCTCTAAATAAAATTCCCACAGCTTTTGTTATTCACTCAAAATATACAGAATGTACTGAGATAAAGAATACAATTGTGTTCTATTGTTTATATACAAATTGATTTAGAGAGAAGAAAGAATGTGTAACTAATTTCCCTAATAAGTTGCTACGATAACAAACTGCTTGATCCAATCATATATTATGAGACAGCTGGAGGCAGTAATTAGTTGGTTTAGTAATCCAATTGCTTCACTTGTGTTCCAGCTTAGTGGATCGAGTTGCATAATTAAACATCGTCGCTTCATGCCTTATTTACTTATTGGAATGGGAACAACATTGTTCCACTTACTACACTGTTATAAAACAGAGTAGTTTGATCTCTGTTTCCTTTTATTTTGTTTAAACGCTTGATCATCTTTAGTTTTAACTTTTAACACTCTCCCTCAAGACCTGAACCACATGTTTTGAGTCTTGCTTTGAAACACAACATTGCGAAGTAGAAGCAGAGATTGGAGGAACACAAATATTGATCATCTTTAGTATACTCACCAATTTACAAAAGCTAGCTTCTCTAAGAGCTTTTGTAAAAATGTCTGCTAACTGATAAGTGGTAGCTACATGGAAGGTCTTGTTTACACCTTGCTGAATTTTGTCCCTCACCAGGTGACAGTCAATCTCCATGTGTTTTGTTCTCTCATGAAACACGATTTGCAACTATATGCAAGGCAGCTTGGTTGTCACAGAGCAACAGGACACTTTAGCTATGAGGAACATGTAAATCTTTGAGCAAATTTAACAGCTAAGTGATTTAACAAGTGGTAGTTGCTATAGACCTGTACTCAGCCTCTGCAGATGATCTTGAGATGATATTTTGCTTCTTAGATCTCCAAGATATAAGTGATCCCCTTAGAAAAACACAATACTGAGTTAGAGATTTTCTGGTATCTGGACAACCAGACTAATCCGCATCACAGTCGGCTTTGGACTGAAAGTCTGACTTGTTTGAAAGGAAAATTCCCTTTATGTATTGTATCACTCTAAAGGCTATTGACATGTGAGGCTATCTTGGTTTATCAAGATATTGGCTCAACTTATATACTGTATAAGTAATATCTGGCCTAGTTAGAGTCAAGTACAGAAGTCTCCTTATCAGCCTCCTATAATGAGTTGGATCAGCAAGCAACTTTCCTTCATGCTTGGAAAGTTTTAAGTTCTGTTCCATAGGTGTCTTTGTAAGCTTTGAACCTCACAAACCAGCGTATTCAAGTATTTTCAAGCCATACGTTCTTTGATTCAAACTCATTCCTGTGTCATTTCTTTCAATCTCAAGTCCTAAGAAACACCTCAATGAGCCCAAGTCTTTTAAACCAAATATATCATCTAGTAGCTTCTTCAATTCTGTCACTGCAGTAGGATCATTACCTATTAAGAGAATATCATCTACATAAACAAGTAACACACTGAATGAAGAACCTTTGGTCTTCGTGAAGAGAGAGTGATCTTCCTTTGACTGTTGAAAACCAAGCTCTAAAATGGTTGCATTGAACTTATCAAACCACTGTTTAGAAGCTTGTTTCCGACCACACAAGCTTTTGTTCAATTTGCAAACTAAGTATGAAGATGAAGGCAGGGCTCCCACTTACTATGGAAACTAGATGGCAAAGTCATATAGACCTCCTTAAATCTCCATAGAGAAAAACATTATTTACATCCATTTGATGCAAATACCACCCTTTCACAGCAGCAATGGCCAAGACAACTCATAACAAAAATAAACTTAGTCACGGGTGAGAAAGTTTCATACTAGTCAAAGTCCCTCTCTTTAGGTGTACCCCTTGGCAACAAGTCATGCCTTATACCTCTCAATAGTTCCAACTGAAATGAGCTTGATTTTATAGACCCACATACAGCCTATTGGACATTTTCCAGGAGGAAAAGAGGTCAAGGACCAAGTATGATTGAGTTCCGAAGCTGCAATTCCCTTATCCATAGCAGCTCTCCACTCAGAATGCTTCACAACTTGATGAAAGAAAGTAGGTTTTAATGGGGTGGAAGCAACGGACATTGCAAAGGAATTGTAGGAAGGACTATATCTGGAATAGAGAGTGAGTGAGCTATGTCGTAAGGCTAACCTGATGGAGTTTTGATGGGAAGAAGAGATAACAAACTTGTAGGAATAGTCCTGAAGATAAGGAGGGTTATAGGGCCTTGAAGATTTTCTATTTGGAAGAAGAGGGATATTGGAATTAGATGGAACAAAAGTCTGAATGTGATCAAAAGAAAGTGGTTCTGCAAATGCAAGTGGTGGTTCTGCAGATTAACTATGATTTGTATGAGATATAGGTTTGACTGTATGAGGCAAGACAGTTGAACTGGGAAGGTGATAGCAGAGAGGTGTATACGGAATAGAAGTAGGAAAGACAATAGGAGTTTGGTCAACATTGGTTGAAGGAGATTTAACATAAGGAAAATTGGATTCATGGAAAACTACGTCTCTATTGACAAAGACAGTATTGGTGTGAAAGCCAAGGACTTTATATCATTTGACACCAACTGGATAACCTATGAAGACACATTTAGAAGCTCTAGCTGCAAATTTGTGCCTATGTTGAGTTAATGTAGAAGCAAAACAAAAAGGCAGCCAAAACTTCTAAGATGTGCATAAGTGGGCGGATTGCCAAATAACGTCTCATAAGGACTTTTATTGTGCAGAAGAGATGATGGGAGTCTATTAATGAGATATGATGCTGTTAAAATGCAATATCCCCAGAAATGCAATGCAGGGTAGATTGAAATTTGAGGGCTCGAGAAACATAACACTTGTGTTTAAGTAGGATTGGATTCTGATTTTTTTTGCTTACACAAAAAGACTTGTGTTTAAGTCTTGCAAGGGGGGAAAAACCCAATATGGGTAAAGTTTATGTGGTAAGACTTGTTTTTCCTTTTTTATTTTAGGAGAAAATCTATGTACACAACTTTGGTACCACAATTTTTATTATAACTCTGTTGTAATTGACTATGGTGGTGGAAAATAAATGGTGGGATCATGTGAAAGTAATAGACAGTCATTCATAATTGGCCCCATTAGTGTGTGACAAAAGTTGTGGCAAAAAAATTGTAGAAGAAAAATTGTGGTTATTGAAGAAATCTAATTACAGTGGCTTGAAAAAGCTAATCTTCATAGTAAATAGAACTTTGACATGAGTTCAGAAATAATGAGTCTCAGAGCAACAACGTTGACTAAATAATGCCTTATACATAATTTTTGTATCGAAGGCAGAGTTAAGCAGATATGCTTGACCAAATTTCAATCTACGACCTTTCAATATTTAAGTTTGACAAGTCCTGGCCATGATTGGCTACCATGACATAGGAAAAGGATCGGTGGCTTCCTGCCTAATTAATCCTATGAAAATGAAACCTTTTCAATTTTGCAAAGAATTTTGCAGAGCACAGACTTTCTATTCTTTGAGCATATTGACTGCCCCAAACTAGTTCACCATCCTCCATAAAGCTTCTATGCATTAATCTATCCATGTTCAGTAACACATGGCTGTGAGTTGTTCAAGACTACCTGCCTTCCTGTATGTGGCGGAGGCGCGGAGTGGGGGGGCCATGGCCCCCCTTAGCTTTTTGAAATCTCCATTAGTTGTTAGTATAAAAGCCGCGTTAGTATTTCTAAAAACTTTTGTCTATTTTACTAAAAAGAACTTACTTTTCTGTCAAAAAATAAAAATAAAAAGAACTTACTTTTTCTTTGCTTTGTATTATTATTTTTACAAAATATTTACATCAATTTATTTATTCTACGTCATCTTTTATTTAAATAATATTTTTATCACATTTTTATTATTATTTCACACATACCTATATGACCTCCACCAACTTTTAACCCACACCACTCACTCTCTCTTTTTCCCTCTCTGAACACTATCTTTCTTTTTCACATTCTCCTTTCTTTTCTTTCTTCCTTCGTCTTTTTCTTCTTCTCCTCCTCTTTCTTCTTTCTCTTCTTCTCATTCTTCTTCTTCTTTTTCAATTTGGGTTTCATTATGGGTGGTGATTTTGGATTTGCAATTTGGGTTTTATTTTGGGTGATGGTTTCGGGCGGATTTTACCGCTACTGTGAGCGGTGATTTTGGGCAAATTTCAGGCGGATTTCTTCACTGCTGCTGTTGCTTCTTCTTTTACATCTTCTTCTTCCTCTTCGGCATTTTCTTCTTCACTTCTGCATTTTGGGTTTGATTAGTTATATAGGTTTGATGGGATTTTTTTTTTTTTTCGAAGAGAGGGTTTGATGAATTTGAGATCTAGATTTAGCATTAATTCAAAGAATTTGATGATTTGTATAAATTTGTTGTTGGATTCAAGAAGATAGAGGAGAGAGAGTAGAGGGAGAGAGAGAATTAGATGAGAGAGGAAAGAGAATCGGATGAGAGAGAAAAAACAATTAAAAAATCAAATAGAATCACAAATACTGTAGCACTTTTATATATGCATAAATATGGGTGTTTTCTTTGTTAAAATGCGTAGAATTAACAACTTTTTATATTTTAAACAATTTTGTAACCTCTGCGGTTGCTCTAATCGATAATAAACTTAGAAATTAAAGAAAAATTTCTTCATTGCCCCCCGCCCCCCTCAAATTAAAGAATCTGCTCCTCCTTTAAGTTCAAAATTTTGAACTAACCCAGTAAGAGTAAAACCCCTTTAAAAAATAACAATAAAATGAATGGGTACAAAAAAGCCCAAAAAATATATTTGGTAAAAAAAAAAAAACATCCTCCCTTCTGGCCCAATCTTTTGCCCATGATCCTCCAAAGTCCAAATACTAACAAAACCCCAGATCTCGTCTAACAAATCCCAAATCACCAATTTATTTAAAATAAATTGAAGAAGAAGAAAAAAATGTCTACCCAATTGCAGCGCCTCCTTGCCTTGACATGCAGTCTGCGATCATCAGCGCAACGCCACTCCTAAATCAGTCCAACCAGTGGCACATCTCTGTCACTCTATCTTTGTTTTCTCTCTCGCTCTAGTGTTCTGTCTGCTAACACTGCTGTAAAGCAGTTCACAAATCACAAATGACATTTACGGTTTACCTGTGATGGTGAACTAGCTGTACAGCTGAAAAGCATTTCACACATTATATAAAAGTATATAATAGTTTTTTTTTTGTTTAATATAATAATAATAAATAATAGTTTGTTGAATTTATGATAGGTAACACTTTTTATATACTATCAAAGAGCATAATTTAACCCAAAAATTAATAATAATAAAAACAGTGTAACGTTATCTATACATGTTTGGTAGGAAAAATTATATAGAACTTAAGATTAATCATTGTGCTGATGCTCTAACAAAGAATGGATGTAATCTTGATATAGAATTCTGTGTTTTTTATGCTTCCCCTTTCTTTGTTATTGATCTAATCTGCTCTGATGTAAATGAGACGAACTATTGTAGGTTTACAACCACGAACCTAACTATTTTGACTTTTTAGTTTATATATATTATCCCTTTAACCAAAAAAAAAAAAAAAGATTATTTAAGAAATAAAATATTTGGTTTGGGTTATGGATTTTTTTTTTTCTACTTAAGAATTTTGTTATATTAAACTTTGGCCTTGGAAAATTTTTCTTGCTCCGCCACTATAATCTCATATTGTTCATACTCATTTCCCTATGCAACAACACATTTCAACTTTCTCAACAAAAAAAAAAACACATTTCAATATAATATAACAATTATTGCTACAATTTCATATTGATGTTATAACATACAGATGCAATAGTATATATACTACTTCTATTTTTTTTTTTTTTTTGTAATAATACTTGTTGTATTATGTCTTTTTTTTGGTAGCGTTCGTATACTATTCCTGTTTAGACAAGGATAACTACGCCACTAACAGTACCTACGAGGCAAACCTCAAGGATGTTCTCTCCACCATCTCCTCCAACAAGGAAATTGAAAATGGGTTTTACAGTTTCTCTGAGGGCACAGAACCTGACAAAGTCTATGCAATTGGTCTTTGTAGAGGAGATGTTAAGCCAGACATTTGTCGTAGTTGCCTCAATGCCTCTAGATATCGTCTCACACAGCTCTGCCCAAATCAGAAGGAGGCAATAGGATGGTATGACAATTGCACGTTACGCTTCTCAAACCGCTCCATATTTGGCATCATGGAAATTGAGCCATATTTCGCATTAATTAGCAATAAGAGCGTATCAGACTTAGATGGGTACAAGCTACTCCAGCCGCTTTTTGATAGCATGAAAAGTGAAGCCGCGTCAGGTGGTACGCTGATCAAGTTTGCAACGAGAATCTCAGTCGCCCCAGACTTGAGAACGATATATGTGCTTGCACAGTGCACTCCAGATTTGTCCGAACCAGCCTGCAGTGACTGTTTAGGTCATATTTATCAAAACATTCCACTATGTTGTGTTGGAACGGAAGGTGGGAGATTTTATACACCCAGCTGTAATTATAGGCTCGAGTCCTACCCTTTTTTTGACGTTACAGCTCATGCATCATCGCCACCACCACCACTCCCTGCGTCTTCTCTTACGAAAGGTAAAAAGAAATTCTCCTTCCTTTTTTTTTTTTTTTTTTATTCTTAGAGAAATGTTACAGGCATCGAAAAATGACACAAAATTTCAAATACATTCTTACAGTTCACATCACATGGGCGATGGGCCTCCACAATACAGAAATAGTGATTTTGGACTTTTCTGTTTATTTATTGTTCGAAACTTTGAATATGGACTTATGTCAATTTCATAAGGATTGGCATAAGAATTGTCATTATGTTAAATAAATTTGTCTTTTTGTAGCAAATCAAAATATACATTTCACAGTTTCTCTATCTCTCTTTTCCGAAAAGGGAATTAAGATTTAGGGAATTTCATATTTGCATATGTTGCAATAGCTATAAATGATTGAAATTTAAATTTAGAACTAGGTGCAATTGCTAGGATATTTAACTCGGTGTAATTACCCTCATTCCTCTCATAAATATTTTTTACTATTTTAACTTTTTACTTTCACTTTTTTTTTTTTTTAATTCAATGGTTGAGATTAAAATTTTTTTTTTTCAACGTTAAACCTCATTTATTCGTAGCAAAGTACATTACCTTACTTGATCTCTGTCCCGCTTTTACTTACCTTGTTTTATTTCTTATTTTTGTTGTGTGAGTGAGCCCACAATTGGGCCTCTTGGTCTATAACACATCATACATATAACAAACTAATATATATATATATATATTTTTTTTTTCAAGAAACAACAAACTAACTAATATTTTTAACAGCTATTTTACAATATTACAATAAGTCTATTAATGGGTATTTATATTAGTCTAATAATATATCTTAGACAAGCTAGAGTTAAAATACAAAGTCACAGTAGAAGTAAAATTATGATTTCTTTATTTGCTCATCAACTATGATTGAATTTAGGTTTTTTATTTTTTCATTGGATGACTTGGGTCTTTTTTTAACATTGACCAGCAAGGGACTTGCTTTTAAATCCCACCTAGAGAAGGGGGAAAAAAAATTGGTAAAGTTCATGTGTTTATAGTCCCTGAACTCTTGTGTGTTATGAATCTTGTAATTGAACTGACACTTGATCACAATTCCAATAAGAATGTTTAGGATTTAAATTTTCACTCTTCTATTGTAATTTTTTTTTTGTTTTTTGGATAGGTTCTATTGTAATTGTTGAACTAAAATGAAGAATTTCATGTATTCAGAGTTTAGGAGTACTCAAAATTTCCTACATCCTTGCTTGGATTTGCTTAATTTACTAGTCCGTTTTGGGTTTGATTTCATCTAGAAAAATAATAGTCCATTAGGTGTTCGCATGCTTCATGTCTCTAGCTTTAAAAAGCTTTTTACATAATTTCTTGACTTATTCTAAAAAAATATATATGGCATGAGTTCGGAAATAACGATTTTTAAAAGCGCCGATGTTGACTAAATAATGACTTATGGTGTGTTTAGATACCGCTTATTTGCTGAAAACTGAAAATTTATTATTGCTGAAAACACTGTAGCAAAATATTTTTTAAATGTATGAATAGTACTATGGGACCCATAAAACACTGTTGCTGCGTTTGTTTGGGGGTTGGCTGGTCCATGCGCATGGTCGAACTATCGCATCAAGTCCAAATTTTCCTCTCCCGGATGAAAAAAAAAAAGTTTTCACCAATTTTTTAATTTGAATATGATCTTATAACAATTTCATAAAGATTCTCATAAGAATTGTCATTTTTTTAATAAATTTGTTTTTTTTTTTTGGGTGGAAAATCAAATTATATGTTTCACAATAATCTCTCCTTTTCCCCTTATTTATTTCCTATTTGTGTGATATGATTTCGTTAAGTAGGACCAATCTACCGACGGATGAATAACTGAATTCAACGAATCAACAATTGACGCTTTTGGTTTTCCCAGGAAAGGAGAGAAAGAAAACTCAAACTGCCATTATCATTGCCGTTCCATCTGTTATTGCTATGATGCTTACCATCAGTACTTGCATATTTCTTAGAATGAAGAAGTCAAAGGATAATTTTGAAAGTAAGTCACTTACAATCAATTAGTTTCAACGTTGCTAGCATGTTATCCACTTATCTGAGAGGTGTTTTACTATATCAAACAGTTAGAGATAATGTACTTATCGCAATATCACTGAACATGCTTGTTTCTAAATTTTTTTTTTTTTTTAAATAACAAACTTTTCATAGTATGAAATTTGTGAAGTTTTTTATATATATTTGGCAAAGAAATTTTTCATAGGAAACACATTTATCCTAGTTTTGACTCTTTGAAGAAATGTTACTATTTAACGCAAGTACTTAAATCATTTGATTGTGTATAACTTGTTTCCTATTAATTTGAAGTTGTGGAAGGAATACGAAGTGTGGAATCCCTGCAATACGACTTTAGCACCATTAGAGCTGCAACAAACAATTTTTCTGATGCAAATAAACTTGGGAAAGGTGGATTTGGGATAGTTTACAAGGTAGGAAAACATTATGATATGGAAAGATATTAAATTTCAGCCAAACTGTGTTAAATCAATGTTTTAAATTAAATCAAAGTGATTGACTTGAATTTTTTAATTTACACATTATGCAAATGATTTCAGGGAAATCTTTTAAATGGACAAGAGATAGCTGTGAAAAGGCTATCAAGAAACTCTCAACAAGGAGATTTTGAGTTTAAGAATGAGGTTTTATTAGTGGCCAAGCTTCAACACCGAAATTTAGTTAGACTCCTTGGATTTTGCTTGGAAGGGAATGAGAAACTTCTTATATATGAATTTGTGCCTAATAGAAGTCTTGATTACTACATTTTTGGTATTGTTACATTCTTACTTCAATTTATATTATGTGATCATAATAATTTATATTATGTGATCATAATAAATTCTTTTGAATTTCATGGTATATGAGTAAAGAATATAATTTCATGAATATATAGATCCAATGAAGCGTGCACATATCAATTGGGAAAGGCGTTACAAAATCATAAAAGGCATTGCTCGAGGACTTCTATATCTTCATGAGGACTCACGACTTCGGATTATTCATCGTGATCTCAAAGCTAGTAATATTCTTTTAGATGCAGAAATGAATCCTAAAATTTCAGATTTTGGCATGGCAAGAATGTTTGTACTAGATCAAACTGAAGGCAGTACAAATAGAATTGTAGGGACCTAGTAAGTATAAAAAAGATGTACTAGTTGTTGAAAATTAATATTTATGCATGTCTTATATACTAGATTTTAGTAGTTGGTTTTTCTCAAGGTAAAACCATATTATTGCTATAACAAAGATGGAAATAAAAATGTTTGAACAGAATCATTGGTTTGTCACAATTCAAATTGAACATAGATTTGTTACATTGAAATGCAGTGGATATATGGCACCAGAGTATGCAATGCTTGGACAGTTTTCAATAAAGTCAAATGTCTTTAGTTACGATGTGCTAATTTTGGAGGTTTTGAGTGGACAAAAAATCACTCATTTCCATGATGGAGAAAACTCGGAGTATCTTCTAAGCTTTGTGAGTATGACTACTAATTACAGAATAGACATTTCCTTTTTATAAACAAAAAATCATGAATTGAAAAGTACATAATTGAACTTTTTCTATAAGTTTGTATGTGCATAATGAACTACTTCCGCAGGCTTGGAAAAATTGGCGGGAGGAGACAACTTCAAATCTCATAGATCCCACATTGAGAGGTGGTCCAATAACTGAAATGTTAAGATGTATCAAAATTGGGCTACTATGTGTGCAAGAAAATGTAAGTGACAGACCAAGTATGACTTCTGTTGTTCTCATGTTGAACGGCAATTTGGATCCAATTCCAACACCAAGACAACCTGCAAGTTTTATGCAAAGCAATATTGTATCATCCACATTAGTACAGAATGACAAAAGTTCCAGCATAACTAACAATGAGGCTTCAATAACTGAGTTATGTCCAAGATAATGATTTGTGATTCACAAATTGTGAATCGGGGCTACAATAAGTACTATATTTGTTTAGAAATTCCACTTGAAACAATTAATGTAAATTATTTGAAGTACAAGTCAAATACTACAATTTGAACTGCTTGTATGTATTGTTATGACCTAAACTTATAATTCCAAATTACTTTTCAAATTCTATGTTGTGATAAATTTCTTTATCTACTAATGTGTCCATTAAATAATTATTTCGTAGAGACTGATAAACATTTTAAGTGTGCATGTGTACTTCACACCTTCCTACAGCATAACCTAACCTCCAAACTTGCTCTTGGTAGAATGTAGACTAATTTTCCTTATATGTTGAATCAATTAAATTTAAAAAGTTTTCATTTCTTATTTTATTTTTCCTCTAAAAACTAAATATTAAATTAAGTAGTAATTCCTAAATTTTCAAAAACTTGTGCTTTTCAAGACAAAAATACTAATAAACAATCTATTTTCTAGAAAACTTTTAGAGAGCGTCACGTAAATGGTAAACCAAATTCACTTGACTAACCCTGCAATATTTTAGTTTGCCATGTCCTGATTGTGACTAGCTGCCATGACATAGGAAAAGGATCGGTATCTTCCTAGCCTAATTCAATCCTAAGAAAATGATGAATTTTTCAATTTTTAGAAGAACTTTCTAGATCAAAATTTATTACCGCAAACTAGTTCACCCACCTCGACAGAGATTCTCAGCATTAATCTACCCATTCTACTCGACTTATGGCAATAATTTCTTGAATACTAGTTATCTTCCTGTCTCCCATGCTCATACTCATTTCTCAAGCCACTGCTCAGCCAAACTTCCTATACCATTTCTGTTTAGACCAAGCTAACTATACAATAAAAGGTGATAGTCCCAATCATATCCTCATCCATAGAGAAAGCAGTGGATGAGAGTAACTCCAAGATTCGTCCAACTAGTGGTGACCACCAGGTGAGGACGAGGCCATCCGTCCCCAGTCATTGACGAAGCGTTACAAGACAATGATGAGCCCCCGTACCGTTGGAGAGATATCTCACCATTAACACCCTACAGAGGTGTTACTAATACGGAAATGAAACCACCATTAAGGCAGCACCAACGGCTAGAAGGAAGAAGTAAGCGCCTATATATATACCTACCCATAAGACCTGACAAAAGGTACAGAAACTCTAGTTCATACACACTGATATTCTAATACTTCTCTTCTCATTCTAGCCATTCTAACTTTAGCATCGGAGGCTTTATGGCAGGCACCACACCGGTGACCCACACTTCTCCCTTTCACCGTCTATTTTCTCAAGATCAGGTTGGCTGTGGACGACTCCACTCTGGACGATCATTTTGACTGACGATTCGAGCATCATCAGTTTGGCGCCGTCTGTGGGGACGACTCTTTCGCACCTAGTTCGAAAGCACTGTTCCATTCAACTTGCAAGTCCAAATGGAATCCAACATCAATCAAGATCCTGTTGCATTGACTCTACAAATTCAATCGCTCGCGGCTACTGTGGAAGAGCTTACCAGGCAAAACCAAGAAATGAGGCAGCGATTACAACAAGAAGATAACCGCTCAGAGACCAACTGAGACAATGACGGAGATAGCCATAGGAGACGACCCGGCACTTCAGAAGGGGCAAACTCAGACCTTCTAAGGGAAATGAGAAAGGAGATAGACGAGCTGAGAAACGCTATCAAAGGGAAAACAGACCAAAGTCTGGACAGAATGGTCAGGAAGACAGATTCACCCTTCACCCTAGTGGTCCAAGAATGCCCAGTACCCTCAAAGTTCCATCTACCCCAGCTCGAGCCATTTGACGGATTGAAGGATCCACTGGATCACCTTTACACTTTCAAGAAGACTCTGGGTCTCCAACAGGCCCCTGACGAGATATTATGCCAACTCTTTCCCCACTAACCTCAAAGGGGCAGCCAGGGAATGGTTCACCAAATTACCCACATCGTCCATTGACAACTTCGAGCAGCTAGGCAATCCCTTCCTTCGTCACTTCGTCGATGGGCAGCGTCCAAAAAGGCCAGCTGACCATTTGCTCACCATCAAGCAAGGAGAGAAGGAAACCTTGAGATCCTATGTAACACGTTTCACCCGAGGAACTTTGGAGGTAGACAAAGCAGATGATAAAGTACAGCTAATAGCCTTCAAGGCCGGATTGAAGTTCAGGGAATTCGTGGTCTCCTTGGCAAAGAATCCCCCCAAGATGATGGCATAAATGCTCTTGAAGGCGCAGAAGTATATGAACGCTGAGGACGCCCTAGCAACCATAGAGGGGGTAGAGAAACCCAAGGAGAAGAAGAAAGAAAAAGAAGACGACCGAAGAGGACGGAAAAGGGACAGAGCAGACCATCAGAATGTTGAAGGAAGTAGACGAAAATATGACAAGAACCCCCGTCCGGTGAAGCTCACACCTTTGGTGATGCTTGTCGACCAAATTTTGACGCAAATCAAGGACGAACACTATCTCAAATGGCCCAGACCATTGCATTCGTCACCCAGTGTGCATGATAAGAGGAAATACTGCCGTTTTCATAAAAATCACAAGCATTACACAGAGGACTGCCGAGACCTGAAAGAGAAGATAGAAGAGCTGATACGAAAAGGGAAACTGCAGAAATACGTAAAGAAGGGGGATTCCAGCAGGTTCAGCGATGAAAACAAGGATCAATATGAAGGCTCTCAGAGGGACGAGGACCACATACCTCCTCGTCCACAAAGTGCCATAGGGGAAATAAAAACCATCACAAGAGGACCGTCCACGGAAGGGTCATTCAAGTCCCTCAGGAAGTCACACCAAAGGCAGGTGAACAGTGTTCATAGCCTGCCTCCTTTAAAGCAAAGAAGGATGGACCAAGATATGTGTTTCTCAGAAGAAGATGACAGAGGGGTGAAACAGCCTCATGATGACCCGTTGGTCATCATGCTCATGATTGAAGGATTCAACACCAGAAGGGTTCTAGTAGACAACGGAAGCTCGGTAGACATCATTTACATTTTTGCCTTCCAGCAGTTAAAAGTAAACCCAAAGAGACGTCGTCTATTCAAATCCCCTCTCGTCAGTTTTAGTGGAGACAAGGTGTACCCCCGAGGAATAGTAACTTTGACGGTCACGGCTAGCTCGTATCCTCTCCAAGTAACCAACAAACATAAATTTTTGGTAGTACACTCACCTTCGTCCTACAATGTGATTATAGGAAGGCGTACCCTCAATCGTTGGAAAAGCAACTACTTCCACGTATTGCTTGAAAGTGAAGTTTCCAACAGAACAAGGGAATGGAGAAATAAGAGGAGACCAGGTGCTGGCAAAGGAATGTTACCAGGCGGTCTTAACCTCAAAGGAAAACCATACATGGGTGATTGAGGAAAAGATGCCAGAAATTGCTGAGAAATTGGAGACGATAGAGTTGGTCGAAGAAGATCCCACGAAGACAACCCAGGTAGGGACGAGTCTAAGCCCTCAGATGAAGAAAGAGATTTTTCAGCTTCCTGAAGGATAACCTAGACGTGTTTGCATGGAGCCATGAAGATATGCTAGGTATACCAGCAAACATCATTCAACACCGCCTAAATGTGGACCCTAAGAAGAAGCCTGTCCAACAAAGAAAAAGAGTTTTTACCCTGAACGAAACAAAGCAGTTATGGACGAAGTGAATAAGTTGCTCGCTGCTAATTTCATCAGGGAGGTCTACTATCCTGAGTGGTTGGCCAACGTCGTCATGGTCAAAAAGGCAAACGGGAAGTGGAGAATGTGTGTTGACTCCACGGATCTAAATAACGCCTACCCGAAGGACAACTTCCCTCTACCCAGAATTGGCCAGCTTGTGGACTCGACAATCGGGCATAAGCTTCTTACTTTTATGGACGCCTTCTCTAGGTACAACTAGGTACAAATGGCAGAGGAAGATCAGGAAAAGACGGCCTTCATCACCAGCCAGGGGCTTTACTGCTACAAGGTCATGCCTTTTGGCTTGAAGAACGCGGGGGCTACGTACCAGAGATTGGTAAACTAGATATTCAACAAACAGATCGGGAGGAATGTTGAAGTATACGTTGACGACATGCTCGTCAAGAGCAAAGAAGAAGAGGATCACCTAGACGACCTTAAGGAGACGTTCAATACACTCAAACAATACAGCATGAAGTTGAACCTGTCCAAATGTGCCTTTGGGGTCTCCTCAGGGAAATTCCTCGGGTTCATGGTATCACAAAAAGGAATAGAAGCCAACCCAAAAAAGGTGAGAGATATCCTCGAGATGTCTTCCCCAAAGACGATTAAAGAAGTGCAATCTCTCACAGGAAGAGTGGCAGTCCTCAACAGGTTCGTCTCAAAAGCAACAAACAAATGCCTTCCTTTCTTCAAGACCCTGAAGCGGGCTTTTGTCTGGACGGATGAGTGCGAGGTAGCATTCCAAGAGCTAAAGCGCTACTTAAGCAACCCCCCACTCCTGAGTCCATCCAAGGAGGGGGAAGACTTGTTTCTCTACTTGGCAGTATCCATAACTGCAATTAGCGCAGCCCTGATCAGAGAAGAGAACAAGATACAACTCCCAGTGTATTACATCAGCCAGGCCTTTCAAGGAGCTGAGGCTCGATTCCTGCGGATAGAGAAGATTACCTTCGCCCTGATAGTGGCCTCAAGAAAACTTCGTCCATACTTTCAGGCTAACCCGATCATAGTAATGACGGACCAGCCCATTAAGAAAGCAATAAATAAACCCGAGGCTGTTGGATGGATGGTACAATGGGCCATCGAGCTCAGTTAGTTTGATGTAGAATATCGCCCCCGAACAGCCATAAAAGCTCAGGCACTAGCAGACTTCATAGCAGAATTCACCACTCCTGAACATGAAGACAACCAGGAAGAACTTTGGATGATTCATACAGATGGATCGTCCACACAGAAGAAAGTTGGAGCAGGCGTCATCATCACTTCCCCAGAGGAGGATGTCTTAAAGTATAGAGTCCAGCTCAAATTCCCCGTAACCAATAACGAAGTAGAGTACACCAATAACGAAGCAGAGTACGAGGCTATATTGACGGGGCTAAGGATAGCTCAGGCAGTTGAAGCTAGAAACATTTTGCCAAGGAGTGATTCATAGCTCGTCGTAAGGCAGGTCAAGGGAGATTTTAAAGCAAAGGAGGCAAGAATGCAGAAGTACCTCAAGTTGACGAATCAATTAGTAAGCAACTTTAATCGTGTAGAGTTTGCTCAGATCCCACGAGATCAAAATGCTGAAGCTGACGAAGTGGCCTAGAGTGCATCAGCAAATGATCAGGCAAAGGTGATCAATTGGAGACTGGAAGAACAGAACTCTCCCAGTATCGAAGAATTTCAAACATTCCCTGTGCATGCTCGCTCCAGATGGACGAGCCCCATTCTATCCTACCTTAAAGATGGACGATTACCACCAAATCCTGAGGAAGCCAAGAAGATCCAGAAACGAGCTACCCGGTTCACGGTGCTGAATGACGAGCTTTACAAAAGAGGCTTCTCCCAGCCTTACTTGAGATGTGTTGAAGAGGAAGAATCCAAATATGTTCTGGAAGAGGTGCATGAGGGAGTTTGCGGCGATCACATGGGGGCAAAGTCCCTCGTTAGAAAGATCATGAGGGCGGGCTATTTTTGGCCCTCAATGCAACAAGATGCAATAGATTTCGTCAAGAGATGTGACAATTGCCAAAGGTATGGAAATTTCCAACGAGTCCCAGGAGAGAAAATGACGACCATTTCTTTACCTTGGCCATTTGCACAATGGGGGATCAACATTATGGGCCCCCTACCATAAGGAAAGAGGCAAGTAAGGTTCTTACTCGTCGCAATCAACTACTTCACGAAATGGGTAGAAGCAGAAGCACTGGCAACAATCACAGAAGCAAAGGTAAAAAAATTTGTATGGAAATATATTGTATGCAGGTTCGGAATCCCAAGGACGATCATCTCAGATAATGGTCGTCAGTTTGACAGTCACGGATTCAGGTCGTTTTGCTCAAGCCTGGGCATTAAAAACAAATATTCATCCCCACGACATCCTCAAGCCAATGGACAGACGGAAGTAACGAACCGAACCTTGCTAAAAATCATCAAGGCCCGGTTAGTGGGGGCAAAGGGAGCATGGCCCGAGGAGTTACCAAGCGTTCTATGGGCCTACAGGACCACAGCACAAACCCCAACAGGAGAGACGCCCTTCAACCTAACTTATGGCACAGAAGCAGTCATCCCAGTCGAAATAGGACTCACCAGCCTCATGAGGGAGTTCTTTGACGAACAAAGTAACGACGATCAACTGAAGCTAAACCTGGATTGTTTGGACGAAGTTAGAGACCAAGCCTCCCAGAGAATGACCAAGTACCAGCAGAAGATGGCCGAGTACTACAACCAGAGGGTAAAGCTTAAAAGATTCATTATCGGAGACCTCGTCCTTCGAAAAGTGACTCTTGCAACGAAGGACCCAGCACAAGGCAAATTAGGACCAACCTGGGAAGGACCCTACAAGGTCGTCCACTATTCTCGCCAAGGAAGTTACCACCTGGAGGATTTGGACGGGAACAAGCTACCTCGTCCATGGAATGTTGAGCACCTAAAGAGGTATTACAAATAGGAACCATAGTCTAATTGTAAGCAGTCAACATGACCTCATACTTTTTAATGCAAATCAAATAAACGTATGTTGAAGGCCAAAATTTCACAAGAAAGCCAATTCTATGAAAAGTAAGGAAAGACCATGGGCCTTAACAAAATAAGGCCCAATTCATGAAGTTAAGAAGGACCATAAAGGCCCAAAGTCCCAAAAAGAAGGAAAAAGAAACAATAATAAAGAAAAAAGAAGAGGATCTCGGTCAGAGGACATGTAGCAAGGATCTCGGGCAAGATCAGAGGACATGTAGCAAGGATCTTGGCTAGGCCAGAGGATATGCAACAAGAAGAATCAACATCAAGGCCCTATGTATGTTCAAATTTCCAGCAAAAAGGCCATTAAAAATCCAGCAAAATCTAGTGAAAGAACTGGGCTGGGATACCTAGAGGCTGCCAAAGGCTCGGGATCCTCGGGACGTGCAGCACAGCTAAAGTAGGATTGAGACAGCTCAAAAGGGGTACCACAAAATACAAGAAATGAAGAACAGATATGTCCTTCTCAAGCACCCAGTGGTGCAGCAAAGAACCAGAGAGCTTGGAGAGTGACAATTCATGAACAAAAGGCTGGTACCTCGAGGAACCCAGAATGAAGAACTATAAGGGGAAGTGGCTGGGAAAACCTTCAACCCAGCAGAAATGGATTCCGCTCACCTGGGAAAAATGACAGCAAGGAAAGACAACCAAAAGTTGAGTCTAAAAAGTAAGAAGCCTTGAAAGAAGAGGGATTGAAGGTTAGCTACCCAAGGACCCCCCGAAATGGAAAGTCAGCATGTGACTTTTAGAGAAATAGCACTAAAAGATGAAAACTATCAGAAACAGGGAAAGAACCAGCCATTAAAGTGGCTTACATAGCAGTGGCTCTAGTACCCAGGGAGCCAAAGGGGAGGAATCAACAGTATCCTGAACCCTAAAATGACACTATAAAAGGAGAAGACAACCAACATTGAAAAGGGGGGAGTAATAGAAAATCACAATAGAATCGTTGAGAAAAACTCTGTCAAAAACTCAAAGAAAGTAGTGAAATATCTCCCGGTATCCCAGAAACAACCACTATAGCACATACTTGGATTCAAAAGGATTCAAACTTTGCAAGTCTTAGAGGCTTGGATAGCCATCAAAGTCTGTAATTTTTAAGCTTATTTGAACCTTGTATCATGTCTTAGTGAGCACATTGTAACCATAATTAAGAAAAACTAATGAAGTATTTCTTATTAATTTGAGGATCCCTAACAATTGTTTTGTGTATTTCCTGATTACTTGGCATTCCTTTTGCTGTTTTTATTGTTATTCAACACAAATATTCTCGTTTGCTAGTTTATGTGTATTGTAGGAAACTTGCCTTGTGCACCACTTGGTTCTTAAACAGTCCCTTTAGCTGCGGTGAACCAAGCCCAGTCCACCAAACTACAACTATTTGGCCCAGGATCCTTGGGCCTGTGTGCTAAAGAAAAAGGCACTCTCACAACGTATTACTCAGCAATTCATATATTTTGCTTATCTCTCTCTCTCAAACTAAAATCGCCATCCGGATGCGGAAACCTCGTCCAAATAAAAGACGATAAGATTCCTTAAATTGATGTACATCGTCCAAATAAAGGACAATAAGATTCCTTAAGTGGATGTACATCGCCCAAATAAGAGACGATAAGATTCCTTAAATGGATGTACATCGTCCAAATAAAAAAAGAAAAAGAAAAAGAAAAAAAGAGAAAACGATAAGATTCCTTAAATGGATGCACGTCGTTCAAGTGAAATTCCTTAGACCTCGTCCAAATGAAGTTCCTTAGGGGGATGTAAATCATTTCGAATGAAAGGCAATGCAATCTTAGCCTTCTCGCCAAAAGCTAAGGCAAAGAGATCCCAAAGACGAAAAGAGGCCGTCCTCTAAGAGGGAACAACCAAATTCGCATTTGGGCAAAATTCTCTAAGTCCCTAAATGGACGAAGAGGATACCTCAACGGAATTTCTCTAATTCCCTAAATGGACGAAGGGCTTGCCCCAATGAAAATTTTCTAAGTCCCTAAATGGACAAAAGGTACACCCAAAGTAAACTACAGTGAACAAGAAATGCAAGCAAGAAGTATTAACAAACCAGATGAATAAAGGTAAATGCATAGAAATATATAAGGTTGCAAATTGTTCAAAAGCCCTAAAACAAGCAGGGCATCCACATATGAAGAAGGTGTCCAGTAGCCCTAAAACAAATAGGGCATTTCCAAAAAAAGAAAAAAGAAAAAAGAAAAAAAGGCAGTAGAATCAAGATGGGGGAACGTCATCTCCATCCTTCTCAGCCTCGGGAGGATCCTCGCCAGTGGTCGCAGTAGCCTGGGTTGCCTGGGCCACCTCGTTTGCCTCGATCTCTTTATCAACGGCCTCGAAATCTAGATCCTCCAGGTCCGTCCCTAGGTCGCGCTTTATCAAATACCTCCTTAATAATTCAAAACCTTTGAAGTACCACCCAAATAAAATGGTATTATACTCGTCGATAGTCTGAAAGGCATGGACGGCCTTGGCCACTGCAGCCTTCATCCTCTGGCCAGCTGCTGCAAGCTGCTCATCTTTCTGCTTTACCAGCAGCTTCTCAAAATTCAGTTGCTTAGTCAAAGCCTGAATCTGCTCTTTAGAAGTGTTATAGGCGTCCATAGCAGCAATTAAGTCTTTTCGCAAACCAGAAGCCTTGGCCTCCAACGCCTCCACTTTGGACGTGGCCACGACAGCCTTCTCCTCATTGGCCAAGTATTGGTAAGTAATGTGCATCATCTTTTCCAACACCTAACAACAAAAAGTTCTTTATGACCAAGATCAGTAGGTGCAACTGAACACTTAAGGACGAAACAAAAAGAACAAAACGAAGAAGGTTACCTGCACGAGTTTGTGAACATGACAGCTCACCATCTCGTGGGAAGGCACGCCTGAAATCTCCTTCATCTCCTCAGGAGTAAGGAGCTCATTTGCCCGAGCCATGGCCGCCCCGACATCAGCCCAGACACTAGAGCCTATCTTCTCCTTCCCTTTATCCCCTGTCTTTCATTTCTTCGAAGGAGGGACGACCTTCTCGATTGAAACATCAGGAGAAGCAGCGCGACCTTCATCCAGGGTAGGGGTGGACGAAACCCTCTCCACCGTCTCTTTCTCTTTCTCCTTGTCAGTAACCCTTAACCTCCTTTGGCCAATGCTGGAAATGGGCTTGTTCTTCTTCCCCTTAATCCTTGCATACATTTCCTTACTAAACTTGGTCGTCATCTCTACACCAAAAAGAGCAAGGGGTTAAAGTCAGGAAAAAGAGGAAAAGACGATCCAGTATATCAAGACAACTCACGGTTCCTCTCTTCCCGATCAAGTGCATGGAGGACGTAATGAGAAGGCTCCAACCCCAAACAATGATGAGTTAACGTGCGTGGATCAACCAGCTCGTCAAAATCCTTGATGGTGCTTGCGTACTTGACAGCCTCTCGAACCCGCTCCTCGAACTTACCCTCAAGCTCAGGACGCTCCTTCACTACAAAGTAGAAAACTACGCAAGGTTAAAAGGACGACTAACATAAACAAAAGATTAAAATGAAAAACATCTCATAGGAGGCAAACGAACCAAGCTGAGGGGTCTCCCACCAGCGCAGCAACCTAGGGACGTCCCCCCAAAAGTCGTCAGAAAGAGTCTCCTAACCATCGCCCAACACAAAGAAATACCTAGACTTCTAGTAACGGAAGGACGACGAGGCGAGACTTTCTATCCCAGGGTACAAATCCATAATACCCAAACTCCTTGGACTCTTTTAAGCGGTAGAAATGGACGAACTCATTAACTGTGATCATATCCCCATCAGCTATAGTCGTCCAAATCACCATGCAACTTATGACGATTCTCCAAGAATTCGGCATAAGCTACCTCGGAGCAATGTTCAAGTGGTGAAGAAGCTCCATAATGAATGGATGGATGGGAAATCTAAGGCCGCACAAGAACGCAGCCTCATAAAAACAAACCTCACCATGAGCAAAGGCACAAGCCTTCTCACTCTTCCCAGGAAGACGAACCCTAGTTTCATCAGGGAACTGGAACCTATCCTTGAACCGACTAAAGACATCTGCCTTCAGAGTGCACTTTTCTTTAAGGGCATGGAAAGGACGAAGTGTGGCAGAAGCAGAAGAGTGAGAGGACGAAGGTGTGGGGGAAGGCACGGTGGTAGCTGTGTCTGTCCCTGCCCTAGCCGCACCTACACTAGAAGACAAACCCTTCTCCAAATCTCTCGATCTCACCTCGGACCCCATACTTTCCCTCCTTAAAACCCCACTCACAGATTCAAACCAAGCTAGGGATTGGTACAACAGTGGATATAGGTCACCCAACACCAAACTAAGGCCACTATCACCTATAACGAAATCCCCAATCTGTGGGTATTGATCACTAGAGCAATATGAAAGTGCACCTAATGGGTCACTAGAAGAATCTATCAGCGCCCCTAAGCGAGCAAAAAGGAAGGCGATAGAGGGAGAAGTGTGCCTAATTTCGGAGTAATCCACCATTAAGGAAAGTAACACAACTCCAAAAGGAAATAGGAACACCAAAGAAAGGAATACAGTAAAACTCAGAAAGGAAAAAGGCGTAAATAAGGGGAGTACCTAGAAATAAGGAAGGAAACTGAGAAGACAAAGAGCAAAATGCGGAGAAGCAATAGTGAAGTCAGAAAAACCAAATGCAAAAAGAAAATGAAGAAATGAAAAGAGAAAGGCAAGGGTTAAAAAGGTTTGCCTTGAAAAGTGCAGGAAATCTGAAAAGGTTTCACCGGAAACGAGACCTTTCAGCCAATCAGAGCAGGACACATGGCCACGATGTGTGCCACGCCGCCACGAAGCAATTAATACGGAGAGCAGAATCCCAAGCGCCTCAACCAAAAAAAAAAAAAAAAACTCTTCATATTCCTATGACCGTCCAAAATACGGACGACCTCAGAATAGGGGGGCAGCTGATAGTCCCGATCATATCCTCGTCCATAGAGAAACCAGTGGACGAGAGTAACTCCAAGATTCGTCCAACTAGGTGTGACCACCAGGCGAGGACAAGGTCATCCGTCCCTAGTCATTGACGAAGCGTTACAAGACAATGATGAGCCCTCGTACCGTTGGAGAGATATCTCACCATTAACACCCTACAGAGGCGTTACTAATACAGAAATGAAACCACCATTAAGGCAGCACCAACGGCTAGAAGGAAGAAGTAAGCGCCTATATATATACCTACCCATAAGACCTGAAAAAAGGTACAGAAACTCTAGTTCATACACACTGATATTCTAATACTTCTCTTCTCATTCTAGCCATTCTAACTTTAGCATCAAAGGCTTTGTGGTAGGCACCACACCGGTGACCCACACTTCTCCCTTTCACCGTCCATTTTCTCAGGATCAGGTTGGCTGTGGACGACTCCACTCTGGACGATCATTTTGACTGACGATTCGAGCATCATCAAAAAGTATGATAAACAAACCTCACATACGCCGCAATTCCTAGTAAAATTAAATTATTTATCATTTTTTTTTATGAACATTTTACTAACATATAAATCTTATATTGTAAAACGAAGTAAACGTGTACAACATGTAAATCTTATATTCATTAAAAAAAATAGTACTAACATATGTAAATCTTATATTGTAAATATTTGCAGAATTATATAATATTGTACACTTGTTATAGACATTTATTTAATCTATAATATAAATCTTACATTAATAGTAATACTGCTATAATTATAAAGTATAAACTAAAAAATGTAAATCTTAAATTACAAGAACAATATAAACCAATTTTTTTTAGAAAAATTGAATATGGACTTCTGTCAATTTCATTAAGATTCCCATAAGAATTGTCATTTTATTTAGTAATTTTGACTTTTTGTGGAAAATTAAATTGATTCTCCCTATGTTTTATTTTTTATTTTTGTGGTGTGATTTGTTAAGACGGGCCTATATATCTACAGACCATGAATAATTGAAATGCAACAGCTGGCATGATGACTTTTGCTTTTTTCATATTTTTGCCCTTTTGAAAATAAATGACATGATGCTTTTGGTGTTCTCAGGAAACGAGAGAAATATAACTTGAACAGCAATCGTCATTGTTGTTTCGTCTGTTATAGCTATGTTGCTTACCATCAGGGAATGAGAGAGATCACTTGAACCTAGTTGGTTTTATGGACCTAATTCGTCAGATTTGAAAAATCTTGAACCTAGAATTGGCATTTGCCCAGACCTTAAAGTATGTTAATGAAATTTACCTATTTATTTTTCTTTGCAGTAGAGTCTAGCAGGTCCAAATGATGACTTTTTGCCATATAAACCATGGTTTTAAAAAGGGGAACGGATAAAGAACTGGAAAAGAGACTGATTATCAGCTTTGTGGTTCGATTGGTGATGTCATAAATAATTTAATTAAAATTATAAAAATAAATAATAAGTCTTTTTATATAACTAATAAACTAATAGTAGTAAATATGTTTAGTTAAAAACATATAGCATTTTTTAAAATGATTTAAGTAAGCTTTTGGATCTTATATTTACAAAATAAAAATACTAAAATGTAACCAAAGACTTATTTAGTATATGAATTAATTAATTATATATAAGATATTAATATTTAGTTAATATATAATTATTTGGTAATTTAATTCATAACTACATATAAATTTATGCTCATGTTCATGTTTTTATATTAATGAAATGAGATGATACTATTTTTTATATAAAAAAAAAAGAAAAAAAAAGAAAAAGAAATGTCATGAAATCAAGGTAGATTTTTTTTTTTTTTTCTTTTTGTGAATAATAAGAAGTTTTATTGAAGAACAACAGATCAGAGCAAACAAACGGACCTAGCCCATCCATCAGCCCACTGCCACTGGACCTCCAAACCAGAGAGGAGGATAGTTCGCCACCTTCTCAAACAAAAGAGCCCAATGGGCTAAAGCAATCTATCTAAGATTGAGTTGAATAAACGAATCACAACCAGTTTGTAAAAATCAAAATCAGTTCCAACAAACTCGGCTAAACAAATCTATTAGTTAATTTGTCCAAGTCTGTTTACATCACTGCTGAAACCAAAGCTTAGCACATCACAGTATCACATGCCTCTTTTTTAGTTAGTCAAAGTTTGTACAAAACTTGTACTTCTATAATCAGTGATAATCAATCTAAACTATAATAATTACCCTATAATCAAGACATGCGGCATAGCACGTGCTTGCATTTTGAATGAGTTGAACTTGAAATGGTGAATATCATAGGAGCAAATCACCGCAACCAATGGAGGGTCATGATTCATGACTACTTATGTGGGTGTGTAACATACAAATTAAGAATTTAGGGCACTTGCACTAGTCAATTCAAAATAGAAAAAGTTGCAAATTTTTCATATTTTTGCTTAAAAACTACCCATATCAGTCTGTCTAAAACACTGTTTATATGTAAAATTGCTACAGTAACTGTGCAAATATGTACGGTTAGTCGGTTACTGTAGCTTTCTATATGATTATTATTATTTTTTCTCTTTCCTCTCACATCTGATTCTCTCTCTTCCTCTACTCTCTAACATTTTTTATGTCAAATTCGCATCTCAACAAATACTTCAATTTGGCAATTCAAAATGCAAGATTAACTCCCTCAAGTAATTTGAGATTTTTTTTTTTTTTGCAATGTACCACCTAGCTTCTAATCTTGGCTAGTGGTTTATCCAACCGTGGTTTGAAATGTTGTTGCTTTGTTTGCTTCCTTGACTTGAACATGATGTTGTTTTGCTTGTTGGTGTAATTTGCAATTTGTTTTGCTCATTTATTCCAAGAAGTATTTTAGTAATTTCATATGCTAAAAATTACCAAAATGCTCCTCTATTGTTTAGATTACTTAAATTGCATTAGTAACTTTTCAGTAAAGTTAACCCCAAATTAGACAATATGAGGTTTGTTATTTGTGACAAAAGAAAACTCCCAAATTAGGTTGTTAATCTTGCGCTCAAAATTTTTGGGGAACATTATAAATCAATTAAAGATTGGAGTGAAAAACTATAATTTTCCCTAAAATTTACTTACCAATAGCATGTAACAAAAATGAAAAAAGTTCAAAGTTTCATCAATTCAAAATAAATATATTTGTGTTTCCAAATTCAAACCCGTTCACATCTACGTGGCTCATGGAGGAAAAGACACCTTAGGTCCTTTTCGAATTCTATTATGTCCTATTAGTCTATCGAGAATAATTTAGGTCCGGAGCTGGTGTAAAAGACACCATTTACGCCAGCCAATCATGAGAAGACATATCAGCCAACAAATTTAAACTCAATACACCTTATTACATGCAATTATAACCCAATTAAACCCCAAATATTCCTCAAACACGTTCATAGCTTCTTCTCCAAACGGCAAACCTAAGGCAGACTCTCCTCTCCTCCTCTCACCGGAGCTCCACAATCCTCTCCTCCTCACACCGGAGCTCCATTATGTAGCTCCGGTGTGAGGAGGAGAGGAGAGTCTGCCTTAGGTTTGCCATTTGGAGAAGAAGCTTTAAACGTGTTGAAGTAATATTTGGAGTTTTAAGTGGGTTATAATTGTATGTAATAGGTGTATTGAATATAAATTTTTTGGGTGATGTGTTGCTCTAGGATTGGCTGGCATAAAAGGTGTCTTTTACGCCAGCTCCGGACCTAACTTATTCTCATTCAATATTCACTCATGTCTTCATACGCAAACCATGTATTATTCAGTTCAAAGCTTTGAATTGGTCATAAATTAAATGAAGTTTCCAACACCGTAGTCAATGTAGAAAGCAATACATGAACTGATGAAAGTATAGAACAGGAATGACATAGGAGTCTAATGCTAAAATTCTTCCAACCTAGCCACAACTGCAGAGGAACAATGAAAATGGGCCATTCGAGACTACTGTTATTCTTCTCTGTTGCTCTCATTCATCTTGTTATTCCCACAGCTGCCCAATACTGTTATGACACTGGAAACTACACCAGTAACAGTACCTACAGGGCAAACCTCAATACTCTCCTGGCCTCAATGATTAACAACACCAAAATTAATTATGGGTTTTACAATTTTTCTTTTGGTGAAGCTCCCGACAAAGTATACGCGATTGCGCTCTGTAGAGGAGACACTTCGCCCAGCGAATGCCGTAGTTGTATCAATGGGGCAAGTTCTAACCTATTGAAAGCTTGTCCAAACCAAAAGGAGGCAATCATTTGGCCTGATAAATGCTCGCTTAGATACTCAAACAGATCCATATTTAATGCTATGGAAACTAGCCCTCTTTTTGCCTTTTACAACACAGGAGACGTCGCAGACGTAGAAGCTTTCAACAACGTGCTATTACCCTTGTTAAATTTCCTAAGAAACCGTACTGCATCAGGAAATTCTACTCACAAGTTTGCTCTGCAGAGTGCCCCTGCCCCAAACTTCCAAACCATATATGCACTTCTTAAGTGCACCCCTGATTTGAGCAAGCTAGAATGCAACAGTTGCTTGCAGCAGGTTCAGAGTTTTATACCACAATGTTGTAATGGAAAGCAAGGAGGTAAATTTGTAACACCCAGCTGTGATATAAGGTTTGAAGTATACTCTTTTTATGACCCTTCAGTTGAGCCACCACCATCACCACCGCCACTAGTCCCATCTGCAGCATCCCCACCACCAGAATTGCCTACAACTACACCAGGTATATAAGCACTGATGTTTCATGACTTTTTCATATTTTTATTTCTTGACTTAGAAGTTGACTAATCTTAATCTTGGTTTAATCATTTATTTGTTTGGTTGTTTGCAGTGGAAATGTTATCTTATATAATTTTTTTTTGTATGTAGAAGCAAACAATAATATGTTTGCTAAACAAGATTTGTTTTCAGTTTTCACTTTAAAGAGGAACAAAATCATTGAAATGCCATTTTAATTATAGTCTAAACACAGTTTTTAAACTACTACTTTTAGACCACATGGAAAAAAGAAGTCCTTCGTTTTCATATATGACGGTGCGTAGTAGAAGGAAAAGTTTAATACAAACGATTAGTTTGAGTTGGTTTTCGTTTTTGGTTAAATGCGAATTAGTTCTTATTTTTCCTTGGCTATTCTAGGATCTTGAGATTATAACCCCTCTTAAATATTATGCATGAATTTGTTGTGTTATTTTGAACATGACCACATTTATGACTGCACATGACATCAATTTGTGACTATATTTATTGCTTGAGAAGTAAAAGCTCATTGCAAAGAAAAAAAAGGAATTGGCTTACCTCCTCGAAAACTAGAATCTCCTTTTATTTTAATGAGAAATTGTCACATCATCTACTAACTAAATAAAATGTGGAGATTAAAACACACTATCACTTACTATTGTATATTTAAAACAAAAAAACATGTCTAATTAAAAAAGTACTGAAAGTAAGCCAAATCCCAAAGAAAAAACTTTGCTTGCCTTCCACTCAGAAAGTTCAAAACATCACATCCTTTTGTTCTCGGGCACTCACATCTTAATCAGCCTTTTTAAGTACATTAAAAAAATTATCTCTCTAAAAAAAAGTACGAACTATGAACTCCCTAGTCAATGTAGAAACAAGAAACGATTTCACTAATTTTTTGTGTCATTACCTTCTCCCCAGTTTTGTTTTGTTTCCTATCAGAATTGATTAGGCTGTCTTAGATAAAATAAATAAATAAATTTAAAAAAAAAGATTTCACTAATATTATTAAAATTCCTTTTTCAGGCTAGGGTTAACCCTGTAGTGGTTTTTTTTTTTTTTCCTTGGATGTGTCCATAAGTTTCCCACTTCAACACCAATGAATTGTGTTCTTTACTTTACTTCTTTGTGCTTTATGTTTTTTGACGTGCACAATTTGTGGCATTTAACCGATAATAATTGGAATTGTATAATTTGTTAGTTTGTCAAATTTTACTAATTTCCATTTAAATCAACCAACGGGTCTAAATATACAACTGCACACTCTTGGTGCGATGGTCACTCCACAAGTATAAGTGCTTGTGGGGTGTGGGGGGTAAAGGTCAGGGTTCAAGTCTCTAGGAGGGAGTTTCACACACATATACTTAGATTAGGCTAGAGTAGAATTCTATCTTGTATAAAAAAAAGGGTCTAAATATGTTTTCCATTGCATATAATAATGTCTTACTAATATGGTTAAATCCCCTTTTAATTGCCTCATATACACAACCCCTAATTATAAACCCAATCATGCATATCATGAATCTCCAATATCTCATATATAATAGTGTCCCACCAATTAAATTTATGGTGTGACCTATTATTCATGTGAAATTAGAGAATACACTATTGTTGTACTCTTGCATATTGTCTAATCTTCCCTTTTGTAAGATACTCATCAATAAACTTTTCTCCAAAAGAGCTGGTATTCATAAATTAATGCCAAGGCTTAATTATGCAAATTTATGGACTTATTAGTCATTAATAAAATTTTCACTTATTAGTCATTGTTAAAAATTTCACCTAAAGGGTAGGTATAGCAAATTAATGTCAAGGATTAAACATGCAATTTTATGGAGTCATGAATCACATTAAGTGTAATCTGTTAAGACTGAACCACGTTAAGTGTAGAATTTTGGAATTAGTCTACCATACATATATGTTTTTCAAAGAGTTAAAACTTGTAAGTGTAAGCTGTTAAGACTTAATCAGGTTAATTATTTATGTTCTCTCTTCTCTCTCTCACATCCGAAAATCACATCCAAAAGCCATAAGTAGAAATGTGTAGCCATGCTATTATACTTGCGACATAACAAATTATATGTAGACTATTTTTAGTGGTGTAATGTTCCATCTATATTAAGTCATTTTTGCTTTTTAAGTTTTTTCCCCGCTCCTCTGCATCCTCTAGTAATGTTCATTCTGAAATTCAACACTCGGAATGTTTTAATGAAGGCAGAGTTCCGGCTTTTGCAGGAAAGGAAAGCAATTCATCTCGAACTACAATCGTTGTGGTAGTGATAACTATTTCTGCTGCTGCACTAATCATCTCAATCTGCATTTGCGTCTATTTAAGAAAGAGGAGCCCAAGGAAGAAAGTTGAAAGTAAGTTAGAAATTGGTTTACCTTTCCTTGTTGCTAAATGATAAGTGAATCATTACTATAAAAGGACGAAAAACTACCATATCCCTACAACTTGTATGTGGTAGTGTAAGCATTGCTTGAAGTATTAAGCAATATTAGTGAAAATAAGATTCCACTTTTTCAAGTATTATTTTCTCCTTATCATTTAAACAGAACAAAAGCATAATTTAGCTACCATTAATTGGACATGAAATCGGTTCTAGTGGAAACAATTATGAAAACTAATTGAAAGATGAGTGTATGCAATAGTTCTACAAAAACAAATTCAAGAATATTACATACAGGACATTTTTTGCTCCATTTAGAGTTCAAGAAGACACGATTCAGCAATCAGTTCTGCATAGCCCCCCTTGTCATTTTTGTGTACACATAATTACAATTTCAATTTAGTCAATACAGTTATCTAATTCAGACGTATTGACTTATTCTTCAGGCGAAGCTGAAGATGAAATTAGCGCTATTGAATCCTTGCAATTTGACTTTGGCAAAATCAGAGATGCTACACAGAACTTCTCTGATACTAATAAGCTTGGAGAGGGTGGATTTGGTGTTGATTACAAAGTAATGTGACATTGTCGAGTGAAATAAATATCAATTTTACTTTTCATAACCTGTTAAATTCCTAATTTTGAATTTTTGAGGATTTCATAATTATATTTTAATTTATTTTTTTATATTTTAATTTTTTCAGGGTAAGTTCTCAAATGGACAAGAAATAGCTGTGAAAAGGTTGTCTAGGAATTCTTCACAAGGAGAAGTCGAGTTTAAAAATGAGGTCATATTAGTTGCTAGGTTACAACATCGTAATCTTGTAAGACTCTTAGGATTCTGCTTGGAAGGGGATGAGAGGCTTCTAGTTTACGAGTTTGTGCCAAATGGAAGCCTTGACCGTTTCATATTTGGTATGTTGCACTTCCATCTTAATTGTCACGTTCTATATATAGTCATTTCTTCTTAAATGATTTAGTGTTGGGTTACAAATACTTCCACATATATTTATTTATTGGAATTATACACTTACATGAATATGTAGATCCAATCAAGCGTGCACAATTGAATTGGGAAAAGCGCTTCAAAATTATTGAGGGTGTTGCTCGAGGACTTCTTTACCTTCATGAAGATTCTCAACTTCCTATTATTCATCGAGATCTCAAGGCTAGCAACATTCTACTTGATGCCAGTATGAACCCCAAGATTTCCGATTTTGGTATGGGGAGATTATTTCAACTAGATCAAACTCAAGGAAACACAAATAAAATTGTGGAGACCTAGTAAGTATATCTCTCATACTATTAATAAAAACTATTATTCGTTGAGAGAATGTGGAAGTCCTAAAAAAATATTTTTAACCATCTTTATTCAAATGTGACGAAATCAAATTAATTTTAAATTATAATATAGAAATCTCTAATACCATGTAAACAAACTTATCTTATTTTTATCCACATGTACAGTGGATACATGTCTCCAGAATATGCGTTTCATGGACAATTTTCAATGAAGTCCGATATTTTTAGTTTTGGTATGATAGTCCTAGAGATGGTGGCTGGGCAGAAAAATAATACTTTTCATATTCAAGACAATGGAGATGGCCTTGTAAATTATGTGAGTACAAGTACTTTCCCTCCATTCTAACTCATACGCGTGGCCAGGCTAGTGATTCATATGATACCCTAAGGTAAAATAATATTCTCTTTGTTATTGTGTTTACAATTTTCACATACCTTTGCAGGCCTGGAAACAGTGGAGGGATGGGACAACTTCTAATCTTGTGGATCCCACATTGCGTACCGATTCAACAACTGAAATAATGAAATGCATCCATATTGGTTTACTTTGCGTTCAAGAAAATGTAGATAAGAGACCAACCATGGCTTCAGTTGTTCTCATGCTTAATAGTGAATCTATGAGTCTATCAGTACCATCACAACCAGCGTTTCTGAAGGACAGCAGGACTAGATCAAACATGCTCTTGGTGGAGCATGTTTCAAGGAAGATTAGGTCAACCTAATCCAAAAGTAGCTCTGTCCAGCCTCAGTAAATGATGTTTCAATTTCGGAGTTAGATCCTCACTAGTATTTGATGGATTTTACATTTGTGCAATCTTGTTTTGCAATACAATTGTATGGGTTCATGAATTAGGAAGATAAATTTAATTCATGGGAATTTAATAATTAGTTCATTCTCACATTTCCATTTCCATTTGCATTTCATAAAATCAATACACCGCATTTTGCATTTTACAAGACATGTATTGTATAAAAAAGCAATTTTGGTTTTTATAGACACTCGATTTTCATTTCACAAAAGTGATGCACGACGGTCGTGCCAATGTAAAATGCCATGTACTACGGGAATGTCATAACTTATGAGGCATTACAGCATTGAAATTTTGCTACTTCTTGCGGCTTTTTTGGAGAGAGAATTAAGGGGTGGTACCTTAGTGGCTATGTCGTCGCTATCTTACAGGATGTGGGGCTTACATGCTCTGAGGCCCTACAAAATTCATTAAGAATTAGCCACTGTACCTCTAAGAATCGTGATTTCTAATGCTATGATAGCATTATAAATCAATAATTGCCAACGTAGATGGGCCATCGCAATAAATAGAACACTCTGTTTCTTTAAAAACGTGTAAATCCACAAGAGATTACTTGAGCCTACAAGGAAAAAAAAAGTTTAAAATCCACCAGAAATTAGAAGAAGAGGGACAGGGAATTTTTATTCTGATCTACAGCACTACTCATAATTAAAAAAGAATAAAATGATATGTCCTATATATTGCATTCCACTCTATGCTGTACCAAATATCACTAGGGCTCTACTTTTTAGTTTCTTTTTTCGCTATTGGGTGTCATTCTTGAAAAATATCAAGGTTCAACTCATATTTTTTGTATGACTTGATCTTTTTAAACCAATACAAGAATTTTTTTTTTTTTTTTTTAAATCAAAACTTGGTCCTATATTGTTGTATGACTTGACGGTTGAATATAGAACAAAAAAATTATATGTTCCTTGAATGTAAAACTTTTGAACAATAATCTAACTTTGTGCATGAAAATATTATATTATAACTTCGGGGAAAGAAATTCAATTGCAAGCATAATAATGACTGAATTTCATCTTTATCTTGTTGGAATTCAATGAAATTGTATTCCTTCTCACTAACTTAAAGCATAACCAAAAAATATCTTCTGTATGAGAAAAACATTAAAATTTTTAATGTTTTCATAAGATCTGTATGCTTATAATTTCCACAAGGTCTTGGATAACATAATTTAGTGGCGACTTCAGGATTATTTTCTAGGGGGTTCAATAAGAAACATAAATTATATAAAATTTTAAACAAAAGATAAATTAAATATATCGACATCACACAAAAAAAAACAAAAACAAAAACAAAAACAAAAACAAAAAATCTTTAATACATAAAGTTTTACAATTGTCTTCTAAGATTTTTCATATTTTGAAATTATTGCATGATATCTTCATTATCTATCCTACTAGCTACATATGTTTTAATGTACATAGTCAAGCAATCATTCATCCACTAATTTCTCATTTGATTGAATTATTTAAAATTTCTTAAGATTTACATGAGCTTTTTCTAAGGTTTAAGATTAGCAAATTCTACTTTTGTTGTTGGGCTAATTAAAATTTTTTTCCAGATTTTAAATCAAATTGATTTGTTATTGAGATTTTTCTTTGTGTTTAAAAAAGTCAAGATATTGTTAAGATGCTTATATTTAAGTTTATTTCAGTTGGGTTTAAGGTTAGGGTGTTCAAATTTTTATTTTAAGTTTCAAAACAGGAAAAATAAAATAAAAAATATTATAATCATTTTTTTTTTTTTTTGGGTTCAATTCAGGGGGTTCATTTGAACCCCCTGGGCTCCAAGTGGAGCCGCCTTAACATTGGCTTTGAGAGAGATTTTTGTGCTTTATATTTATACCATCTTCCGTTTTAGAAGTGGGATCTCATCCATTTTCTATTCAGTGGGTAATCTATTTTAGTATGTTATTTGGCTTTCTATTTGTTTTCTGTTGTACTTTTCTAGTTTGTTTTGTTTTGTTGTTCATCTATTGGCTTAAACTTCCGGAAATATTGTCTGATTGGCAAAACTTTATCAACAGAAACAAACAAAAATATATATTTTTAAAAGAAAAGAAATTCAAAAAAGACGGAAAAATCTAGAAAAAGGTGCAAGTGGTAAAATAAGAGAGTCAAAAGACTATTGATCGGTCGAAAAACTATTTTCACAAAATAGAAAAAGGTGCAAATGGTAAAATAAATAAATAAAGTAACTTGCAAAGATGTAGCCGGTCAAATGATGCCACAGGAAATTTTGCGCTGGTTACGATGAATTATGTTTTTTTTTTTTTTTTTTTTTTTTTTTCAATGTTTCAACAGGTATATTGGTTTGGTCTGTAACAGGGTGTTCACAGCGTGGTGTGGTACGGTTTTAAGTCATTTTTATTACCGCATTTTGCAGTGCGGTTTAACTAAAATTATAATTGTACTGCACTTTATTTTTAGGGTCACATGTGCGGTGCAGTTTAGAGTTTAGTCAAAACCATAACCGCATCACACTTCATTTTTGCAGTCACATATGCAGTGCGGTGTATAAGATACGGTTTGAATGACTTAAACTTGGTATATTTTTCAAATTTTGGACTTTTTCTACCCAGTCCAAAACTTTTTTTTTTTCCTTTATTTTGGGCAAAGTTTTAAACTATTGAGCTAGTTTTTCTTTATTTTGAGCTGACTTTACTAGTCAACACTTGCTAGGGTTATCAAACTATTTTTATTTTTATTTTGAAAACTAGGGTTATTAATAATTTATTTAATATTAAAAATAAATAAATATATTAATATATAGACAGGGTGTAGTGCAGTAAGGTTTGTGCGGTTTTCTTATTATAAAATCGCAAACCGCACTACACCATCCAGTGCAATGTGGTGCTGTCCACTATTACTTGCAGTGCAGTGCGGTTATGCCATTTTGCGGACGGTTTTTGTGGTTTGTGCAGTTTGGTGAACACCTGTAGTCTGTATCAATATGTCTCTTCGCAGATTTTTTAACGTATTACTGTATTAATGCCACATGCCTTAATAGGTGACAATTTAAGATTAGGCTTTGGTCATTATATATAGTAATAGATATAGAGACAAAGACACCACTTAAGCTAAATGCTTAAGCCAGTTTGGATTCAACTATATTATACTAACCTATCAAACAATCTTTCCCCTTACATTTAAGTTAATGTCTCTCTTTGGTCACAAATAAGTCCTAATTGCTAACCAATTTCTTTTTGTTTAAGTTTCATGTTGTGATTAGATTACATCATTTACAATATGAGACCAATACATGCTTACAGAAGGAAAATAGAAGTATTATGCACCAACGACTGTTTTTTTTTTTTTTTTTGAGAACACCTTTGATTAGCTGACACTTGGATATGTTATGAAATTGGGTACTAACTTGGGTGAGTCTCTAGTTTTCCATAACAAAATCCGTGTGTTTTCCAAATGCGACCGCATCTACGTACTTGGCTACCGAAGGAAATCTCTTTTTCTTTTTTTTCTTTTTCTTTTTTTCTCATTTCCATTTTGTCTTATCGATATTAGCTAGTCTTTAGTATTTACTCACGTCTTCGCGTCGAGAAAATCAGTAATACCACCTCCTTCGCGTCTACCATGTATTATTCTCTCTGTCCAAAGCTTTAAATTGAAGTTTCCAACGTATTAGTCAATGTAGATAGTAGATACATGCATGAAAGTACAGAACAGGAATGATATACATTGCTAGACTAAAATGCTTCCAACCTACAACAGCAGAGGAAAAATGAAAATGGGCTGTTCCAAACTACAATTTTTCTTTTATTTTGCTCTCGTTCTTCTTTTACACCAGTAACAGTACCTCAGGGCAAACCTCCATAGCCACCTGACCTCCATGATTGACAACAATAACATTGATTAAGGGTTTTACAATTTCTCTATAGGTGAATCACCCGATAAAGTATACGCGATTGCACTTTATAGAGGAGTCAATTTGCCCAGCGAATGCCGTACTTGTGTCAATTGGTCAAGTAGTGAACAATTATTAACGGGCTTGTCCATACCAAAAGGAGGCTATCAATTGGGCTTGGATTAAAAAAAGTTCACTACGATACTCATACAAATCCATATTTAATATTTTGGAGGCTAGCCCTGGAAGAGCCTTTTTAAACAAAGAAAACGTCTCAGATGTAGAAGCTTTGAACAGCGTGCAAAAACCCTTGTTGAATAGCATAAGAAAACGTGCTGCGTGCAATAGGAAACTATACTCACAAGTTTGCTCCGCTGAGTGAGCTTGTCCATTACTCTTAAATCGATTAATAATTACAAGTAATCGTGATAAATAATCATAAATAGCCTGATCATCTTTCATACAAGCAGCTTCAAACTCAACTCAAAGAGTTTGCAATCAAACTTTTTTCACACGATCAACACTCTTAATTGATTCCTTAAAGAAAGTGCCAAGGGTCTCCCATTCTTCTTTATGTGAATTTGTATTGACAATTTTCTCAAAAGTTGACTCATCCACCTCTTGATGGAATAAAAACAGTACATTTTTGTCTTTCTTCCTTTGATCCATGAGCAAAAAAATTTTGTTCTATTTTGTAGGTGACTTCTTGGTCAATTATTCTACATACTTATTAGTGACAAGCTCCCATAACTCCTGTGATCCAAATAACAGTTTCATTTGAATCTGCTAATTCTCATAATTTTCTTTTGTCAATCTCGGAATTTGTGGTTGAACCATGTTAGAAGTCATCTTCACTAAAAATGTAGACAAAGACTTTAGGCTTTTAGGAACTTGGCTCTAATACCAATTTGTTAAAATAGCAAAAGCTTTGATACCACTTTGTTGGCTTTGCAAAGCCATAATAGAAAGAATAGCAAAATAAATACACACAAGATAGAGGGGAATGAACATTTTACTAGACAAACTTCAAACTCATAAACAAAGACCTTGTACAGAACTCTCAACAACAAAGGCTACGGCCTTGTACAACTCCCACAAATAAGGCTACGACCTTTTACATAACTATCACAAATAAGGCTACAGCCTTTTAAAAAACTCTCACAGATAAGGCTACTGCCTTGAGAACTCTCCAATACTTTTTCTCTTACATTAGAAAGTATTAGGTTGCTACCTTGAGTGCTTTCTACAACTTTTTTTCTCTCTCTATTTACATTTTCTAGCAGAAACATTCACACCACATATCTACCTCCTAATTTTATAGAGTTTCCAACCAAGTGAAATTACAAGAATTTTCTTTATTCTAATAACTCTTCAATTCATAATAGAAAATTCAAGAATGTAAAAGACACAAACATTATGGAACGCAATAGACACAATAATTTATGGAAAAACAAGGAACTTAAACTATTATAGAAAAATCAAGAAGTAGCTTTTGGTTTACCATTTTCTAACAATATGCACTACCGTTGAGTGCACCCCTGATTTGAGCGAGCTGGATTGCATTAAAATTAAAATTTCTAAAATATGCTATTTAAAAATCAATCCCTAGTCTTGCGACACAAATTTGTCCAAGAATAAAAATTCGTACAAAATCCCACTACATTCATGACCTCTACCCAAAACAAAATCACCCGTCTCCAATTCGTCATTTTACAAAACTACTCAAATTTTCAAACTGAACAATATCTCTACCTACAAAGACATGGCAAAATCGATCAAAATTTATTGACCTGATCTGACATCAAATTTTTTGAAGCGAAGCAAAAACGAGTTGATCTGTGGCCTAACCCTAACCTGACCTATGACCAATCCATTTTTTTTAAAACTTTTTTCAAATATTAATTTTTTAACATATTTTGGATAACACCATTCAAAAATATATATTTCACATTATTTAGATACAATGACTTTAAGGAAATAATTGAGACCTTTATAGAACTGCATGCAAATAAATTGAAAGATGAATGGCTAAGGCATACTGTAATGACTAAAGATTTTTAAATATCAAATAAAAAAGTACATGTCAGGATAATTAATCTAGTTATAGTAGAGTTAAATATATATATATATATATATATATTTAAAATTATAGACATATATGAGAAACATTCTTAAGTGTGAAAAGATTAAATCCAAAGTATATCAATGAAATTAGCATAAATTATAGATACTTAGTCCTATTTTTTAACAACTTAAGTTCAAAATAAACGGCTTTTCAAAATATATTATAATATTTCTTGGAGTATGTCTTGTTCAACAATGACATGATATTCATAATAGAAATCATGTATAAATAAATAAACAATCAAAGTTTAATGTATATTCTCAAATTGAAATAAAGTGCCAACTATCAAGGTTCTAAAGATAAAAAGAAAAAGAAGGATCAGTGCAGGAAAAAAAAAAAAAAAAAAAACCAGAAGAGCTGTGAAGAAAACAAGCTAAACGACAAGCAGAGTGTGTAAAGAGAAAGAGCTTTATTAGTTGTTAGTTATGCTACAAGTAGAAATTAGGTAGTGTATTTTATTTCCACATGTAAATACACACGTGGCTTATCACACGTGCTGTAACTAACTTGGCTTATAGTTTGGGCAGTTAGTTTGTTGTTAGTTTCTTTTCTGATTCAGGATTATATTTTCAATCCATGTATAGAGTCATTCATTCATTCATAATATAGAGAAAAATATTCCTAAACTCTCTAGCTTTCTCTTCCTTCCAGTTATAAATCTTACACCAAATATAATTGAAATTAGAATATAAAATTAGTTTTCAAGATTGTAAATTTCTTATATGTTTTTATTTGTTGTCAAATTAGTTATTCAATAAGGCATTTGTAATTTTGTTTTATGTTTTGAGATGTTGTTCTTGTATATAAATGAAATTTGTGTGTTTGTTTTAATTATCTTTTGTGCTATTTTGTTTTGGTTAGTAATGTGGAATTTGTATAATTTTAAATTTTTGAATAAATATTAATTTGTTTAGCTGCACTCATTCTCAATACGAATGGTGGATTCAAAGCAATGCAGTTTACATAAAGTAATTTATTGCGTTACTTTCCAAATGGCAAATATAATTTTTTTTTTTAAAGAAAAAATTCATGTGAAAAATACAGGTCGACTTGACCCGTAACCTGATTAACCCAATCCATTCCTAACCCACTTCAAATGACCCCCCCCTTTTTTTACCCGAACCTGTTTTGAATTGCAACTCGATTGACTCAATCCATCCTGCCCATTTGCCACATCAAAAAAATCCAATACCTCCACAAAACAACACCCCCCTATCCCATCGGCCCATAAAAATTAATTTAAATTTTTTTTAAAAATCCCAAACCATTCAAACCCAGGGATTTTGTGGGATGCATTTGTTTAAGAGCTCTCCACACCTCCTCCACCTTGAAGTCTACTAGCAACTCATCATTCATGTATGGGGTAACTCGGGTGGTTACTGCATTGAGACTGGCCTCAAAGTTGATTGGATGGTCTGACTTGAAGATGGTTGAGAAGTAATCAAGGATGATGCCCTCAACTCCCTCCTGGTCTTCTTGCCAAATGCCATTTGGATTCATGAGTCCTACAATTTTATTGTTCCGACGCCTTTAGCAGGCTGTGGCATGGAAGAACTTTATATTCTGATTATCCCATTTGATCCACAGTGCTCTAGATCTTTGGTGCCATATGATTTCCTCCCTTATCAACGTCTCGTTAATCTCTTTCTTCAAGCTCTGTATCTCTAATGCCTTTTCATGAAGCTGTCAAGGGATTCAAGTTGTTGGAGTTGATTCTGCTTCTATTTCAGAGTTTTGTTCACGTGTCCAAACTCTTTCTAATTCCATCTTTGGAGTTTCTCCTGGCATCTCTTCAGTCTGTCTATGACTTAAAAGTTTGGGTCACCCCAGTAAGGATCTCAGGTTGTTTCCACCACCTCCCTGCACCCTTCCTCTCTCATCCACATGGCTTCAAAGAAAAATCTATTCTTGGCCGGTTTTTGGATTTACCTTTTTTTGAGGAGAAGCATTAGGAGGCAATGATCAGAGATAGACATTGAGGAGTGATGGACTCTGGCCTTAGGGAATTTCTTCATCCTGTCCTCATTAGTCACCATTCTATTCAGTCTGAGAAGGGTAAGCTACTCCCTAATTGACCATTTCACCATGTAAATATTTGCCCAATCCTAAATCATACAAATCACACCTGCTCAAGCACTCTTTAAATGCTACCATCTGTTTTACATCTCTATCCATCCAGCCAAGCTTTTCATCAAGGTGTGAAATCTCATTGAAATCCCCGAATACCATCCATGGCATGTCACACTAGGTTCACAGTGCTTCTAGCAGTTGCCATGAGATATGTCTTTTTCCTGAGTCTGGTTGACCGTAGAAGCCTGTGGCTCGCCATGGATCGATTGCAGGACTACCACATCAATATATGAGTTTAAGTTGCTCTTAAACTTGACATTGGCGACTTCCTTCCATAGTAAAGCTATGCCACCACTTCTCCCATCACTCTAGCCTTTGTTTCTGCAAGGAAAACCAAAATTGGGTTTTTTGCCTTCACCTCATCGGTGAGGGTTTGAATCACCAAGGATGACCCTAAACCCCGACAATTCCAGGCTAAAATCTCATTGGGCTCGGCGATGCTGCAAAGCAGCCATCGCTTCACTGCCATCCTTTTGATTTTCCTTCTCTAGGGTTGCGCTTTGTTACTTCTTTCCTCTTTTTCTCTTCTAATCAATAAATTTAGGGTCTAGTTCTTGTAATGGGATTGGGCCTTCTCTTTTTTGGCCATTTGGGTCTATTTCTTTATGAATTGCGCTTGGTTTTGCCACCTATGCCAGTCTCTTCCAATGCCCACTTCTCGAGCCCAACTTTTCTATTACCCATCCTTCTTTTTGGTCATAGGTCATAGCCATTGGGTCCAACTCAGTGTTGGGGCCCCTTAGGCCCCTTTTTTTTATTGTTGGAGGTTGGGCTTGGCGTCAAACCGAATTCAAAAGCGAGCTCATCAACCTGACTGGTCACTTTCTCCCATTGCATCACCTCAACTTTGTCTACCTAGGCTATGGGTAGTTCCAAGGATGTCTCGCCATAGGGGCTTTCTTCTCCTCTAACTTTCCCATCAACCCTTTGACCTTTCCATTTTCTTACAATTCTCTCGTTGGGTGTTTTAAGGCGTCTGACTTTGTTATCTCCCACGTTGGGTTGCTATCCTCCAAGTTTGGCAGTGCAGGCACATGTACCTGATCTACCTTTGTTACCTTGCTAGGCATATGGTTCTTCTCTACTGTCCTCTCCGGTCCAGTTTCGGTTATCCTGTGCCTGCTATCAGAGTCACCCCCTACTCCGAAGTTTCCTGGTTCTTTTCCGCCTCTTCTTGACATTTTTCCCCTTAACCAGGCTCCATACTACATGCATTCAACCTTAACCTGGTTGTTGTTTTCTAGACCTTTCAGGCAGTCCTTTAGAGCATGGCTAAGCAGACCACACTTGTAGCAGAAGTTAAGGAGTCTTTCGTACTTGAAGTTCACCCATCTACTCTCTCCCCTTCTATGGTGATTTTCTTCCCCCGGACAAGTCTTTTGGTGACATTTATCCGAACTCGAACCCGCAGGCATTTCCCCTATTGAACCCTTGTTTCTGGGACATCCACCTCCAAAACCTCCCCTAACTTAGAGCCAATTTCCCATCCCATTTATTTAATTCTACTCTTCAGGGGAAGGTTAAAGATCTGGATCCAAAAGGGTGACCACTTCAGGATTATCTCTTTTGGGGCTAGTTCCCCCTCAAACTCTTGCATGAGCACTAACTATTTTTCGTAGCTCCATGGGCATATGTCCAGTATTTTCTTCTTATCCTTTCCATTTCCAAACTCAACCAGAAAAAGGGCCTCCTCTATCTTAGAGATTTGGACACCTTTGTTAGGCTTCCACAACATTCTCATATTTTTACTAAGAGCATCTAAGCTTAAACTTCTATGGGTCAGAACCTTCATCACTACACAGTCCATCCCCAATTCTCTTGCTACCCTTGTACTACTGCTTCCAAGCTCTAGACTTTCGTCCTCCTCTTTCGTGAAGGAGAGTTTACTCCAGAGCTTCTTGAGCTCCTCTGCCAAAGGTTTCCTTCCTTTTTGAACTTCACCAGAAGGGGAAGTAGAGCCAGGTAAACACCTCGACCCACCGACCTCGCGTAGAGGGAGGTCACTTTAACTCTTGCAAGAGGCTGCAAGACACACTACTGCTTCCACATATACTCGGGCATGAGAGCACTCTTTGTGGACACAATGGATGAACTGAAACATCGAAGTTCTAATATTGGATTTTTTTTTTCAAATATATATCACTGCTCATCATTAGAAAAAAAAAAAAAAAATAGAAATCATTTGTCTCATACCACTGCTCATCATGTCTGAGTCATTGCCTCTTTATGGACTATGAACAAGTCTTAATTATTAACTCTCTAGTTTCACGTGCTTAGATTAAATCATTTACCCATGAGACCACCATATATAATTGATGAAAATGAAATTGTCATTCATTAATTACAAATTGATATTTAGGGTACGTTTGGTACACTGAATGGAGATTACGACATGAATTGTAATATTTATTACTAGGAATAAAATGTGTTGTAATATAATAACTAAACCTATTCATTAGTTTGGTTGTGAGTTATAACATTAGAATGAAACTTAACATTTATTTTAGGAAATATCTTACTCATACAATTATATCTCCTTAAAAATTGTTATTTTTAAATTTAAGAGAGATATGTATTATTTTTTATTTTTATAATTGTTAGATGTATATAGAAAGTTCGTTTATTTGGAAATATATTAAGTTTTGAAATTATTGCACTTACTAAGGAATAATTAATACAACATTTTAAAGAGAAATAATTATTCCTCATTTTGAAGAATAGCTATTCATAAGGGATGATTATTTCTTGTAATAAAAACATAATCAAACTAAAGAATAACTAAACTATAGGAATAACTATTACATTACAGTATCTATTACAGTCTACCAAACATATTCTTAGTCATTTTATAAAGAAGTAATATTATAGTCATAAATTATTTTACAATATTTTACAACTTATTGATGTGGCCTATTCTAATTGGTTCTCATTTGGGTTTATCATTAATTAGCATTGATTTTTAATTTTTCAACAACCATTCACTACATAAAAAATTTTAAAAAATTATTGTAAAATTGTTTGTAACTCAAATATTTTGGGTTATGAAATTGGATACTGATTTGGGTGTCTCAAGTGTTTTTCAAAACAAAATCCTTGAATTCAACATGGCCCACGAAGGAAATATCCTTTTTTTTTTTTTTTCAATATTTTCCTTCCACCATTTACTCACGTCTTCGTCGACCGTATATTATTCGGTTCAAAGCATTGAATTGGTCATAAAATTATAGAAGTTTCCAACGCATTAGTCAACGTAAAAAGTAGATGCATGCATAAGATCAGTACAGAGCAGGAATGATACATCGCCACCACCATCGTCTCCTCGACCACCGCCACTAGTCCCATCAGCATCCCCACCACCAGATTTGTCTACATCTACATCAGGTATGACACTGATATGTTTCATGACTTAGAACTTATAAGTTGACTTATCTTGTTGGTTTAATTATTTATTTGTACGTGTTTTCGGTGGAATTATTAATATATATATATATATTTTGTAGAAACAAATAATAGAGCAAACTCAGCAAAGTTGTATTATTGAAATGTTTGTGTGTGTGTCTTTTTTAATTATTGTGGAAAACAACTTATTTTCATAGAACATTAAAATAATATATTGCCTGAAAAGTAAATTCCAGATTAAAGAGGAACAAAATCATTGAAACGCCATATTAATTAAAACCAAAAATATAAAAAAATAAAAATTATGTTCTGAACACAGTTTTTGAAATAGTATACTTTTAGACCACACAAGTGACCAAGCCCTTTGATCCTTGATTGTAATAGCTAAGAGGGTACGTAAAAAGAAAATAGTGAGAGGCATATTGGTGAATTGCAAATCAACAATTGCTTACTGAAATAAATATGAATTTAGGATGAAATTATTAGAAGTTTAGGATACAAGAAAGAAAAGTTTAATTCAAATGATTAGTTGAGTAGCTTTTCGGTTTTGGATATATCCGAATTAGTTCTTACTTTTCCCTGGCTATCTATGATTCTGAGATTACATCCCCTCTAAATATTTAGCATGGATTTGTCGAGTTATTTTGAATATCACCATATTCTTGATCTCACATGCTTTAATTTTCTCACACTAAATTCTTTGTACACATCATGTTTCATTAGCCGTTAAATTTACAAATTCTTAAACGGGCAATGAGATTCTCACACGGTTTTTTAGGCATTTTTTTTTTAGAAAAATGCTATGTCTACAACATTTTTATAACAAATTCTAAGTGACAGATTGTTACTGGTTGTTATTGTTGGGGCAAAAATATAATTTTAGTATTAGGTTCAAATTTGAATCAATAACAACTAACTACCTATGATTTATTGTAAAAATATTGTAGACGTAACACATTTTTTTATTATTATTACATATAAATCATAAATCGTGGATATTGATATAAATAAACGAATATAAGATAATATATATCTCCTCTTCTTAAAAAACAAAGACAGTTGACGTAAAACTGTGGGCGTTATATGTACTTCAAAAAAAAATTAATTTTTTTCCTATTTTTCCGAAATTAACGCAAAGAAAAATGGCCAAACTTGGCTTTCCTCGGAAAGTTCAACGACGGTCACATTTGTTTATTCGGTGGAAGTCCATCTGGTATTGAAGGAAGAAAGATGGCCTAGTAGGCGCTGCCTCACCACTTTTCAACCCTGGTATTGACAAAAGTACATATTTTCAACTGTGAACAGTGACTGGTCAACGTAGACCGAATATATTTATGGTTTGTTGGTGTCATTACCTTCGCACCACTTTTGATCTCAGAATTGAATATTAGGTTGTTTCCAAAAAAAGATATTTCCTTAACATTATTAAAAATGTACCACAAAATACATATGCAAAATATGCTAAGGAACATGGACGTACGTATGGCATAACCAAATAGTATAAAACATAAATGAAAACAAACATTCCATTCAAAAATATATATAATTTTTTTCCCCTGTCCCGAAATTGAGCACTTGCAATTAATGTTTTAATAAAAGTAGAATTCTGGATTTTGCAGGAAGGAAAGTGACTCATCTCGAGCTGTATTCATTGTAGTAGTGAGTAGTGACTACTATTGCTTCTGCTGTACTAATCATCTCTATCAGCATCTGCATCAATTTAAAAGCGAGGAACCCAGTGGATAAAGCTGAAAGTAAGTTAGAAATTGGTTTACCTTTCCTTTTTGCTAAGTGATAAGTGAATCATTACTATAAAAGCAAGAAAAATTACCATATCCCTACAATTTGTATGTAGTGGTGAATGCATTGTTTAGAGAATTAAGCAATATTAGTGAAATAAGATTCCGCTATTTCTGGTATTATTTTCTCCTTATCATTTTAAATGAAACAAAAACATAATCTAGAGGCCATTAATTGAATATTAAACTGGATTTAGTAGAAACTACCCTACTGCAAGAGTTGTACTAAACAAATACAAGAATATTACATAGAAGACATTTTTAGTTCCCTCATGATAGGGCAAAAATGTATTGATCCCTTACAAATTAATTAATTACCCAAGCTAATTAATTAGGTTTAGTTACATGCAATAGCGTGGTAGTACAAACAAATCATCAACTAAACTAAATACAGCGGAAATAAAATTTGACACAATGATTTATTTACGAATGGGGAAAACCACCAAGGCAAAAACCTCACCGGGTGATTTTAAGGTCACCACTCCCAAGAATCCACTAATCAATAATCAAGCGATTACAAGTAAAATGAATCTTACTAACTACCCTTGGCCTATCCCAAATTACCAACCTACAGTTGAATCTTCACTCCAATACCCAATTGGACTTGATCTTGTAGTGGCATTCTTTCCGTTTAATGCACGAATCTCAGTACGTGACTAACCAATGATGCACGGATCCTAGTACGTGACTAACTCTAGCAACTTGAAGAAAGTTGTTGGCTGCAAAGTTCTTCACTTCATACACAATAAAGATCAGGAAGCTCCTTGGTTACAAAACCCTTTGGCGTAAAAACGCAGTAGCTTCTTTCAGAGAGAATAAGGCACTAGATCACTCAATGCATGTGTGACGGCCTTTAAAATAGTCCTTATATATGTCTAGGGTTATGAGAAAAGAAACCCTACACAAATATACAAGAATCTGCATGCAATCAGATTTGAAAAGTCTGATTTCGTAATTCTCGACAGAAACAGCTTGTGTCGAGCTTCTGTTGAGCTTTAACATTAATTCTCGATAGAAATGATTCTGTCGAGACTTCTGTCGAGCTTTAGTGAACAGCTCTTTCTTCACTTGTTTATTAGTCAGATCTTCATGGCTTTAACACTTGACTTGAACTCTTATTTTTTTAAGTACTAAACTTATCATAGATCTACCTAATTACAAGTAAAGTGCATTTTGTCAAAGGATTAGCTAATTACATAAAATATGTCCTTAACACCTCAGAATTCAAGAAGAAAGGATTTCAGTAATTCATTCTGCATACCCCTTGTTGTTTTTGTATATACATAATTGCAATTTCGATTTAAGCAATACTTAGTAATCTAACTCAGACGTATTGACTTGTTCTTCAGTTGATGCTGATGATCAAATTAGTGTTGTTGAATGCTTGCAATTTGACTTTGTCAAAATCAGAGTTGCTACACAGAACTTCTCTGATGCTAATAAGTTTTGGAGAGGGTAGATTTGGTGCTGTTTACAAGGTAATGTGACATTATTGAGTGGAAGAGTGTATCATTATTTTTCACATAATATGTCAAATCCCAAATTTTGAATTATTTTAGATTACATATATATATATATATATATATTCTTTTTTCAAGGTAGGTTCCCAAATGGACAAGAAATAGCTATGAAAAGGTTATCCAAAAATTCATCACAAGGAGAAATAGAGTTTAAGAATGAGGTCATGTTAGTTGCTAGGTTACAACATCGTCATCTTGTAAGACTCTTAAGATTCTGCATGGAAGGAGATGAGAGGCTTTTAGTCTATGAATTTGTGCCAAATGCAAGCCTTGACCGCTTCATATTTGGTATGATTTCACTTCCACTTAACATTCATATTCACTTGGAACAACAGCTTCAATGACTTTACCTGTTCTTTTGTTTAATATCTTGTAGACCTTGTTAGAGGATGAATAACCAAGAAAGGCACCTTCATCAATTCAAGTGTCAAACTTTCCCACATTTTCCTTATCTTTCAAGATGAAGCAAGTGCTACCAAATATTTTGAAATATTTAACATTTGGCCTTTGCCCTTTCCACAGTTCATAGGGAGTTTTCTTTGTTCCTGGTCTGAAGTACACCCTGTGTACAGTGTGATAGGCAGTGTTCACGGCTTCACCCCACAAATTTTTTGCGACATCCTTGTTGTGCATCATAGCTTTGGCCATCTCTTGGATGACTCAATTCTTCCATTCTACTACTCCATTTTGTTGAGGAGTAATTGAAGTGAAGAGTTATTGAGCTATCCCAACTTTAGTGCAGAATTGTTCCGACTAAGAGTTCTCAAACTCTTTTCCATTATCACTCTGAAGACAATTTATGCATACCCCATTTTCATTCTGCAATCTTTTGCACAAGATTTCTAATTGTTAAGGTGCTTCAAACTTGGACCTCAGCAAAATTACCCATGTAAATTTGGTAAAGTCATCTACCATAACCATGATATATCTCTTGCCTCTTAGAGATTCTGTTCTAGTAGGACCCATGAGATCAATGTGAAGGAGCTCAAGTGGTCTTGATGTGGCAGTTAGGGGTGTTCGTAGTGCGATGCACTGTGGTTTTGGGTCATTTTTAGCACCGCACTTTGCGGAGCAGTTTAGCTAAAACCATAACTGCACCGCACTTTCTTTTTTGCGGTCACATGTACAGTGCAGTGCAATTTAGAGTTTAGCTAAAACCATAACCACACCACACCTCATTTTTGTAGTCACATGTGTGGTGCGGTGCATAAGATGTGGTTTAAAGTTAATATATTTTTTCAAATTTTGGGCTTTCCTACCTAGACCAAAACTATTTTTTCCCTTTATTTTGGGTCAAGTTTTAAATTATTAAGCTAGTTTTTCTTTAATTTGGACTGGCTTTCCTAGTCAACACTTGCTAGAGTTATCAAACTTTTTTTTTTTTTTTTTTTTTGAAAACTAGGGTTATTAAACTATTAATATTAAAAAAATATTAATATATAAAGAGAGTGCGGTGCGGTTTGTGCGGTTTTCTTATTAGAAAATCGCAAGTCGCACTGCACCATGTGGTGTACTATTACTTGTGGTGCAGAGCGGTTATGCCATTTTGCGGGCGGTTTTGGTGCGATTTTTGCAGTTTGGTGAACACCCTTAGTGGCAGTGGTTAATGTTGCCTGATGATGAGTTCTTGCTTGTTTTCTGAGTTGACATGGTCCACACACAGTATTGTCAAATTTAGCCATCTTGGGAATGCCTAGCACTGCTTCCTTCTTAGATATGATAGATAGTTGTTTGTGGCTTGCATGTCCCATCCTTTTATGCCATAATTCTTCATTAGGCATCCGAATACTATTGCAAACTATCTCAACATTTGGAACCATGCCATAGCAATTATCCAAAGTACAGACCCCGCCAATAAGCTGTTCACCTAGTTCATTAAGTACTAGACATCTTCCTTTGGAAAATAGCACCATGAAGTCTTGATAACAAATTTGACTTATGCTCAACAAATTTACTTTTAGTCCTTCAACATATAGCACATTTGCGATGTCAGGTAATCTATGTAAGGAAATAATTCCTTTCCTCTTTATCTAGGATTTGCTTCCATCCCCAAATGTAACATTGCCACCCCTTTTTGGCTCAAATGTTTTGAAGAGAGACCGGTCCCCAGTCATATGTCTTGAACATCCACTGTCAAGATACCACAGACATGTATTCATCACCTGAAGAGCAATATGCATCATAAAGCACACTCCATGCTTATCAGTCAAGTTATATGGCAAAGTTCTTTCTTTGTGACCTCTACTGGACAACCTCAATTGTTCCTTCATCTTTCTCTTGCCTGCAGCCCAATGTATGCACCTTTTGAGACAGTCTAGTCTTCTTTTGCATTTCTCAAGAGTCAACAGTTCTTTTACCTAAGCTGATTTCATCAACATATCCATATGCAAGCCTTTTTCAATTAACACAAATATCAGTCTCAAATAAATTTCAAACTTACATGTCCTGAGAGACTGAAACACATCATTGTTAAAATCACAAGAGGTATTATAAAAAGACTTGTTCATATAATTTGTATCCATGACAACAGGGGTCAATGGATCACACTGTAAAGATTAAAATCTAATCAAAGTGTGCCCGCTCTAATACCACTTGTTGGGTTAAGATATATTAACTCTGGTTAATTAATACAATTACCCAAGCTGATTAATTAGGTCAAATTACATGCAAATCGTGGAGTCGCCAACAAATCACCAAATAAACTAATATGCAATGAAAAATAGTTTAATATGGTGATTTGTTGGAAAATGGTGAAAACCTCTCGTAAGGCAAAAACTCTACTAGGTGAATTTAAGGTCTTCACTCCCAAGAATCCACTAAACAATAATCAAGAGGTTACAAGTATAAGGAATCTTACCACTACTTTGACGTATTCCAATATACCAACTTGCAATTGAACTTTTGCTCCAATACCCAATTGGACTTGATCTTGTAACAGCCTTCTTTCCTTTGATGCACAAATCTCCAATCTGTGACTAACTCCTTTGCACGGATCCCAATACATGAATAACTCTAGCAACTTGAATGATTGTTGTTGGCTGTAAAGTTGTTCACTTCATCAACAATGAAGATCAGGAAGTACTTGATTACAAAATCCAATGGCATACAAACGCAGTAGCTTCTCACAGAGAAAATTAAACTCTTGGTCTATGTATCTGTGTGTGACGGCTCTTAAAATAAGCCTTATATATGTCTAGGGTTGTGAGAAAATAAACCCTAAATAAATACATCAGTTTGGGTCGAAATTCAAATCTGGAATTCTGAAATCGTAATTCTCGATAGATCAAACATGTGTTGAGCTTCCCATTTAGTCTCGATAGCAACTATCTGTCGAGTTTTAATAAAACAGTTTTTCTTCACTTGTTTCTTGAATCAATCTTCATGTCTTTAATACTAACACTTAATATGTTTGAACAACATATTTCTTGATGTATTAAACTCAACTTAAATCTACCTAATTACAAATAAAGTGCATTTTGTCAAAAGATTAGTAAATTACATATAAAACATGACCTTAACAAACCCACGCAGCAAAAATAGAGCTACAACAATGGTGCTATTGCTAAACTTTTTTAGCTAATTGAGCTAAAAAATAACAATTGAACGTACATATTTATGGCATATGTAGGCTACGATAGAAATAACATAACTGTGGGATTCCTTAAGCTAATAAAAGAACTCGGTCTCCTAGCTCCGGTTCAAGCTAGTGGTACTAATAGGCTTGCCTAAATGTACTGTTGGGCGTGAAATAATGACTGCCACACCCGAGTCTCTCTTTTTTCTTCTCACGCAAAAAAAAGAACTCGGTCAGAAAATAAGGGAATTCAGTCAAACCATTATGACCGACTTGGGCACTGTGACAAATTCAAGCCACAAAAGATATCCACGTCAACAAATCTCCATCTCTACTTGAATTTGATCAATCTTCACAAACGAAACTCAATCATGATCTCCAGCCTAATCCCTAAAGGCTATCACAAACAACAAACACCAATCAAGTCCAAAAGTCCATTCTCTAATCTTGTAACTGTACATCATTATGCTTTAATTTGTCCTTGCACACTATACTTCCTTGCCAAGTCAATTGCGCTTTAACAATTACAATGTCCCACCACGCTATCCTGCTTTAAACCAAGTTTTTTTTTTTTTTTTTTTTTTTTGAGGGGGTAAACCAAGTTTATTTACTAGTCTTTTACGCCACACTCATTTTCCTGCATCTGTTACTGCCATATATTATACTTTTGTGGAATATTGGGCCACCAACAAAGATAAACGCAAGATCCCCAACATAATCACCATCCCCATAACCCAATGTTCTGTACAAGCTCATATATGATTAAAAAGGGTACCGAAGGCACACGAGTATTTGTAAGATATCTTAAGATCCAATTTACTTCAATCCAATGCTTTTTTTTTTTTTTAATCTGTCATATACTTACTAACCACATGACTGCATTAGAAATATTAGGTCTATCTAGTACACACCATCAAGTACATGAGACACCCAATTACATTAGCAATTTAGCATATGGCACTTTAGACATAAACTCTGACTCCTCATCTAATATTTAACATTGGATGCAACTGTGAGGACAATTAGAAACTGGCAACAAGCATTACACTAACCGTTTTTGAATCAAGCATTTTAAACATCTCTAACACCTTTTTAAGATATTCCTTATGAGATAACCGCAATTACAAGTCCCTCTATCATGGTGAATTTCTATTCCAAGAATCTTCTTAGTAGCTCCAACATTTTTTATGTCAAACTCGCATCTCAACAAATACTTCAATTTGACAATTCAAATTGCACGATTAACTCTCTCAAGTAATTTGAGATTTTTTTTACAATGTACCACCTAGCTTCTAATCTCGGCTAGTGGTTTATCAAATTGTGGTTTGAAATGTTGTTGCTTTGTTTGCTTCCATGACTTGAACTTGATGTTGTTTTGCTTGTTGGTGTAATTTTGAATTTGTTGTACTCATTTATTCTTTTTGTTAATAAAATTTATTGATTATTCATTCCAAGAAGAAAAAGTAGTTTAGTAATTTCATGTGATAGAAAATTACCAAAATGCTCCTCAATTGTTTAGATTACTTTTTTTTTTTATATAGGAAACTGCGATTTTATTTCAATTCAAATAGAAATAGATACATCATGGGTAAGAGCTTGCATTAAGAAGCAAGGCGTCTCTTCCATCCATGCTACATAATCGACAATGCCTAAAGCATGTTTTGCCAATAAATGGGCTGGTTATTATCCTGCCTACGAATGTGAGAAAAATGAACCCGATTTAACAGCCCACAAAAAACAAGTGCACTCAAAATGACTGATGCCACCGAGGATGGTGGGGATGAGTGACCACAGAGCATTATAAACTACCAAAGAATCCCCTTCCATAATGAAATCAGAGATACCTACATCCCTTGCAAACTGGAGAGCTACCTCAACTACCTTCACCTCCACCTCCAACGCTCCCAAGGGTGCATTTATCTTCTGGCTTAGAGCTGCTATGACCTGGCCCTGTTCATCTCGGATAAGGACACCAACTCCTGCTGATTTTTGTGTTTTGAAGACCGCTCCATCCACGTTCATTTTGTATCTTGCCGTTGGTGGGGGAGACCACCTCACATCTTGACTTCTCGGTACCGGTTCCGGTGAAGAGTTCGCACTCCTATATTCTACCAGGTATTGCGCACTCCATTTGACCAGAGCCTCACCCGTCTTCTTTGCCCCACCATGGCGCATTTCATTACAATTTGCCCATATCGACCATGCTATAGTGACCACCGTGGCCACCTTGTCTTCATCGTACTCCTCTAGCATCATCAGGTGCCATACCAGATTGAAGAAGGAGCTGATGGCAGACGGTTCAAAAGCAAACTTGAGTTTAGTGCATTGCCAAATCTGTCTGGCTCTTTAGCAGCTCCAAAACAGGTGACCCGAGTTCTCCAACCCGTCATTACATTCGTCACAACTATCAACGTCCAACACTTTTCTCCGCTTCAAATTCACCTTCGTAGGCAAGATCTCTCGACAAGCTCTCCAAGTGAAATGTCGTATTTTATGAGGGACTGGTATCCTCCAAATGCGCCTCCAGAAACTTCGAAGTCCACTGCCATCAGAACTGGACCCAGCATTATTAGACCGAGAAATCTCCATTGCTAACCTGTATGCACTACGAACACTAAATAAACCATTAGTTGTCGCAGCCCTTATAAGCTTGTCCGGCGGTAAATGAGAGCTTAAAGGAATGCTTTTGATAGTGTCTGCCTCATGGGGAAGAAAAATGGCATCTATCACCTGCATTTCCAACCCACAGGTTCATGGGAAATCAGCTCACTAACCCGTAGATTAGCAGGCATGAACAGCCTAGGGGACACCACCTTGAAAGCAGAAGATGATGGCAGCCATTTATCACCCCATACACGGATAGACTCACCATTTCCCACATTCCAACGGATGCCTTGCTTCACCAAATGTTGAGCGGCCATGATACTCCTCCAAGCATAGGATGGGTGGTTCCCCATTGATGCATGGACAAAATTTGTGTGGGGAAAATATCTCGCCTTGAAAAAACGATAAACTAGTGAATCATGCATTACTTGGAGTCTCCAACCTTGTTTAACAAGAAGAGCAAGGTTAAATTGTTTTAATTGCCGAAACCCCATACCTCCATCTGCCTTGGACTCACACATTTTATCCCAACTAAGCCAAGACATTTTTCTCTCATCACCTTTCTGACCCCACCAAAAATTCCGGATCATACTAGTCAAATCATCACAAAGAGAATCAAGTATTTTAAAGTAGCTCATAGTGTATGTTGGTAGAGCTTGAACTACAACCTTGATCAACACTTCCTTACCTACTTTTGAAAGGAGTTTCTCTTTCCAACATGCTAACTTTTTGCTAAGTTTATCCTTAATATCATTGAAAGTATTCATCTTATTTTTCCCTACAAAGGATGGCAAACCCAAATACTTCTCATGCTGCTGAACCACTTGAGCCCCAAATCTATTCTTTATTTCTTATTTAATATCATCAGGAGTGTTCTTACTAAAAAAACAAAGCTGTTTTTGTTCGATTCAATTGCTGGCCCGAAGCTTGTTCATAAACCCCCAAAATTCTTTGTAGGGCATTACATTCTTCAATTGTAGCCTTACAGAAAATAATACTGTCGTCTGCAAAGAAGAGATGTGATAGGCGAGGAGCACCCCTACAAACTGTTACCCCTTCCATCTCACCCATATCCACAGACTTTTTTATTAAAGCTGAAAGTCTCTCAGCACACAATAAGAACAAGTATGGGGACAACGGGTCTCCCTGTCGTATTCCCCTAGATGGTATGATCTTGCCCCTTGGTTTCCCATTAATTTTTACTGAATAGGAAACTGAAGTAACACGTTTCATGATCAACTTCCTCCATTTCTCCCCAAAACCCAATTTAGCCATAATTTTTTCCATGCATTGCCACTCCACTCTATCATATGCCTTGCTTATATCCAGCTTCAATGTCATTTCACCCTTTTTGCCTCCCTTCCTACCATTAATGTAGTGCATGGTCTCAAATGTTACAAGGACATTATCAGTGATCAACCTTCCATGCACAAACGCACTTTGGGTGTCACTAATAATGGACGGCAAGATCTTTTTCAATCTGTATGCAATCACCTTGGACGTTATCCTGAAAACCACATTACATAGACTAATAGGGTGAAAGTCTGTCACCCTTTTGGGCTCCTTGACTTTAGGGATTAGTACAATATGAGTCTCATTAAAATTAGGAGGAGACAAGCCATGATTAAGAAAATCAAGAATAGTTTTAGTAACTACATCACCTACTATTGGCCAAAATTATTGATAAAATGAAGGGGGCATACCATTAGGACCTAGGGCTTTTAATGGGTGCATCTGCTCTAAGGCCACATGTACTTCACTGGCAGTAAAAGCTTTGTCCAACATTTGATTCATTTGTGGGGTCACTTTTGGCTGCATGGCTTGTAAAATTTCATTGAAATCTGTTGGATGGTTTGTTGTAAAGAGAGCCGTGCAGTACTCCTCCACTATATCACCCACCTTCCCTTCATCTTCTTGCCATATCTCCTGTGCATCAAGCATCCCATCAATCTGATTCTTTTTTAGCCTAGCCGAAGCCTTAGCATGAAAATAGCTTGTATTTCTGTCCCCATCTCAAAACTAGTTGATCCTTGAACGTTGATACCACATTGCATCTTCCTTTTCATGCCATTTGTTTAACTCCATTCTTGTGTCCCTCATGTCTTGGATGTTGCCTGGAGAGGCCGGTTGCAACTCCAACCACTCCAAGTGTTTTTGTAGTTCATTTATTTTCCTCCCAACGTGTCCAAACACATTTTTATTCCATGCTTCCAGCTGCATCCTACATTGATTTATACATGAGACTAATGGGAAGTCCAACTGGGCTAGAAGACCATCACTCCAAGCATTCTGCATGATCTCTTCACATTGAGGGTCCTTGAGCCACATTGATTCAAATCTGAATAATTTCTTCATCTTCTTTTTACTGACCCATCTATCTAAACGCAGCAACAAGGGAGAGTGGTCTGATGCTGAGTTGGTGAGGTGGTGAAGTTTTGCTCTTGGGAACAAGTTCACCCATTCAACAGTTGCTAAAGCATGGTCAAGCCTTTCTCGAATCTGCCTTCCATCCCTCGTCTTATAAATCCACGTGAATCTTGGTCCCACGAAGCCAATGTCATGCAAACCACACAAGTTTATTGTTTCTACAAAGTTTGCCAGTTGTTGCCTTGGTCTAGAACTCCCACCTTCCTTCTCCGACATGCTCATAATCTCATTAAAGTCATCGATAACCAGCCAAGGCAGCGAAGAAATTGTACCCAAATGCTTCATTTTAGCCCATGATTCTTTTCTTCTTGAGGTTTCAGGATTGCCATAAAAGCTAGTCAAGTGCCACCATCCATATTCAGCCCCACCATCTACCAGTGCGTCAATGTGTGACTGTGAGAATGTTTGAATATCAAGCTTCACCTCCTCCCTCCATAGCATTGCCAACCCACCCTTTGAACCAATGCTGTCCACATACAAACCATGTTTGAAGTTGCATTTATCTTTAACCATAACCATCCAATCCCTATTCGACTTTGTCTCCATGAGGAAGACGATCTTGGGTTCTTCTTTTTTTACCACCTCTGATAAGGCGTTAACTGTCCGGAGGTTTCCAAGCCCCCGGCAGTTCCAACTGAGGAGAGTCATTGCTCCCGACGGGTTGCTTAGCAACCTCCGCCGATTTAACTTCTAAAGCCATCAACATACTTAGGTTCTTTGTCTCTTCGTTCATTCTGAGTCTCTTTTCTTTTTCCTGTATCACACCTTCCACGTCTATTTGGTTTATTTTCTTATGTTTGGGCCCTTCTCTTTCAGCTATTGTTGGTTCACTTAAGTTCCTCGGCCTGTCATTCATTCTGACCCACGTTCCATTAGGCCTAGGCTCGGTGACTAGTATGGCCCGTGAAAGCCCTTTATCACTTGGTTGTATTTTATTTTTGGTGCCACAAGCCCCTCATTTCCTTCCTTTTTTATCTCTGTCATTATCCACCCATCCAGCTGTGAATAACACGTGCTTACCAAGCTGTGAAGACCTAGGAGTCAACTGAACATCATGACTATTATTATCCATATCTTCAGCCACCATACTTACTTCCATATCTGTTTCCTTCCCATACTGGTCTACCGTTACCGCACTATCCTCCTTATTTAAATTATGAACTTCAAAACCCTCATTAATAGCCTCATCAATTTCCTGGAGAGTAGCCGTAAATTCCGCTGCAGATTGATGTGCTACTAATTTTCTAGATTCTCCGGATACGTTACTAGACTTCACGTTCCCAACTGAAACAGTTGCCGGCGCCATGTCCGATCTGCCTATTCCGATCTTCCCACCTCTCATTTTTGATGCCCTAGTCGTGTTTTCATACCCTTGAACCTCAACTATGGATTTCTTCTCCGGATTAAACTGACTGGCCCTGATCCACAATCCAAATTGTTGATCTTGAACCGATAATGTTCCCTTGCTCCGGAGCCATAAAACGCACTCTTTATCGTCATGCATTAAATGGCCACACCAATAACATAGATTAGGTAATCGTTCATTCTAAAAAGAAACCCAAGCTTCATTATCTTCATCGAAATCCACACATCTTCCTCTGCACAATGGTTCTAATATGTCTGTAGTCACTCGCACCCTCATGAAGTTTCCTCCTCTCATCTCCGTTAGATCTTTTGGCATAGTAACCACTCCTAATGACTCTCCAAGACGCACTGCTACTTCCGTCGTCAAAAGAGAGTATGGTAAATTATGTATCTGAACCCAGAATGCTACCTTGTCGAAAGTGAGGTCCTCAATTGGAGTAGACAGATCATATCGTTGAAAAACTACCAAGTGCCTGTCAAAAGACCATGGTTCTCCCATTAGTACCTTCTCCACATCCTCTGCCATCTGGAAAGCAAATAATAATCTGTTATCCCCTTCATTCACTTCAAACGCTTTCCTTGTGCGCTATAGTGGTCTGAACGTTTTTGCCACAGCCTCCACGTTCAACGATCTGCGCGTAAAGAACTTTGCTGCTAAAACAAAAACCTGTGTTTTCTTATTCTTTGACAGGTCAAGCTTATCCCCTTCCTTCTCCGTCAGTGATAATTTCTTCCAATCCCTAGTTAAGTCCTCCATACCGATCCTATTCTGTATCCCAGACCCCTCGAAAAAACAGCCCCCAAGCCCTACTAGTAACGTTGTTACTAGAGGGAACTCAACGTCCTTCCCAAAACGAGAAGGGAAACTCTATGCTACGGTATGGAGATGGTGGAGAACCTTACCCTACCCTACCGAGAACAATAATAGATTACTTAAATTGCACATGTGTAACTTTTTCTCTAAAATTAACCCCAAATTAGACAATATGAGGTTTGTTATTTGTGACAAAAGAAAACTCCCAAATTAGTAGGTGGTTAATTTTGCACTCAAAATTTTTGAGGAACATTATAAATCAATTAAAGATTGGAGTGAAAACTATAATTTTCCCTAAAATTTACTTACCAATAGCATGTAACAAAAATGAAGAAAGTTCTAAGTTTCGTTAATTCAAAATAAATAAATCTGTGTTTTCAAATTCAAACTCGTGGCCCATGGAGGGAAAGACCTTTTTGAATTTTATTTTGTCCCATGGATGAATTTGAAAACACGGATACCTTTTTGAATTCTTCTAGTCACAGGCGGGCCCCACACACTGGGAGACCCGCCAGTGTGTGAGAGACCCAGCATATATGCCGGGTACACGGATTTTTTTGCAAAATAACACCATTTTGCTAACAATTTTGTTAGTTAGCAACGTTTTCAAACTATTTAAGAATCTAGCATCTCGAGTCTCTTAGACTCGAGTTCCTGTAGCAACTTGAGTCTATGAGACTTGATTTCTGTTTGCTGGCAAAGCTGAGGTGGACTAAAAATCCACGTGGAACTCAAGTCTCTAAGACTCGAGTTCCTGTAGACCATCTTCTTCTTTCATTCTTTTTTTTTTTTTTTTTTTTTTCTTTCTCCATCTGCCATCCCAAGACAGTTCTTCTTCTCCAAAGACTTCTTCCTTCTTCTTCTCCTTCCTCAAACATCCAAACCCATTTCTCAAAATCCCAAACCCAAAAATCACGACCTCGAAATCGGAGCAAAAACCCAAACCCAAGAATCACGATCTCGGCACTGGAGTGCCATGGGTTTGACGATCTCGGCACCAAAGCGGCTTGGGTTTGTTGATCTCAGCACCAAAGGACCGTTTTCTGTGATTTCTGGTTTGGTTTGTCTCTTGATTTGTTTTCTGTATTTTCTTGGTTGGTCTGTCTTCGATTCTGTTGTGGGTTTGTGTTTTCTGGGTTGGTCTGTTAGTGTTTTCTGGTTGATGTACCGGGTTTTTTTTTTTTCTGGTTGGTCTGTTTGTGTTTTTTGCGTTGTTGTTTTGTGCTGTTCTAGGTTTCTATTTTTTGCGTTGGTTTGTGTTGAGTTTTTTGGGTTGCTGCATTTTGTGCATTTTGCGTTTTCTGGAGGGAGCTTGAGTCTTCCACGTGGATTTTTTCAATCCACCTCAGCTACGCACCTCATGGAAATCGAGTCTATGGGACTCAATATGCTACAGTGAACTCGACCCTAATAGACTCGAGATGTTAGTTTTTTAAATAGTTTGAAAACGGTGCTAACTAACAAAATTGTTTGAAAATGGGTGTTATTTTGAAAAAAAATCCCCGGGTACACCATTAACCATGTTGACACAGACATTCTTGTTTTCGTGGACTGCGGTTTTGGATAAATCTGAATGAGTGCATGAATTTGACAAGTAATTTTGAATATGACCTCACTATTCATTCACGTCTTCGTCAACCATGCATTGTTCGGTTCAAAGCTTTGAATTGATCATAAAATAAATGAATTAAAAGATGACTGATTGATGCATTCTTCTCACCTAAAAAAATTTGAAAATTATAGATATGTATAAGAAGTATTCACAAGTGTGAAAAGAGTGGAACTAATGTATATCAATGTCACACTTGTGAATGCTTCTTATATATGTCTAGGATAAATGAAGGGATATTACCACACAAAAATAAATAAATAAATAAAAATTTTATACGTATTTTAATTAATACTCTGCCATGTAAGGATTCTGTTTTCACTAAAATAGTAAAATAATCTCTAAAACAAGGAATAAAGAGCCGATGACAAGTTGTGATTGATGAAGTATAAATTGAAAAAAAAAAAGGTGAGACAAAGGATTTTAGGCATCTTCCCCAACTTCTTGAAAGATATTAAAGTTCAGCTCATCATTTGTTATATAACTTGATCTTTTTTAACCAATACAAGATTTTTATCAAAACTTGGTCCTATATTAATTGTTGACTCTAATATTATATATTCTCTTGATGGTTGAATATATATAGAACATAAAAAGTTATATTCATTGAGAATAAACTTTTTAGCTACTAGCGCATGAAAATATTACATTATAATTCAAGGGAAAGAAATTCACTTGCATGCATCTTTTTTATTTTTTTTATGATGAATGAATTTTGTCCTTACCATATTGGAATTCATTGAAATTGAATTCGTTCCCAGCCACTAACTTAAAGCATAATGATTTAGTTTTTATACATATAAATATAAAAATTGAACTTTTTTCTTCTCAAACATAACCAAATAGTTATTGAAATCTTCTGGATGAAGTAACCAAAAAAAATATTAAAATATTTTTTTTCTTGAGATCTATAAATAGTATAAAAGAAATAATCACATCGTTTATTGAAAACGTGCTTATAATAATAGGTTGCTTCAAAGCAATATTTGATCCGCGACAATTATGATTATAATTTCCACACAAGCATGTGCATGTCAACGTCGTGGTCTGTTGTTACATACCACCTCCCATTTTAGAAGTGGGATCACATCGTTTTTCTATTCAGTGGATAGTATGTGCTTCTAGTATTTTATTTTAGCATGCAAGAATTACCTTTATACTCTGGGAAATTGGCATCATTAATTCTTATATTATTGCATTTCTTTTGGCCCATAGGACACACAACTGACACAAGGAAAGGTATTCCCTCAAGTCCTATTTCTTACTCTAATTTTAGATTATGCTCATCTTTCCAAGATTATGTAAGAGGCTCCAAGTACATAGGCAGCTTAATAATTTTGCCACCTTGCCACAACCAACAAAGGTTTTTTTTTTTTCTCTCTCTCTCTCTGCCGAATACACAACTACTATGGGTTTTGATACCATTTGTTAGAAGAACATTTTGGGTAGAGACACTACTTAGGAAAAAAAATTAAGTCTATGAATTTAAACTCAACTATATATATTATATCAACCTATCAAACAATTTCAACCTCAAGTGTGACTTATTGTCTCTGTGGGCCAAAAATGAACTTTACTCACCACCCAATTTTCTAACATATTTAAGTGTTAACTTGTGATTGGATTACATTATTTATATATGAGATCAATACATGTATACTTGGAAAAATTAGAATTATTATGCACCAATAATAAGTTGACGTTTAGGTATGCTATGAAATTGGGTACAGATTTGGGTGTTTCTAGTTCTCCAAAACAAATTTTGTGTTTTCCAAACGCGATGGCCCACGAAGGAAATCTCCTTTTTTATTTCCATTTTTTCTCATCATTATTTATTCACGTCTTTGCGTCGACAGTGTATTATGCGGTCCAAAGCTTGGCGTTGAAGTTTCCAACGCATTAGTCAATGTAGAAAGTAGACACATGCATTAAAGTATACTAATTAAAGAATAGAGTAGACATTTCCTTTTTATAAACAAAAAATCATGAATTGAAATGTACATAATTGAACTTTTTCTATAAGTTTGTATGTGCATAATGAACTACTTCCGCAGGCTTGGAAAAATTGCAGGGAGGAGACCACTTCAAATCTCATAGATCCCACATTGAGAGGTGGTCTAATAACTTTTTTTTTTTGAGAAGGAGGTGGTCTAATAACTGATGTTGAGATGTATCAAAATTAGGCTACTATGTGTGCAAGAAAATATAAGTGACAGACCAAGTATGAACTCTGTTGTTCTCATGCTTAACGGCAATTTGGATTCAATTCCAAATGTTAGAGATATATATTAGACATATTAGCCCAATGTAATAGGCCCAATAGTATACTCCCTTGCTAAGGAGCTATTAAATGTGCACTGTCCCCTTTTCTAGGACCGTCCCTTACTAAGGACTAATTGCAGTATGATTGTCCCTTACTAAGGACTAAATACCATACTGAGCGTCTAATCATGACTTGCTGTAGGTTTTCAAAACATATTCAATATGCTCACAAAATAATCCATTCATAATTCTCAAAATATAAAGACATATTCACACATATAAGTTTAAATGAATTTAGGTTGTCCCACAAGTTTTTCATAAAACGAATAGTCAATGTGCACATCAAACATTTATAAAATATCAATTTATATATAGAATATCAACATATTTCTTGATATGAGAATAGTTTGATAATCAACACTATTTTGGGAAAACCCCCAAAATTAGTAAACACCACTTACCTCTTATTTGCAAAAATAAAAGAAATCAACCTCCCTTGAATCACAACAATTCAATAGAATTAGAACCTAGCAACACCAAAAATAGGTTCATCAATACACAATTTCCCACTTAAAAATCTATTTTCACACTTAAACGGTTTTATCCTAGACAATATTGATTTATCCAAAATCCTCTATTTATTCACTTAACTATCCACTATACTTTCAGCTTTGATCAGATTTTTGGACTTAAAAATACTGCTGCCTAATATGATTTTTCCATTGATAAAATCATGGATATTCATGAAACTTCAATATAGCTAAAAGATAGCTAGTGCAATAATATAGTTCTGCCAAATCAATCTTAGAGCCAATAGAGGTCCATATGACTATACATACTATTCATACATAATCAAATTTCAAAGCCTGGACCATACGGCTATATAAACAATTCCTATTATAATATTGTAATTATCAACCCAAAGACCCAAAATCTAGTACACGGCTGGACAAGTGTGAATGCATATTCACCGGTCAACAATTGAGGCTATGTGTGAAAGCATATTAACCACATACACTCTTTTCCCTTTAACATGGTGACAAGTCCAAGCCTATTACTCTATTTGGTTCAACTCAAAGTCTTCCTGACATACAACCATATTACCATTCTTAATCAAATATAATAACAATTCTAGGAGCCCTTTCTATTAGTATAATGATATTCTAGGCTCATAACAATGGCTAGCTATTGACTATTCAAACTTCTTATTTCTAGAGCATGAGAAAATCATACCTGAAGACTCCAACTCAACGCCACAGTGAAGAAAGGCAAGGTTTAATAGTCGGCTGAAGCAAAAGATGGCACCATTAGTAAATACACGTGTAACTTAAGAGGAAAATAGGTTAGGGTTTTCAAGGCCTGTATATTTACTTATACCACCTCATTTGGGTTTTATATCTCATAGTATTTATCTTATTTTTAATATCTTAGGCCCAAATCAATTTAATTGTAGGCCTCCTTTATAATTTATATATAATAATTTAATTGGTATCAAAATTATGGGTGTTACAAAAGCATTTTCCACCCAGTTTCACAAAAACATGGTATAACACATCGCGTTGCTAATAATTATAATATATTTAACACCAAACACCAACACAACCTGCAAGTTTTATGCAAAACAATATTGTATCATCCACATCAGTACAAAATGACAAAAGCTCCAGCGTAACTAACAATGAAGCTACAATAACTGAGTTATGTCCAAGATAATGGTTTGTGAATCGGGACTACAATAAGCATATTTGTTTAGGAGTTCCACTTGAAACGATTAATGTAAATTATTCAAGTACACGTCAAATACTACAGTTTGAACTTCTTATATGTATTGTTATGCCCTAAATTTATAATTCCAACTTTCTTTTCAAATTTTAAGTTGTGATAAATTTCTTTATTTATTAATGTGTTCATTAAATAATTATTTTGTAAAGACCGATAAATATTTCAAGCGTGCATGGGTACTTCAAACCTTCTTATGGCATAACCTAACTTCTGAACTTGTTCTTGGTGGAATATAATCTAATTTTCCTTATCTGTTAAGTCGATTAAATTTTTTTTTTAAAAAAATTATTATTTCTTATTTTATTTTTGCTTTAAAAACTAAATATTAAAATAAGCGGTGATTCCTAAATTTCAAAAATTCATGCTTTTCAAAGACAAAATCACGAAACAATCTATTTTATAGAAAACCTTTGATGGGCGTCCAAGTGGTGGTTTCCAGTTTCCACGGTTAGGCACGCAAATGGTCAACCAAATTCACTTGACTACCCCTGCAATATTTTAGTTTGACACGTCCTGGCTGTGAATCTGTGACTAGCTGCCATGACATAGGAAAAGGATCGGTATCTTCCTGGCCTAACCAATCCTAAAAAAATAATGAATTTTTCAATTTTTAGAATTTTCCAGATCAAAGACTACTTAAGCTCCGAGCGTGGCACCAACACAGAATTCATTGTTAACAGGGATTTTTGAACAAATCCCAATATGTTGTGTTGGAAAGCAAGGTGGGAGAACGTATACACCCAGCACCGCCAGTGTCGGCATCTTCTCTTCCTGCGCCTCCAATTTTCCCTATAAGAGGTATGATAAATTATCATCACATCTGCCAGGGTTCCTAGTAAAATTAAATTATTTATCATTTTTTATGAATATTTATAAGTTTACATTATACTGCAAGAAAAAGAAGTAAATGTGTACAACATATAAATTTTATATTCATAAAAAAATGGTACTAACATGTAAATCTTATATTGTAAATATTTACAAAAATAATATAATATTGTACATTTTTTATTGTACACATTTATTTTAATCTATAATGTAGATCATACATTAATACTACTACAATATAAAAATGTAAACTAATTTTTTTAAATTTATTTGAATATGGACTTCTATCAATATCAATAAGATTACCATAAGAATTTTCATTTTATTTAGTAATTTTGACTTTTTGTGGCAAATCAAATTGATTCTCTCTCTTTTATTTCTTGTTTGTGTGGTGTGATTTGTTAAGATGGACCTATCTGCAAACAATGAATAATTGAAATGCAACAGTTGGCATGATGACTTTTGCTTTTTTTTTTTTAATTATTATATATTTTTGCCCTTTTGGACACAAATGACTTGGTCGTTTTGGTTTTCTCAAGAAATGAGTGTTAAGACATATGTGAAACATGTTATGAACATATGTCATTTAGAATTGGCTAATTTTTTGACAAAATGCACTTTACTTGTAATTGGGTAGATTTAGGATGTGTTTAATACTTCAAGGAACAAGAGTTCAAGTCCAAGTATTGAAGCCATGCAAATCTGTCCAAGAATCAAGTGAAGATGTGTTGTTCATTAAAACTCGACAAATAGTTCGACAGATATATCTATCGAGATTTAATATTCGAAGCTCAACAGATAGCTCGACAGTTGTATCTATCGAGAATTACGAAATTCAGATTTTCAGATCTGTTTTTCACGCATATCCAAGCTATGTGTTTAGGTTTTCTTTTCTCACAACCCTAGCACATATATAAGGATTATTTTAAGGGTCGTCACACTTGATGCAAAGTGATGCAAAGGTTGTTGCACTTGTTGTTACATGCATATTGTGACCACAGACAATCTGCCCTAGTTTATTTTTCTCTTGAAGAAGTTGCTGCGTTTGTACACCGTAAAGTTTTGTAACCAAAGAGCTTCTTGATCTTCATCGTGTGGATGAACTGAAGAACTTTGCAACCAACATCCTTCTCAAGTTGGTGTGTTAGTCACATACTAGGATCCGTGCATCGATTGGTTAGTCACGTACTTGGAGCCGTGCATTGAAAGGAGAGATTGTCACTACATTACAAGTCCAATTGTGTATTGGGGTAAGGGTTCAATTGTAGGTTGGTATAAGGTACTAGGATTTCTTTACTTGTAACCGCTTGTTTTGATAATAGTGGACCCTCGGGAGTAGTGACCTTAAATTCACCCAGTGGGGTTTTGCTTCGGTGGTTTTCCCTATTCGTAAACAAATCACCCGTGTCAAATTTAATTTCTGCTGTATTTAGTTATTTGGTGATTTGTTTGTGCTACCACACGTATTGCATGTTAATTGACTTAATTAATTCACTTGACTAATTAATTGCTTAATTTACCTAAGGGGTCAATACATTCTTGGCCTATCAAGTGATATCAGAGCAGACACACTCTGATTAGGGTTAATCTTTGTTGTGTGATTCATTGACTCCTATTTGTCATGGATAGAGGACAATATTTAATTATCACTCCTTTATTTGATGGCACTAACTATTCATACTGGAAAGTACACATGAGAGCTTTCTTGCAGTCATTAGATGAAAATGTGTGGCAAGCTGTGGAGATAGGCTAGACCAAGCCAAAGGAAGCGCCGGCTGATTAGGATGATGCGAAAATCAAGGCGGCAAACTTCAACAGCAGGGCATTGAATGCCTTATTCAGTGCGGTCAAAAATGAGGAGTTCAAGAAAATATCCTCTATCGAAACTGCGAAGGAAGCATAGACCATCTTCTAAACAACCTATGAAGGAACTAAGGCTATCAAGGATTCAAAGCTTCAGAGGCTTACCACGAGTTTTGAAGAGATTAAGATGGAGGATGATGAGTCGTTCGATGAGTTTTATGCCAAGTTCAAGGACATAATAAACTCTGCCTTTAATCTTAGGGAAACCATTCCTGAACCCAAGATTATTAGAAAGGTGCTCAGATTTCTTCTAGAGAAATTCCATGCCAAGATCACCGCCATTGAGGAATCAAAGGACATTGATCAAATTCTTTTGATAGAGCTGGTTGGCAACTTGCCTACCTATGAATTGGGTTTGTCTAGGATCGGGAAATCGAGTAAAAGCAAGAGCATGGCACTAAAGGCCAAAAGCAATGACACTAATGAGTCTTCTGATGATGAAGATTCTAAGATGAAATCCTACTTTACTAGGCAATTCAAAAAGTTCATGAAGAATGCCAATGCGAAAGGATTTGACAAGGACCGAAAGCAATCCAGTTCTTCACAATTCAAGAGCTAAGATAAAGGGAAGAAGGATGTTAGGGATGGCAGTCAGTACACTGTTCCCTTCAGACCAAAGTGTTTTAGATGTCAAGCTTTTGGACACATGAAACATGAATGTCCAACTTATCTCAAGGCCATTGGGAAAAGCAAGACCCTTGCTGCTACCTTGAGTGACATCGAGCCTGAGGATGATTCAGATAATGATGACGAGGGAATTTTGAATGCCTTCACTACCACTGTGAATCCTACTAAGGGGATTGTTGAAGAGGTGGATGAAGAAGAGGACTTGGTGAAGTCTAAGTTTGAAAAGATGGATGAGTAGGATGACATCCATACAGCATATGCAAAATTATACAAGGTCTCCAAAAAGCATGATAAATTGTATAGGCTGGCTATCAAGAAGCTGAGTGATGTGGAACTTGACTGAGAAGAGCTCTCCACTAAGGTTGATGAAGCTAATCAGACCATTGGAGTACTACGGTTTGAGAGCAATTTCTTGGCTGAGAGGACCAAGAAGCTTGAAACGGAGTTATTTCAAGTCAGAACTCAGTTGGAGAGGACTTCGAGTGCAAAGCTTGATGAAATGCTCAGCTTTCAAAAATCTGCTTTTGATCGAACCTGTTCGGGGTATGATTTCTCTTCTTCTTCTAATATTGCTTCTTCTAGTACTATTGTGTTTGTTTCACCTGCTAATAATGTTGATTCTGAGAACAATGATGTGAAAACTGTTTTAGCTAGTGAGAACATAGATAAGAGTAAATCTATCTTAGGAGCACCTTCTAAGTTTGATAAGAAAGAGACTAAAAACCCTAGGACTAAGAAGGGTAATAACCAAAAGTCTAAGCAGAAGAAACAGCATCTCTGTTATCACTGTGGAGCTACTGGACATACTCGACCTAATTGTTACAAGTGGTTAGCCACTTAACAAAGCAACAATATGATTTCATCTAGAAACCCGAATCAATAATTTTGACTTTTTGTGGCAAATCAAATTGATTCTCTCTCCGTTTTATTTCTTATTTGTGTGGTGTGATTTGTTAAGATGGATTTATTTACAAACAATGAATAATTGAAATGCAACAGCTGGCATGAAGACTATTGCTTCTTTTTTATTTTATTTTTTTATTATTATAATATATTTTTTCCCTTTTGAACACAAATGACGTGATGCTTTTGGCTTTCTTAGGAAAGGAGAGAAAGATAAGTCAAACAACGCCAACGAGGGCTTGGCTTAGTTGGTAAGGTTCGTTCACTCCGCCTAACCAGCCCAGGTTCAATTCCCGCTGCCAGCGGGCTCTTATTGGTGGGCATCCTTAGTGAGGGTTGGCCTCCTCACACGGGCTGGCTAGAACGGCTTGAGCTTAACCCAACCCGGCGCCCTGCCCGGGGGTATAATACAACCATAAGGGCCCCCATTTTCTTTAACCAAAAAAA